>CM055897.1:87467835-87962835 GCA_029582155.1 Panopea generosa | reverse complement strand
AAAAAGAAGCGATGTTTTGAATTAAAAAAATTATCAGATATAGAGAATTTAAAATATTGTAATCCTAAAGAATTTTGGAAATATTTTAAGAAAAAGAATAATCATGCCGGAAGTAATGACATATCATTGGAGGAATTCCGAAATTATTTTGCTAGCTTAAGTAATGATATATTTCAGACAGCAAATGAAGATGCCGAATCTTTTTGTACTGATAATGATTTTGATAACAATTGTTGTTCATTCGAGGAATTAGACCAGCCAATTACTGTTTCTGAAATACTGAGCGCTAGTAAATGTTTGAAAGCTGGAAAATCGATTGGGAGCGATTTCTTATTAAATGAGTATTTTATTGAAAGTATTGATATTTTAGGCTCCCATTTATGTGATATTTTTAATGCTATTTTGACCTCAGGCTTTTTTCCCGATAAGTGGACAGAGGGAGTGATTATCCCTATTCACAAAAAGGTAGTGTGAGCGATGTTAATAATTACCGAGGCATAACCTTGGTAAGCTGTTTATCTAAACTGTTTACCACCATACTCAATAAAAGGATTGAAACATTTTGTAATAATAATGATATCATTTCAGATGCGCAATTTGGATTTCGAAAGGGACGGTCAACAGTTGATGCTATATTTGTGTTAATGTCAATTATCCAGAATTATTTATATGATAATAAACGTTTATATGTTGTTTTCGTTGACATGATGAAGTGTTTCGATAGTATATATAGAAATGCACTTTAGCTAAAATTGTATAAGCTTGGTATTAGGGGTAAACTTCTACGTATTATTAAGGACATGTATCAGAAGGTTAAATCATGTGTAAAGAGTTGTAATAGTTATTCTGACTATTTTGAATATGCTGTGGGATTGAGACAAGGGGAGGTAATCTCGCCTATACTTTTCTCTATGTTTGTGGAAGACTTGGAGCTGTATTTACAAAACAGCGTTGATTCAGGATTAAATATTGTTGATATTGTTTTGATTATGTTACTTTTTGCGGACGACATGGCTATTTTAGGAAAATCTCCTTCTGAATTACAGGATAATCTAAACCGTTTGCATACTTATTGTAATAATTGGGGCTTAAAAGTAAATACATTGAAAACAATTTCAGATTTTCACCAACATTACTTTCTTAATTACTCCATTTCGCAAGCCGATAAATTAAGATATAGATCCGTAACAGTATTAAAAGTCAGTTCATTATACGTTTTGTCTTTTGTTTTAATTTCGCACTTTACATAAAAAAAACAACTCAATTTCGCACTTAACATACGGATCTCCATTTTGCACTTTACATAAAAAAACTCCATTTCGCACTTTACATACGGATCTCCATTGTGATTATTTTTTTTAACTTGACACATCAAACAATTATTAATACACAATACAACAAACAAAAAAACACACAACATATGTATACTAGCTTACAGAAATAAACGTAAAATATCGATTGCATTACTCAATTTCGCATTTTACGAACGTAAGAAACTCCATTTCGCACTTTACATAAGAAACTCCATTTCGCACTTTACATAAGAAACTCCATTTTGCACTTTTCGCAGTCGTTTTTCGAGCTAAAGAATTAAACTTTTCACAATGTCTGTAACATAATTAAAACCAAACCTTTATTAAAGTAATTATTTATATAAATTAACTAAACGTAAAATAGCAATTTCATTACTCAATTTCGCACTTTACATTAGGAACTCCATTTTGCAATTTACACATTGATCTCCATTTCGCACTTTACATACGGATCTCCATTTCGCAGTCGATGTTTGAGTCATGATATTAAACTTTTCACAATGCATCCTGTGTCTGTAACGTTATTTAAATGAAATCTTTATTGAATTAATTTTTTGTTGTTGTTTTAACAAAGCTGAATTATATTTGATAGCTATATCTATTTTAGTATAATTATAACGAGTATCGATATTGCTAATATCATAATTATATATGTGTGGGAATTAACGATTAATTTTGACTTTTTTTTAACTTGACACATCAACCATATTATCATACATCAATAATAGCATTTATATACGTGTTAAATTGTTTTATTTAAGAAACAAAAGCAAACTATATATATATATATCTTTATTTTCCTCCAAATCATACAGGAGAGCATACAAACAATAATATACATTGTTGACAAAAGACAAATGAAAAAAAGGTAATACTATACAGATTGAATACATATATAAAGTAACGATAATTTACAATTGACAAAACGATATACAGTCATTTGATAGCTATAATATCATGCACACACACAGACAAACTCGCTCGCACACAAACACACTCACTCACGCACGCTGACATAAATACACAGACGCTAAATGAATTATCTTCATATGAAATAACCCTATCGAAACGAAAATTAAGAATTATTAACATGAAAAGCAAATTCATTTGAATCCATATTGGTACATATTCTCTTAATAATATGGCTACATTATCGAAACGAAATATAAGGTAACCATAGAGAACGTTTAATATGGTTTAATAACCCAGTTTGCACGATTTTGATTAATATTTGATAGTTTATTAACTGCATGACGTATTACTTATAACTGCAATACCACATGTTATGAAATGCTAAAACACATATTTTCAAACAGTCCAAGCTGTCTTTTTTATTTAAGAAATATTTAATTCCTGTAAACATATGTATTAATTGTACACGTGTTGGCATATACATTATATAGCAAAACAATTTTACACCAAACCTCACATATAATTTTTGCCATAAATTATCCCGTTTGCTATTGTTATAAATACAATCAAGTAGAACATGTTCAACTAAGTATGAAGATGGCAATCCACATTTGGAACAATTTTGCTGAAATGGTCTTGAGAAAAACCTACACATTATATATGCCATTGTACTACATGATTCTGTATAAATCTTTTCAGTTTTACTCAGTTTCCAGAGTAAGCACAAATCAAAGTTACAATGGATAAGATTGAATCCATTGAGAGATTCATCATTTTGACATTTATTTAGTAACTGTTTGTTTTCGAACCCATAAACAGCAGTATTTACTATTTTTTTCCATTGAAATTTTGACGGAAAAACACTTGTCTGAGAATATTCATCTAAGTACGATGAAATATCATATTTTTTTGCAAACAATTTTTATATCGGCAATGAAACCTTTAACTTTAGTAGGTATTAACTTATAGTCAAATAAACGATTAACAAATATTTGCTTTGCTATGAAGTAGGATGACAACCTACAGAGCTGACCTAAAAATATAAGTTTTCTTTTATCAATTTCAGCTTCCATTGATAGGCATCCTAACATACTTAGTACTTAGAAGAAGAAGAAGAAGGAGAGGAGAGGAGAGGAGAGGAGAGGAGGGGAGGGGAGGGGAGGGGAGGGGATGGGAGGGGAGGGGAGGGGAGGGGAGGAGAGGAGAGGGACTTAACACATATTTGGCTGTTTTAGAGGGGTCAAATTAAGCAGTGCATAAACTATGTATATTTATTTATGTATTTTAACTTGACACATCAACCATATTATCATACATCAATAATAGCATTTATATACGTGTTAAATTGTTTTATTTAAGAAACAAAAGCAAAATAGCAATTTCATATCTCCATTTCACTATTTACACTCCATTGCAGTCCATTTCGCAATTTACACTCCATTTCGCATTTTACACTTTTTTTGCGCTGCTATATTATTGTCCTGGAACGGAAACCATCCGAATGCACTTTCATATAGGTGGCGCTTTAACGATTTCCGGCGGCATTGTATTGTTTTCTTTACATTATAAAAAGGTATATCGTCTGTTAAACTCAAGATATGTGTGCATTTTTTGTGCAATATTTTATTACTTCAATACACACTCCCCTTCATTTATTAAACAATGTGTTAAGTCGTTTCAATAGCTGCACATATTCAATTTGACCAACTGAAAATATGCCAAGGGAGAGCATTCGTTTTATTTTTCGCAAATATTTAAATTATATTTTGGATATTGAATATAGAGTGTATGGCTATGCTATAACAAGGCAGTTGTCATTTCTCTGCTGTATGGGTTGCTATCTAAGGTCTTTGACTCTCGTCATCATCATATTTGTTGGTTATCCTGTGAAATATGTATGTCTCGAAATTATTATTGTATGACAAGATAAAATATTAATCTGTGATAGCTGATATATATTATATTAGTTAGTTAACTAGTTTAATATATTATTTAAAACACATGTTATTGCTTCTATATTATTGTATGTTAATATGCTTGATGTATCTTTGTATTTATATGACATTTATATTATCACAAATAAATCAAAATCCCTGGTATACTGGTCATACCTAATACAGTGAGTCTAATTTTTTTCAACCATGTAAAGAATGGCATCAATAATAAACAGTAATAAGGTTACTTAAGTATGCTGAATAATAAACAGTTGCCTATACGAAATGCAAACAAATGCGGACGCTACAAAGTTGGAGCTTTGCGCATGTCTTCCCAGATTGTTATTATACGGGCATTCGCGGTAATAGGTATATCAATGTATTAGGTATACAAGGGATAATCACATCTGGAAGAGTATTCTCATGATGTGATGCTTATCCATTAAGTGAGATGGGAATTTCTGTATTGAAACTACTATTGATGCAGAACCACTAATGTAGTTGCACCATTACTGATGAATTTCATCTGCTGTGATCCTCAGTGTTGAGTAACGTTGCAACGTTTTGATATACATAAGTGAGAGAGGGGCTCTGGCACAAAATTGAAAAGCAGGATTAAAACATAGTGCATAGCATCATCACAATGTAGTCCTTTGTGATTAACTTCAAGGTAGCTGCACTTCTAACTTTGAAGGTGAGAGCTGTGGTAGCTGGTTCCACTATACAATGGTGGATGCGAAAAATTACTTCTTCAGTACTGAAGTCTTGCAGTATGGTGTCATTTACCTCATTGAGTGACCTTGTTGACATTCTGTGGGTGTAAAAAAGGCACACTGGGGATAGCATTAAGGTTGCTTACAATCTTGTAGAGCATGACAGCTTTTGCCTTCGCTGATGACTCTCCCAGCCAAGTGTGTTGAACATGGCAGTGATGCTGCTTTTACGATAATAATCCCCAGAAAGGAGTATCGAGAGATAGATACCCTTTATCAGTTTTTAATCATTGCACCTCATAATGACATTGTGTAGTCGCCAGGTAGATGCTCTGCACTTTAACAGGAAGAAAACCAACCTTTCTGACCAGACCCTCAAGTTGTTTTGATGTTTTTACTAGTATATGGGCAGTGGCAATAATCTTATTACAAAAAAAAAAAATCTTATGCAAAACAACTGAACCAAATTTGTTTTGTAGATTGGGAGTTTTATAGGGTTGTGACGCCATGTTTAATTATACTGTCTGATTGAAATTTAAAAGCCATTTTTCAAAAAAACACTGATCAATAATGTTTTTAATCTTCTTTTAAGGAGTTATTTGTTGAACTTGTGATATGAACTGATTGTACCATGTGCAAAGTAAGAGAACTCCAAGAATTTGCTCGTTGAATTTAAGTACATATGATATGAGTGCTCAGCAAATAACAAATATTTTCTCATATTTATTATATAACTAATGTACCTAGTATATCCCCTTCCCGTGTAATATTTTTCGATTCTTTATTGCCTCTCTATCCTTGAATAATTTGTTGCAGATTAAAATTTAAAAATAAATATTAATGAAATAGAAATAACCAGTGTCTATTGTAAAAAAGCTTCATTTCAGAAATCGCACATCATATTCCTTCATAATACGAGGTATGTCCCAAATGTAATAGGACGCATTTAGAAATATGACTTTTAGTATCATCATTTTAAAGTATTAAATCAGTTTTCATTTTAACTTAATTTACTATGACATCACATTGCTATTTTGTCACATAAAGATGATGATTCTGCCACAACAAAAACTTTACGCTAAAATCAGGTGCATCTTAACAGCCTCTTGTTACAAAACTGGAATCTCATAAATTTTAACTTTTTGGTAAAACCTACTGTAGGCTACTACAATGAATGAATGTATAGCATTTCTCTTCGACAGATAACATGGCAGATAGTGATGATGAATATGAAAGGCGCAAAGCAAGAGATAAGTTTAGAAGAGAGAGAAATGACTATGATCACCGAAGGGACGACAGACGGCGAGATTGGGATCATGACCGGTACTGTATAGTTTTGGAATAAGAAATAAAGTCACTATCGATAATCGGATACAGTCAACTTGAGTCAAGTAACTGATTATCGATAGTGTAATTGGTATCAGATATGAAAAAAGTATTTGTATAAGACCACAACCTTAAGCAAACTATCAGTTGTAGAAATACCAGCTGATGATTGCTTTTTCAAAAGTATCAGTTATCAGTTATAATATATATATGGGAAAATCACTTAATGTGTTTTTCTTTTTACGCCATTGTTATTCAAAACACACTTTAGCAAAAAATTTCAAAGTAATGAAAAAATCTATGTTGTTCTTCAAACGAGTCTCATTGATTCATTATCAAAACAACAATACCAGACAAACTTAAAATTAACAGATTTGGAACAATGAAATCTGGTTTCATAAATGACGGTATGGTTCATTAGGGGTTCAGTGCATCTAGATATTATTTGCCATGGGAAAGGTGGCCAAATACTGGTTCCAAAAGTGCAAACAAGGGTCCTTGAATTTAATACTCAAAATATTTTTCAGAAATTCTGAGAGATATGAGTCTCGTAGTTGGCGTGGACGTGACAGCAATGCAGGAAGGAGGGACCCTTATGGACGTGACTATGACAGAGGGAGAAGAGAAAGATACAGTCCTCCGAGAAGGGATCTCAGTCCACCACATAAACGTATGAGAAGGGACTGGTAGGTTTAATAATACCTTGCTTATTTCTGTCCAACATCTTTTTTTTAAGCATACTTGTGTCAATGTTTGTTTTTTCGTCTGTTCAGAAGATACCTGGCACGGATCCAGGATTAAACTGTCGGAGGGTGTAGAAATGCATCATGATCTTAGAGAGAGAGCATATATATATATGTAATATTGTGGGGACTTAACACATATTTGGCTGTTTTAGAGGGGTCAAATTAAGCAGTGCATAAACTATGTATATTTATTTATGTATTTTGTCACAGTATTAGTTAAAATTGCATCCCTTTCTCATATCTCTTATTTAAAAAAAGAATAACATTCTTATTTGTGCTTATGCCATTTAAGTCTTGTGTATCAAAGAACATTTCTGCAGAATTATTTTATTGATATATATCATGTGAATGTTGCTTTTCAAGTATTGTGTTGTATCTGATACAAAATTTATGATTTTGTGAATCGCCAAATAATTGTACTTTGTTGCAGGGATGACATGCCCCCATATGATATGCCACACTACGGTGGAGGAGGTATGATGCATGGTAGAGGAGCCCCACCACCAAGCTGGGGAGGCCCAGGACCAAATATGGGCCCACCACAAGAGGGAGCTTACGGAGTCCCAGGACAAAATATGTAAAGCTTTTTTATTATGTTTTCTCTATGTCTTCTTTGTCTACTTGTTTATAAGAAATAATTTGAGGTAATTTTGAGCTTGCTGTGATATCATTGATTAACTTTCGTTGTTTTTAAATCAAGGACATATTTGTGTGGACTGTATTTCGTTGAAAACTTATTTGAGAAAAAAATAAAATTCGTTAATTATATTCTGATCATTCGGCTGATATAAATCCGATTACTGATCTGCACCTCCACACGCAATAGTAAATGTGCTTCGCAAAATGGGGTAATTATAGTCGGGGCCAAATGAAAAAATATTTTCGTTTCCCATGACCTGACCAAGTCAGTATTTAAACCCCTGAGTCAAACATGTTTCATTGAATTTTTTTTTCCCTACCTACTGACCCTATTTTTTTCCCACATGTCACAGGAACCAAAAAATTTTTTTTCATTTGGCCTCGGCACTTTTTTTTAGAGTTTTGATTAAACCATTATGAAAATGGAGAGGGAAAAATAAGAGGGTTTGTGAAAAAGTTGTATGATTATTTCCAATATGTGTAAATACTCCCATTAAAAGTGCTAATTCCTCATAGACTGAAAAACATAAAAATACAAAAATAGGCTACTTTTAATTTCCCTGTAAAAAGGCTACATTTAGTATGTTTGCAGAATGTTTTACATAAAGTTTACCATTTTCTATGACAGAATATTTGAATTCGAGATGGCCATTTTAATTTAAATTGTTTTAACAGTCAAAGAATCATGGCTTGATAAATTTTGCTGGATCATTAAAAGGGCGAAAAATGCAAGGGCGGGTACAATTAACTTAGGGAGAGTAGCTTTTGTTGGTCACTAGTCCTACAGGGCGAGTAGTCTACAAAATAATTTTACACCCCAGCAGTATACAGTATACAACAATTTTGATATTTTGTTGAGGCTTAGTTACAGTTTAAATTTATTTTAATATGAAAATTAAAAATTGACCAATATGGTTGATAATTTTGTGTCTGCTCTTTTCATTTTTAAAAATAATGAATGCATTTCTCAAGGGACCTTTTGCGATTGCCTTTTGTCCATCATCATGCGTCCATAAACAATTGACATTATCAACTTCTTCTCAAAAACAGTAAGCTCAATCGTAATGAAATGTTTTATGCTGCTTTGGTACCTAAGTGTGAATCAAAATTGTGAATTGGGGGCAGGGCTAAAACAGTCAAATTGAAGGTCAACTTATAAAATCTTCTTCTTACTAAAGGAAGCACTCGGAAACAAGTGGTAAGCATGGTTATGGACGTATATGGGTCTTTTATAAAAAATGAGAATTGTATTTCCGTTGGTCTCGCGGTTTGGCCCTGGACCTATTTTACTAAATCTATTTTAGAGAAAATGACAAAAAACATCATTTCTGATAACTGAATAGATTTATTTGAATGGTTTTTGTTATTGCTGACATGATGGTTAATGCTTTTGTTTTATTGACAAATCTGATGACCGTTAAGGCCCATTGACCTCTTGTTTAACAAGAGACTTCATTTTATTATTGACATTATACATTTAATATTGGTTAAGTCCATCTTAAATATAAACACTAAAATAATTTAGAAACAGTAAATCAGTAATAATTTTTTTACCTTTTTATGGCCAAGTACGACATGTTTCTTTCTATAAATATATTAGGCCTGATCCAGACCACCCAACTCAGCCCCCAATGATGTCGTTCAAGATGTTTCTAGGTCAGCAGGATGATACAATCAGTGACCAGGATGCTGTGAAGAAATATAATGAGTACAAGGAGGATTTTAAGAAACAACAAATCAATGAGTTTTTCTTGCAGCACAAAGATGAGGAATGGTATGTTTGGACTCTTGTTATATAGCCGTTGTGTGTATGCAAACTAGTTAAACAACATCTTGTTTATACTTGATATATTTGTCTAGATGTGTGTTGAAAGTGTTACTGTGTGAGAAGTGTTACTTTAGTTAACATGAAACATGATGAATCAGTTTCCAGCTTGAGAAATGAGAAGTGTTACTTTTGTTCCCGTGAGGAATGTGCAGTATGATAAAAAAAAGTTGTTTGTGTGAGGAATGTGCTGTAAGATCAATTAGTTTTGTTTGTGTGAGGAATATGCAGTATGATAAATTTAGTTTTGTTTGTGTGAGGAATATGCAGTATGATAAATTTAGTTTTGTTTGTGTGAGGAATGTGCTGTAAGATAAATTTAGTTTTGTTTGTGTGAGGAATATGTAGTATGATAAATTTAGTTTTGTTTGTGTGAGGAATGTGCTGTAAGATAAATTTAGTTTTGTTTGTGTGAGGAATATGTAGTATGATAAATTTAGTTTTGTTTGTGTGAGGAATGTGCTGTAAGATAAATTTAGTTTTGTTTGTGTGAGGAATATGTAGTATGATAAATTTAGTTTTGTTTGTGTGAGGAATGTGCTGTAAGATAAATTTAGTTTTGTTTGTGTGAGGAATATGCAGTATGATAAATTTAGTTTTGTTTGTGTGAGGAATGTGCTGTAAGATAAATTTAGTTTTGTTTGTGTGAGGAATATGTAGTATGATCAATGTAGTTTTGTTTGTGTGAGGAAAATGCTGTAAGATAAATTAGTTTTGTTTGTGTGAGGAATTTGCAGTATGATCAATTTAGTTTTGTTTGTGTGAGGAATGTGCTGTAAGATAAATTAGTTTTGTTTGTGTGAGGAATACCCAGTATGATAAATTTAGTTTTGTTTGTGTGAGGAATACGCAGTATGATAAATTTAGTTTTGTTTGTGTGAAGAATGTGCAGTATGATAAATTAGTTGTGTTAGTGAGAGGCCTGAGACGTAATCGGTTATTATTTTGATTAACTTTAACATCATTTATCCTGAAGATAATAGAGAAAAATAGTTACCTAAAAATGATCTGTTGAGTATTCTGACTTTATATTGGCCCTATTATATGTTGAAAAAGTGCTTAGATTGAAATAATGTACCTACTACTGGCTTTACAATTGATAAGTAATGCTTGAAGTCTAGCCGTCAGTCATTGACTACTTTACGGATGTACTTGTATAGTTTTTGTTTCATTTATATCTTAACTTCCAAATTATCTATATTTATTTTGCACAAAAAATACAGCCAAATCAATGGGACATACATTTTGTGGAATAAATGAAAAATGCTTATCAGTGTACATGTAGTTACTAGGACTTGTCAGAGAGACTAAAGAAAAAAACTGTACTTGCAGAGAAAAAGAAAATCACATTGAGCATGATGTTTATCACAATTTCAAATACTATCACAGACTTTCTCAATCAAGCTGTGGGTTCTTGTTCACTATTTAATGTCTAATTTGGCAAAATATTGAATTGCTGATGTGAAATTAACATAACAAACATTCCTTATTTAATGTTCAGATATTCAAACTTTTGAAAGTTGTATTGAATTTTTAGTCATAATAGCAATATTTAGAAATAACATGAAAAATTAGTGATTGATAGGTAAGAATATTGGTTACACATAATTGTTTTAAGCTCTGACCAGATTTTATACAGCAATTGCCAAATTAGACAATATTTGTTCTACTAATGCCATTTTTCCTCCTTAGCTACTCAACATGGAATGGGAGAACCTCTCTCTCAACATATGATACAGGAATCAACAATATTATCGCGTACTCAATGTTAGGGTAACTGCGCACAATGCAGTTTTCAAACTATATAAAGTTTAGGTCATCTAATGTTAGAACTGTATGTATGAAATGCGCGAACGTCACGTATGTGGATATATTGGATCATTGGTAAAGACAGGTAAAAGGTTGTTTATAAGTTCATGTTCATTGTTACTTTTTCATCTTAGATAAACACTCTATCTACGTATATCTAACCTTACATTTGCCACAGATCTCACTTCATGTCTCATCATATCCCATATATAACTAATTGACGCAACCTTTTAAAGTTTGTAACATAGAAATGTGTATTAAATGAATGTAATAAATTATCTAAGATGCGAGTTGGATGGGTGTTTTATAAATAGCCATGCTGCGTTGAATACAATATTCATGAACTGATATTTAAAGTTCATGAATTGTAAATTGGGTGGAGTAGAACATAATTCAAACATAGCTAAATTAATATATGGATTGATTGTTGGAGAAGATTCTCCTTTGAAGGTGGTATGTCAAGTTTTTTCCAAATTTTGAAAGTAGTAAAAACATTTTCCCCAAAATAGCATGTGTTACTGGGTATAAAAAACCCAAAAGTCTTCAACTAATTTTATTCAAGCTCAAGGAGTGATCACCTCTTATTAAAGAGTATTTGCCCATTTACCCACGATGATCTGAAAGTAACTAAATGGCACCTTATATAAAACAATGCTCAATGCGCCATATTATTATAATGATATCTATTGAAGCATGCCAAAATAATTTATTGAAGAGTTTTTTTTTAATTTAACCTACGCTCCCAAGTTAAATTAAAATAGATTTCCGGATTAAATCTGCTATGCATTTTTGGCATATCAAATGAGCCACATGAGTTCAATTTGATTTTGATCCGCTGTATTGTTAAAAATTTATTAATTTTTTTTTTTTTTAAGGATGGATTAGTTTCATGTTTGGGCACATTTAAAATCCAAATCTTTCGTATTTAGGTTAAAAATGATAATTTGATGCTTTACATTTATTCTAAACTTAATTTAAATTTTTTAGACATAAATATGTACATGTAGAGCGAATTTCCTGACATACTGTCTTTAATGATTCAAGTGTCTTTGTTTGTAAAATGAAATTGTAAAATAACTTAAAAATGTTCTCTGAAAAGAAAAAGGCTAAGAAAATAAAATAATGAGGACACCCATCCAGACTCTGATTTGTATATATGAAGAATTGGTAATGTGAGATTACGTTTTAATGTATGCTATTATGCTTAAACAAAGAAATCACTACTTTTTATATTATTCTTTGAAAAATTTCATGGCAGTATATTTGAGGGTACATATACCTATTTTTGATGCAATTTTGTTTTGAATTTTTTTTCTCCTTGTTTTTTTCAGTTTCAATGTCAGTGTTTATAATTGCTATTTTTCACTTGTGGATATAGGTTTAAATCTAAATATCACCCGGAGGAGTTTGAGAAGAGGCAGGAAGAAGTAAGATCCGCACTGCGTCGTCGTTGCCAAGTATTCTTCGATTTAATGAAACAGTCACGTATGGAAAGTGTGACAGTGGATACAGAACAACATGATCATCTTGTCAAGTTATTAGATGCAGGTAAAACATACTGAAGACCTTGTAATGCTATATTAGATTCCCATATTACAGGATAGAAGAGATTATGTACAAATCTTGTTGTTGCCATACATTAGAGTACTTTATCTGAAATCACTAGGTAAGTTATACTCAACTTCATATGGATGTTTCTGATATGCATGAGACTGTACAAACTATTTTTTAAAACCTGGTCTTCTTTCATGACATACCAGGTTTTTTTTGTATGAGTTGAACATTACACTGTAGACAAAAAAGTCATTGTTAAATTATTTTATTTAAATTTTCAAATATCTCTCAATTTCTTTATCAACCTTTATCATCATATCAACAGCATTTGAGATTATTTAAACTTTGCCAACGTTATATATACATTTATCTATAGAACAATTGATTTACAAAATGTTGCTATTGTTAATAATGTTTTTTATTAAATTTATTTATTTATGATGATATTTTAGCTGTTATAAAGATGGAGGGTGGCACAGATGAAGATTTAGCTACCTTAGATGATCCAGAGAATGAGGAGGGAGCAAGGAGTAGAAATAACTCAGAGAGTGTGGAGAAATTGTGAGTTTGCAATTAACACTGGCATTTCCTGTATCTCATTTTCTAGAAAATTGAACCAATTTACATTTTATTAGCAATTGAAACATTATATGATAAATGGATTGAATTAGTTTTGTTTAAACATCAACAAATATATGTCTTAAAATTTGTTTGGAAAAAATTTGCCCCTGATTAACATGTTTTGGAGGCAAATAAAGAGTAACTCTTACTTTATTGCCAAAGATAAATACCACATATACATGTATGTGTTTAACACTTTGTTAAACATTTACTAATATGTAATATCAATACATACTTCACAAGTACAAAAATGTATTTACACCTTGAATATTTCAGAGTGAGCCCTGAAAAAAAAAGAGAATCGTTAGGTGATTCCAAGGATTCTCCAGGAGAGGTAAGTTTGTGTTAACTGTGATCCCTTGAAACAATTAAGTGTCAAAAAGTATTTCATTTTAAGCAATTAAACTATTAAGACCAGTTTGCTTTATTGGTTTTAATTATTGAGTTTGTTGTGTTTCTTAAATGGGAGTTATAATGCCATGTTAACTGGGTAATGGATACATAATTCATTAAGAAGCAGTAGTTTCATACAAAAAACTTCTTAATTTGAATAAACATGTATGTTTTAAATACCAGCACATTTTGTGTGTCCACCTACACCCCCACACCAACTTCTGTACTACTTCAGTTGACCTAAGTTTGAAATGGATGTTGTATTTGGTTGCCCCAATATTTGGATGCAGAGACAAATGATACCATTAAAGTCTTAACATAGTCAGCTTGGTTGATACAATTTATTTTCTGCACGAGTAACTTTCATAAGTAATGTGTGATTTATTGTGTTTGTACCTACATGACAAAACCCAGCTAGACAAGATTCGGACATCATCTATTTTAAATATGGCTTTTCTTATGGTATTGGTGTTTCTGTCACATACACCAATCCTTGCATGAATGTGTCAACTACATATATTGCCTTTTAACTGTAAAAAAAAAATGCATTTATTACTTTCCCTACTGATGAAAAATAAGTGATCATTACTTTGTATACGCTAGGTACTTTAAAAGAGACATGACTACATCATCTATATTTTATTTAGAAGCCATTGGAAATAACAATCAGTGATGAACAAAAAGAGTTGGCAAAGAAAGCACAGGAATTCTCAAAAAAACAACAGGAGGCGCAGAATGGAGAAGAAGAGGTAGAGGCTTCAATAAACAATTTTATTGGAAATATTTTATGTATATTTCTATAATGAACTCTTCCATTCCTGTATTTTTTATCTTTCTAAAAAAAATCTAGCCTTTCCAAAGATAAAAAAAGTTAATATTACCTTAAGCGGTGTGTTTAGTTCTTGTGTTTAGCATTGTTTCTTGGACTTGGTCAGTAGGTCATGAAATTAGTAGCTCTGTCCAAAAACATGTGTGTCATTGTTCTGGGTGACCTTGACATCTAGGTATAGATAACAAACTCTGTTGCATTGGGTCCATGCTTTGTTAATATTAAGTTGTATCATAAGTAGTTATATCAAAATAAAATGGCTGACAATGAGCAGTAATGGCTATGACAGTTTTATACAAGTTTCATCATGTTTTTTACACTTGTCAGAATTGCAATGTAAGTTTGGATTAAGCTCCTAGTATTTATACCCTGCATGGTAGCAAATGTTTGCTGTTTACTTAACCTACAAAAGCAGTGTAGATTAATTAGGAATTTGACATATTTTTCAGACAGATTTAAGGATACTTCAAGACCATAGTGTAAGTGTAAATGTAGGTTTGTAGATAATTTTATATATATGTTTATGTACAAAATGGTTTCCAGGAAGAGAAAAAAGGAAAGAAGAAGAAGCGACATCGTGACAAACAAGAGTACAGTTACGAGAGCGGATCAGAGTCTGAGAGTGACTCCGGGTCAAGTTCCGAGAGTGAGCCAGAACCCGCACCTCCAGGTCAGTCTGGGTTTTTTTTCACATGATGTGTGTATGTCTGGTTATTTGTATAAACACGTTTTACTGTCATTCCTCTGTCACCACTGATTCAGGTGGGAAAGTTATCAGTAACTTGCAGAGATAGGTGTGCTTGAATATTGGTAAACCTTCCAGGATCCCAGGAAAGAGTGGTTTGGTTAACTGATGGTCTGTTAGCTCTCGATGACATAAAACTGACTCTAAATATTTAAACAAATATTGAATAAACATCATTCTTAGAAACTTTGTTTTGGTTGTCAGAGCACATTTTATAGTTTTTAATTGACAAGAGTTTTAACTCAGTAATTTGTTGCTTTATTGTCTGAAGAATGTACTGAAATATGTAGTATGTTAGGTAGATTTAGTGTAATATTTCACAAAATACAGTCAAACCTCTTAAGCAGCCAGTTTGGGGAAGGAGCAAAAGTGGTCTTTTAAGACAGGTTGAATAATGCAGGTTAATGATCCGAAAGTGTATAAATGGGAAATAACAAATATGGCTGCTTAAAACAAGTGGCTGATTAATAAAGGTGACTTTCAATTGCCATCTTCCTGTATTATATGAATATACCAATCAGATCCTTGTTTGTATTCTTTTAAGGCATGGAGGATGAACCACTGCCACCTGGTATGGAAGCAGATGAAAAACCAGTAAAGAAGGAAAATTCTAAGAGGAAAGAAGGTTAGTGCATATATGTATTCTCATTTTGTGCTATCCATCAAACTCCAGTTATATTGTATTATTTAACATATTCTTTTCTTCTGTAGTTGTGCACTTCTACTTCATAACATCCATGC
Organism: Panopea generosa; assembly: GCA_029582155.1. Classification (NCBI taxonomy): domain Eukaryota; kingdom Metazoa; phylum Mollusca; class Bivalvia; order Adapedonta; family Hiatellidae; genus Panopea; species Panopea generosa. Next base: position 87,946,735 of record CM055897.1, on the reverse strand, counting down.
TTTGTTTCTTTGATTATTATCTATAATTGAATGTTTTCCTTTCTTTTCTGGTTGTACGGTAAAATTGCATGTTTTTTTACTGGTTTACTAAAACAACATCATGCTCTGGTTGTACAGTACATGTTGTGCATTAGTATCATATGTATTCCGTATCTGTTTGCACACTTTTACTTTTATATATAATTTTACACATGTCAGACTCATAAGGATTAAGTTCCTGAATTATTTTACCAGTCCTGAATTAGCAAGTTTCAACTTTATATCTACTTTTGTTATATTATGAAATCCGACATTAGGAATCCATCTGTTTCAATTGGGAAATAAGGAATACCTGTAATATTTTGCATAAACTGTTTATTCATTTAATTTATCAAGAGTAATAAATTAACTAGTATTACTTCGACCAAATGCACTGATAAATAACAAATTCCATTCAGGTGTAAACTATGTTATTGTGTGTTCTCTTGTTAGTTTGATAAGTTATTTAAAGAAAGTACATGTATTAATACTTAAAGGGAGTCGTGTAGATTAACATGTTGTAAATTTGTATCATCTTAGAAAAGAATCCATATGACGATGTGAAGGTCGTCAAACAGTATTTAAGTGCTGTCTTGTTTTAGAATGATGATTTCATTTCAGGTCTGCAACTCCTATTGAAACATCGTTTTTTGTCATTTTTCGAAGATTTGATAACCAAACCATTCAATTTTTTTTAAAAAATGATAAGGAGATGCTTTTTATCTTTTTTGAAAGTAATTTTATTTTTTAAGACATCTACAATGCTTTTTCCTGATATGTTGTTGTAAAAATTTTTAAGTCATCTGTATTGTTTCAGATGAAGAGAAAGATGAAGATACAAAGACAGATAAAGACATGGAAGATGAACCTGTTAAAGAACACAAAAGGAAATTTCTACATAAAACCAGTTCAATATTCCTTCGTAACCTTGCACCATCTATAACCAAACAAGAAGTAGAAGCAGTATGTATTGCTCTTTCTGAAGAACATGATTCAGAAATGTCTTTAACTCAATTTGACTGGATTGCAAAGCAATTTAGGTCTTTTGTTCATGATGTTTTCATCAGTCAGTCACTTTGTCTGTCCATCAACAATATTCTCAGCTTATTTTTCTTATTTTAATGTGATGAAATTGAGATTTGTTTACTAAGATGAGACATTAGAACTGAAATCTATATGTTACATAAATCTTTGTGTTTAAGCTAGTGTGTCATTAACAGTTGCTCACCAAAAAGTCCCGGTGTGAACTGTATAGATTCTGTAACCTTCTCCTGATTTTATAAAGAATTGTGTCCCTTATTTGTGTCTGTCACTATCCCAGTGACAATTAATGGGAATGGAGTGACTCTTCACACAGTTGTTCATGAGGATGTCCTGATGTGAACTGCATAACTTCCCCTTGATTTGTCCCTTGTTGGCTTACACACTGAGAGGGCCTCAAATATAGACGAGGAGATTATACAATACTGCACCAATACAGCAATTGGTATTTCCTTGAGCCTAGAGCTAGCTATTCTTTTAAAGTACATGTACTGTGCTTACCATTTTAACCCAGATCCAATCAATCCTTTATTTGCAACTATCTTTGCTTCTGTTTAGGAGCCTTGTGGTATTGACATATCACTGAAATTCTGAGTCAGACAAGCATATCTGATGTTTAAAAAAGTATATGAAATATAGAAAGTATTCTGTTATTATTTGTTTCACAAGTAAAACGTCCCAGAAAATATGTATAATTACAGTATATGTACATCTTGTTTGTATATACATCTTCAGGTATGTAAACGGTATCCTGGCTTCATAAGAGTGGCTTTACAAGATCCCCAGCCAGAGAGACGGTTTCTGCGGCGAGGATGGGTTACCTTTGATAAAAATGTCAACATCAAAGAAATCTGCTGGAATCTTAACAATATAAGGGTTTGTACTTCATACTTATATGTGATAATGTACCGGTAATGGTTCTTTGAATCTGACTAAAGTACACAATATTCCTACATGTTATATCTGATGATGACCTATTCAAATTCTTCTTCTGGAATAACTGCATTTCCAATATCGCTATTTTGAGCTATTTTTTATTTCAACCAATCAGAGTATTCATTTCAACAGCCATTCGGCATAACCTTCAATGTGGGTGTGGATTCGGCCTTAGTGATCTTTGTATGTTGGTTTATAAATTTAAAAAAATGGTATCGTCCCTGATCTCTAAAACTTGTTTACATGTATTAAAAAAACATCGGCACAGCCGTTATGAAATTTTCGTTGTAACAGTTATAAATATGTGATAATTGCACATGACCAAAGCTAAATATAGATTTTTCTTCGTTTAAAATAGACTTCTACTTTCGCTTTCAAAACCTTGAAAGCAACCTCTGATTGGCTTGCAGAAAGGTCGTCTGAATGTGGCCTTCTATATGCTGTTGTCAGATCTCATAGTGAAGCTTTCTTGAGGATATGATTTTAATTAGATTGTGGTTCTTTTAAACTTAAAGCTGTTTAACGAAATTAACTTTTGCCTTCCTATGATACATTGCATTTGTGTGGTTGTTGACTCTGAAATATGTTCTAATGTGGGAAAGTGTTATAGTGAATAGGGTGTTAGCTGCTCAAGCTGGAGGTCATGGGTTTGGTCTGCAACTTGACCCAGGCTCTCATAAACAACACCCAGTACTGTTTCTACCCAGGAAAAATTGCAGCATACTTAAGGATTCATAAAAGCTTTAAGCTTAGTTTCTTGTTTTATAATCATTAATGTCTTGAAATGTCTTGGATGAATGGTGGTTCATGTTGCCAATATAATTCAATTTTCGGTGTGAACTATGGTAAAATGTAATGAGCTTTTCCTGTTGAGAAGTGATATAAAAAGTGCTGAAACTCACATGAAGTTGAATTTACACAAATTAACTTGAAAAGTGCATGTATATGTATGTAGTGCTATAAATAACAGAACTCCTTGTTGAATGTTTATTCCAACAGCTACGTGACTGTGATCTTGGTGCTACATTAAATCGGGAGTTGAAGCAACGTGTGCGACCAGTGAGTGGAATGACAGCCCACCAGAAGGTAGTGAGACAGGACATCAAACTTGCAGCTAAAATCATACAAAACTTTGATGACAAGTGGAAAATATGGGATGATCCAGATTCCGAGAAAAAAGACAAAGAGAAGGAGGTGATTTAAATTTTATAATCAACCTTAAAAACAGTATCCATACAGTTGAACTGTTAAATATGCATGGATGTGGCTGGATTAGTGAAAGACCGAACATTACTAACAGAAGTAGAAAACATTAATTTTCAGTTGTTGTACGAGTATTGTGAAAAAGCTTTACTCATTAAGTCAAATGTATTTTCAGCTTCTGAGTTCTTGAAAGGGGGATCTACATGTATTGTACTGACCCTGGCTTCAGAATTGTGACAGCTTTTTGGTTTAAGTATATAACAAACTCATATCTCACTACTTACCATACATGAGTGCTACTTCATACATGTATATAGCAAGCTCATATCTCACTAACTACTTACCATACATGTGCTACTTCATACATTGTATAGCAAGCTCATATCTCACTTAATACATGTACTTACTGTACATCAATGCTACTTCATAAATGTTTTCACACTAGGACAAAAATATGGAATGAGATAACAAATGAGATGACCCTGTTTTGAATTTGACTAAATTATTGTTTTTTTAAGTCGAACATCAATGGAACTTTATGTCTTCACTAATATAACTCTCAAGGAAGCCAGTTAGATAATTTTTAATTTTAAAGTCTTCTGCAAAATTTATTCTAAAAATAGTTGGTTTAAAATCTTTTAGCAAGCCAGCTTTATGGTTGATTTTTGGTCACCTACTGAGATATAGTGAGACAAAATTCATAAAGTTGAATGTACCCACCACATCCTCCTGACCCCGATAGTTCTTGTGAATTGTTTATATTAATTGAAATGATTTACTTGTCCATTTTATGCATTTTATTTTACGCACAACCGTGAAACTATTCACAAAAACTATAAAGAAATCCTCTTTAACTGAAGTCCACCTCACTTGTGAAAGGTCTTGGGTTTGATCCCTGGTGGGTCATACCAAAGACTTGAAAAATGGTACTAGGAGCTTCCACGCTTGGTGCTCTGCATTTAAACAATAGTTCTAGGTCTGATTGGCCCGGTGTCAATATAATGTTACTGATAAGGGTATCATACCATGTATCTGCGGCATGATACTCCAGCATGGCAGCACTTGGAATACTGTCTCAAGTAGATACCATTGTGGTATGACTGAAAAATTGTTGAAAGCGTTGCTAAACACCATACAACTAAATCTCAGTTTTAGAAATATTTGTTATATATCCTTCATGTTAGGTAGTGCCAATGTAGTATAAGTGAAATATTCATTTTCTTTGACTTGTAAGCTAAACACAACTTTAATACAAATACTATTTCCAGTTTTCATATGTGGCCAAAAATCCAGTGTTGAAGAACATCACAGATTATTTAGTGGAAGAAGGCAGCTACGAGGAAGAGGAACTATTGGGTAAATGTTTGCTTTTAAATTTGTTAAATTTAAGAAAAAATTTTGGTGCATGTAAAAAAATCTCTGAAAATAATTACACTTAAACTTCAATAATACATGTATGTTGATTGTATTTTTTCAAGGATTGATTTCAGTTTATACAAATTTATTGTAACTCGTTTGCGAAGTTAGCTCAGATACTATATGAACAGCATTTGAGTCTGCTTCATGGGTAGAATCAGTACTTAGTGTTGGTTTTAAAGACATCAGGTTTGAGCTGGAGATCGAACCTACAACCTCTAGTGTGACTGTCCAACACCTTATCCATTACACTGCCATCTTGCTTTAATTTAATGATTGATTTTAAAGTATGGATATTCAGATTTACTTTTCTGCACTCTATACACGTTGGATCAGTTGCATGCATTGTGTCCTATCAAAATAGTTTGTTGGGTTTTTTATCTATTAAAAAGTGTATATTTCTGAGAGATAATGCAAGTGAGCTTTTCTGAATTCCCCGTCATCCTTTTGTTGTTTGTTTTTAGTGCACACAATAACATACTTTATATGATTTTAACTATTAAAATTGTAACAGTATTTGTAACCATGCATAATAACTGTATAATTTATAATATGTAGGAAATGCATGCATACAATACTTACAATCTTATGATGGTTTAATTTTGCTTGATTCTGATACAAGTCTGGAGCTTTTATGAAACTTTCTTGCATCCAGTTTATGGGTAGGACCAGGATTGGATGTTGTTTTTGAAAGGCCATCAGATTGACAATGAGATTGAGAATCAAAGTCTGGCATATGTGCGGCCTCCTCCTATCCACTATTCCACCTCCCCTCTTAATTTGCATTTTGTGTAATTGTTGAAATTGAACATATACTGGGTCACCTATTTATACTATTTACTTTGTTCTAATAAACTAATACTGTAAAATCAGCATGTATGTGATTTTGTATGTATGTTTAAGGTATGTCCACAGAAGAGGGGGAGAAAGAAGCTGATCCTGAGATACAAATAGAGAGAGATGAAACTCTAGTCAAGGTAATCAAACTTTCTGCATGTAGAAATTAACATTGTTAGTGAAGCTTATAACTCAGTGGTCCAGATAAGCATCTCTTCAAATGAGTATTTTATCCCATAAATTAGTATGCAATGCTTATTTTCAAAATGTTAAGGGTAAAAATGAACATTCTTATCAAATTGGCAATTAAAACAAACTTCTCAACACTGAAATTGAGAACAATCACTGCTTATTTTACCCCTTAATTTACATTTCAATGTTTTATTCAGAAATTTCAGTGCTTAAATACCCCCAAATAGTTTTTATCTAGAACACTGTAACTTGTTTAGGATGTTTAGGATGTTATGCTCCATGTTAATTGTCTAAATAATCAAATTAAATACAGTTGAATGTGTTGACGTCCTCTTCAGCAACCTTCCAGATATCTAAATGGAGGAAATCAGTTATAGTTGATTATGAGTGAACCCTTGTCTGTATGAAGCAGTCGACTGTCCTTAATAAAAGTTTTTGGGGTGGCATATAGTAATTACAGCACCCGTCTGTCCGGTATTTCGTTTCCAGCCTGTATCTTTGTCATGCATAGATGGATTTTGTTGATACTTGGTAAAAATGATCAACATAACATGACGACATGTCGCGAGTAAGACCCACACCCGTACCTCAAAGGTCAAGGTCACAATTTGAGTTTGTTTGAATACATTTTGAGTGCGTGAGATTTCGTGTCCGGCCTGTAACTTTGTCATGCATAGACGGATTTTAATGATACTTGCTACAAATGATCAACATAACATGACGACATATCGCAAGTAAGATCCACACCCGTACCTCAATGGTCAAAGTCACTATTTGAGTTTGTTTGACAACACTTCGAATTTGTGTGAGATTTTGTGTCCAGCCTGTAACTTTGTCATGCATTGATGGATTTTATAAATACTTGCTACAAATGATCAACATAACATGACGACGTGTCGCGAGTAAGACCCACACCTGTACCTCAAAGGTCAAGGTCACAATTTCAGTTTGTTTAACAACACTTTGAGTCTGTGAGATTTTGTGTCCGGCCTGTAACTTTGTCATGTAAAAATGGATTTTAATGATACTTGCTACAATTGATCAACGTAACATGACGTGTCGCGAGTAAGACCCACATCTGTACCTCAACGGTCAAGGTCACAATTTGAGTTTGACAACACTTTGAGTCTGTGTGAGATTTTGTGTCTAGCCTGCAACTTTGTCATGCATAAATGGATTTTTATAAATACTTGTTATAAATGACGATGTGTTGCACTTAATACCCAAACTCCCACTGCAAAGGCCAAGGTCACAATTTAACTTTGTTTGACAACACTTTCAGTCATTTTGACATTTCTTGTCCGGTTTGTCATCTATGTATAAGTTTTAAAAACACTTCGCTCAGTTGATCAACATGACATAATTAAATGTCACAGTAAGACCCAGAACCTTTCCTCAAAGATCAAGGTCACACTTTCAATTTGTTTGATATTGTGTGTCTGGTCTGTGACTTTGCCTTTAACTTGGCTCATTTTATCAAGATGACATGACGACGTGTCATAAGTTAGACCTAGACCCATACCTCAAAGGTCAAGTTCACATTTTTAGTATGTATGACAACACTTTGAATCTGTTTGAGATTTCAAGTCTGTCCTTTAACTTTATCACACATGGATGGATTTCAAAAACACTTGACTCAATTTATCAACAATTGATCTGTAACTTTCTCTTACAGTTAGGGATTTAAAAATAGCTTGACACAAGTGATCAGCATGTCATGATGATGTTTCAGCAGCATTTAACTGTTGAAATACCCAGACCATTACATCAGATGTCAAGGTCAAAGTTACACAAAGGTCAAGGTTACACTTTAATGTAAAAAAAACCCCATGAAATTGCATGTCTAGTCTGAAACATCACTCCATTACTCATTATATTCATGGATACATCGCTACCTATTATAACATAATTATATTGTTATTTTTCAACAACCATTTGGGGGGCATGCGACACTTACCAGTGACATTTCTTGTTTATTTCCAAGAAGTCATTTACAAGAAGTAGCCACATGTCTGGACTCTAAATACTAATTAACTCCTTAAGGAAAGTTTAAAAAATAGAATACCTGTATGTAAATACATCTGCAAATGTTTTACTCTCTGAATGGGTTTTGTTTACAATGAAACTTTAATATTTTTTCTATTTTAACATTAAAACTAAAGTATAATACAAACACATTAAATCTGTAGTACTGTTATTTTGTAGGTTTTGGACAGAATGGTGTTGTATCTACGTATTGTCCATTCTATCGACTACTACAGTGCTAATGAGTACCCCAATGAGGATGAAATGCCACACAGGTGTGGTATCATGCATGCCAGAGGTGTTCCACCATCCACCAAAACTACAAAGAAAGATTGTAAGTATATTGTCTGTCATCTCAGTTTTGTTTGTAGTGCATGTTTAAGCAAAATTGTTTTTAAAATTGTTGTCTCTGGAAATGAAGTATGCTGCAATTTTTCTCCCATTAACTGAAAACTACATTACATACTACTTTTTAACTGGGAGCAAATTGTTTGCTCTTTGCAGTTATAAACATATTACTGAAATTTTATTAAGACAATTTAGACAATGTTTTAAGCTGGTCTTTTTGAAAAAAACAAAGAGTTATTGTCATGACCCTGTTGTTGGCTGTTCGTCACTGACCTTGACCTATTTAATGGACTTGGTTAATACTTGCATTATCTGGTTAAAGTTCTATGTTAAGCTCAGTTTTTTCTCTACTACTTACATTGAAGTGACAAATTCGTTAATGAACTTTAGTAAAGACAAACATCTGCACCTGCTTGTGGTGCTCTTTTAGTTCACTTTGTGCAGTCTCAAGTAATGAGTTCTAAATTTAGGTTTAGAATTGCTCCCATTTGCAAATCTACTCCCTCCTCCACTCCCCCCAAAAAACAACAACAAAAAACATTATCAATAATACTTGAAAAAAATGGATCTGTAAGGCTTGAATTAATTTAATCATTCATTAACAATTTGTGTTTCAGTGGATGATTGGTTGAAAAATTTTGAAAACAAAGTGAAGCCTTTTGTGGAGCTTCAGGACAAACTAGATGATGGAAATGCCAAGAAGATGGGCAAGAAAGACCCAGCTGCATATCCTTTCTATTCTGTAGGAGATAAATAGTTATTGTAGTCCGGATATGGATATCTCTTATTGTAGTGTGAGATATATTTTTCTTGCCTACCTACAAGGACACCCTGGTCATGTTGGGTTGTTGTGAGATGTATCTTTCTTTGCTACCTACAGGGACATTCTGGTCACGTGAGTGTGTGAGATATATCTTTCTTGCGCATCTACAGGGACATCCTGGTCATGTTGGGTGTGTAAGATACATGTATATCTTTCTTGCCTACGTACAGGGACATCCTGGTCACATTGGGTTGTTGTGAGAAATATCTTTCTTGCCTATCTACAGGGACATCCTGGTCACGTGGGTGAGTGAGATATATCTTGTATGGATTTTTCAGTTTTCTAACATTCCCTGATGAAAATCTGGGACTAAATCATATTTTCGAATCTATGTCCTTATTCACAAATCGTGATCATATATTTTCATACCTATGAAAATGTTTTATAACTTAAAAAAAGAAATAAACAGATTTTTGATTTTGCGATAATTTGTCAGTTTTGTTCCTGTTTAAAGAGTTATCCCTCGGGACAGAATTTTCTAACAGACCCATGATAGATTCTTCTATTATGAAATGACAATGTGTTTCAAATGGATGGATGTGTATGATGAACACATACACATTGATTATCATATATTGTTGTTTGAAAATTCTCATTTTTAAGCCAATACCGGGTATCCATTCTGTATTATTAAAATATCATTATGAAAATGGGTGCACAGGGTCTAGTTGTAGAGAAATGGACACAGATGTATGTAGGGGATAATGCAGAATAGATAGAAGCCCACTATAAGTTTCTTTGGGTCTTTGGTGTATAGCGCCATCACATGAGTCCTTTGTTGAATGTCCCATCTGAACGAATGTTAGTATTTATAGTTGGCTAGCCCCTGGAACAAACCCGAGACTAGAAGTCTCATACTCTGCCGTGAATACACAGAATAAGCAATCCATTGGTTTTATTCCAAACTAGGACCATGTCATATGTCCTTATGTAAATATAAATATCCATATGTTTTTGGTATTGGTTTTTACATGAAAAAAATTGTCATAGAATTGGTTAGCTTTAGTACATGTTTACATGGTCAGATCTTATGCTTTTTTTTAAAACTTAATGTACAAGTATTTTGCTTTTCTAAAGATTTCAAATTGCTTAATTATAAATTTATAGTGCTATTTTCACCTTAACATTTACTACTGAAGTTGAGAAGTTTGTGACAGCGAACACACAAGAGCTAGCCAAAGATAAATGGTTATGTCCAATCTCGGGAAAGAAGTTTAAAGGACCAGAATTTGTGAGGAAACACATTTTCAACAAACATGGAGAGAAGGTTGAGGAAGTGAAGCAAGAGGTGTGACCTAAATTATTTTATAAATGAATCTTGATAGCTTGAAGTAGTGGTGTCATAAATAACATAGTTTAAATCTGGGACAATGTTTTTGTTACCAGTCAAACTGGGTCCCAACTGTATCTGGTTATTTTTAACAAATCATAGCATGGTTAAGGTGACAGGTGAAAAAGTAATCTTAATAAGGAGTCATTTTTCTCAAACTGCACTTTCCACTGCCCAGTTATTTTTTAATAAACTGTTCAATGTTATTGTGTTGGCACTCTCAACTGGTTGTAATTCAAGTACTGGGGTAAGAGTGCTCTTTCATGAATGTCCATCCAATAAAATGTTCATTCTCTGTGAAGAGAACTCATTGAAATGTATATATTTAGTTAAACTTGGTATCAATGCATGTATAAAATGATAAAAGATTTGCAAATAAAAATAAAGATTAATGAAAAATAAGCTTTTGCAAGAGTGTTTAAGATAAGGTAATTGGGACAGACCATTTCTTATATTAAAACACTGATGTGCCCCTATGCTTAAGTGGCCTGTGTGTTATATGTTACAATCTTTGCAGACAGAACAATGTGAAAAAAGTATTGAAAGCAATAAATAAAATATTAAATTCCCCACTCCTGGTTTTATTTGTAGGTATGGCTGATAGATGATTTAGAATTGTGCTCAACATTTGTAATATTATTTTTTATAAAAAAGGTATCTATAAGGACCTGGTGTGTCTCCACGTGTGTATTAGCATTTTAATTTGGATTTTTTCCCCCAGGTATCCTTCTTTAATAATTACCTCCTGGATCCGAAGCGACCATCACTTCCAGAACATCCGGGCAACAAGCAGGTTGCAACTCCTTCACCAGGACCTCAAGGGCAGCATCCCAATTCTGGGGGTGGTTTTGGAGCCCCTCCTCAAGGAATGATGGGCTACAATGCCCATAGAGGAGGAGGGCCCCCGATGATGAGGGGAGGTTATGGAGGTATTATTACATGTTGCTAGTACACATTATATATGTTGGCACCTTTTCTTGTAAATATTTTAAAATGGAAGTATTTATTGTTAAATAATGTGGAAAAACTAAATAGGTATTGACTTGTGACCTTGGATTATTTCATTGACTAATCAGAGAGAATTGCCAACATGTCTGGTTGAAGTTTTTTTATTCCATTACAAATGCCAATGAATCAGTTCAATTCATAACGTAACAGTATTTCAAAGTTTTATTATTAAAGGGTATTTTTTTATTTTTCCCATGTTAAAAACAAGAAAAAGCTTCCCTTTTTAGCTCACCTGAGCCAAAGGCTCACAGATGAGCTTTTGTGATTGCCTGGTGTCCGTCGTCTGTCATCAGTCGTCTGTCGTCCGTCGTTAACTTTTAGCTTCTAACAACTCCTCTGAAACCACTGGGCCAATTTTGATATAACTTCACAGAAATGTTCCTTGGGTGACCCTCTACCAAGTTTGTTCAAGCCATGTTGATTCGTCAAAAAACATGGTGGCCAGGGGGTGGGGTTAGTTTACTATATAAGCTATAGTAAAAACTTAAAAAATCTTCTTGTCGGAAACTACTGGCTCGATTTTAAAATAATTTCACAGAAATGTTCCTTGGGTGACTGTCTACAAAGTTTGTTCAAGCCATCTTGATTCTTCAAAAAACATGGCCGCCAGGGGCGGGGCAAGTTAAATTAGTAATAACTTAAAAAATCTTCTTGTCAGAAACTACTGGCTCGATTTTAAAATAATTTCACAGAAATGTTCCTTGGGTGACCCTCTACCAAGTTTGTTCAAGTCACCTTGAATGGTAAAAAAACATGGCGGCCAAGGGGTGGGGTTAGTTTCCTTTATAAGCTATAGTAAAAACTTAAAAAATCTTCTAGTCAGAAACTACTGACTCGATTTTAAAATAATTTCACAAAAATGTTTCTTGTGTGACCCTCTACCAAGTTTGTTCAACCCATGTTGATTTGTCAAAAAACATGGCGGCCAGGGGGTGGGGTTAGTTTACTATATAAGCTAAAGTAAAAACTTAAAAAATCTTCTTGTCAGAAACTACTGGCTCGATTTTAAAATAATTTGTCAAAAAACATGGCAACCAGGGGGTGGGTTAGTTTTTATGTTAAATTACTTCCCCTGTTCTGTCTGTATATAGCAATTATTATAAGAAGAGGTAATAAACTCTTTAAATAAACTTTTTTTTTTTGCTATTATTATACAAAATTGTACTAGATATAAGTTTTAAAAGATAATTCATCATAAAAAGATGAATGATACAATTATAATCAAAGATTGAATATTATTCAAATATCATTAACCATTTTAAAGTAGGTTTTTTTTCTGAATATAAAAATCAGAGTTTTTATGGTTCAGACATTGGTGGTTTACTGCTTCATAATAAAGCAATACCATATTTTTAGCTAGTTTCATTACAAGAAGAAGTCTGCTTTAGATGTTCAGTGTCAAAATGTAATTGAAATCTTGGAGGAGGAGCTGAATTGTTTTTGGGGGAGAGTGCACTGCGACAAAGATTCTTTCAAGTGATATACTTTGGGAAGTTTGTATTTGAAACTCATAGGAATATTTATTGTGCTGGAACTGAGGATTTTTTCATGCACAATAGTTTAGTCTGATGCTTTAGTTTGAAACCGTTCTCAAACATAATAGGTTAGTTTTGTGCTGGAACTGGATATTTGTCTTAGTTTGAAATCTTAGCATCTATAGTAAAAACTTCAGAAGCCTTCTTGCAAGAATCTACTGACCTGATTTTGATGTAATTTCACTGACATTTACCATGGGTGAACCTCTACCAAGTTTGAACTCTTCTACGCATCTGTTACATCTTCAAAACAAATCAAAATTTTAACTACTTGCCCATCTCATTTTTCACGAATTTTAAGTGTTCATGTATTATGTAATCTACTTCTGTTGGGTGACTCAAGGTCAGTCAGGTGAGCGATATAGGGCAATCTTGGCCCTCTTGTTTTTAAGTTATGTCCTTCAGGGTATTTATTAGGGATTCTAAAGTTTGAGCATGGTAATCTATAAAGTTACCTGGGTAATCTATTAAGCAGCATTAGCAAATTTAACCCAAAGCTTGAATAGTTTCTGTGTTAAAGACTCCTGTCCTCTCTTTTTACCTTAATTATATATTATAATTTTCTGACCTAAAGCCATATTATTTGTAATAAAGAATATTTATTTAACATTTGCTAGCAATGCATCTTCACCAAGAGAACAAGACAAACATTTTCACTTAATTGTTTATGTGTTCAGGGGCAGGTTACCACCACTACCAGCAGCAATCACCGTATAACCAACGTAGAGAACATTACAACAATCGCGAGAGGGAGGAGCAGCCACGACGACCATCATACTCTCGACCTTTCAGGTATATTGACACGGTTTTCTCCTCACAAATATAGAATGTTCCATTATTGAATATTTCATTAAGGCTATTTGTTTGAATATTTCATTTTTCCATCATACACTGTGTGTCTCAGTTTTAAATGTATAAAAATATAATTTGACCAAATGAATAACACTTATGTATTTTAAATTGACCGGAGAAAATGTCGTTTGTTGTGTTTGATATTGCATGTTTACTTTAATTTCAGCCGAGGCTCAGACCCCAGAAGAATTATTGAGTACAGAGACTTGGATGCTCCTGAGGATGTTGATTTCCTATAGACAATTTCTCAACAAGAGTTGCTTGGATCTCACTAATTACTGCCAAGTACTTCTAAAGTACAACCCTGTGGATGAACATTAGTCGATTGTTGTTGTCCGATTCTTTTGTCCCCATTATACAGTGTTATACATACTTTCTTCATCAGTTGATTCTCTATATTTCATCATTATTTTCATCATCATCATCATCATCTATATATTATACATGTGTTTTCATCTAATCATCTAGATCATTATGCATTTATTTGTATTAAATTAATTATTGTGAATACCAGCAACATGTCTTAGACTGTTTCAGAGAATTTTATTTTTTACAAATTTTTAAGTTATGCTTTAATTATGCCTTTTTACCAGAGGTGTAAGGATGTTGAATGTGTCTGATCCTATTGTGTGTGTTTGTGTGGAATCCCGGCTGTAAATTAAATGCTTGACATGAAAATAGTTCCATTTTTTTCTTTCAATCCAAATATTATCTAGAAATTGGCCCTTCAAAGCAGTCAAAGAAGCATTAAAAGATTTAGGGGTAAATGGGATATTCATCGCGTGTTTTGCTGGTTGTTGACGAAAAGCAAATATAATATGGCAGGATATATAATTATATAGATATATTTAATTAATGCAGTGAACACATAGAAATGGTCATGGTCGTGGAGAAAATGAAATATTTTCATATACAATCAAACCTGTCTTAAGCATCCAGTCAATTGAAGGAGAAGTGACCTTTTAAGACAGGTTGTTGCTATAACAATTAAATTTGCTTTGAAAGCCTAGAAATGGGAAATAACAAATATGACCACAGAAGACGTACACAGGTTTGACTGTATTTCAAATTATTTAGAAACCCCAATGTATCGTACCTATATTATTTGGTTATTCTTTGTGTTTAACTGTAAGGGACCAATAAGGTCAGCTCTGCTGCCTGTTTATTATTTTGTACACAATAGCAATGCTGATGGTACTGGCATGAGCAGACACTCCTGGTATGGATCAAATAAAGTGCATATCAAAGTTTGTTGTCAACCAATTTGATCATCCGTTAAGGGGTTAGTCTCGGCCCTATTGTGGCAATTAAATGAGACGGAGACTAAAGTACTGCCACAAGCAAACACTCTTGGTAAGGCTGAAAGATTGTAGTAAACCTTTATATAATACAATACACCTATTGTTACAGCTTTGATATTGAAATGAAACAAAACAACATAGAATTTCATATTTTATTGATAAAAAGTACCAATGTTTTTGTTCAAAATATATCTATTTATATAAAAGTTAAATGAATAGCGAGGTAAATACACAGAAACTGGTCTGACTTTTGTTTCATTAACACACACTTAAAAACTTTAATCTAATTAAAGCAGCCAGGTGATCAAGATTTTAGACCGATTCCATTAAAACTACATATTGTTTCATTGATATATTGTGATAGATAAATAACCAGTTGAAATTTAGTTAAGTTTTAATTCTTATGTAGAAAACAAATTGTTTTGTCCAAGCCGACCATGTGAACACTACAGTGGTAGACGCTGTTTATACCTGCATCTTGTGAGAAACAACAATACCACACCATCCTTTTATACTGTAATAGAATGATATTTCCTTAACTACTGGTCATACATTAATAAAATTTCACATTTTAATCATAATGTAAGGCAATTAAGGAGTCTAGTATAACAATTTTTTTTACACTTGAAAAATTGGATCGAGGCTTTTGGGTAAGCTACCTTTATTTATGATAGAACAGTAACTCTGGTCATACATACATCAATATTATGACATAATAACAACTGAAAATACAGAACAACTCTAGGTCCCGATGCTTTGTGGTCTGATTTGGAACAGGATTTATGAAATTGATCATGCAACAACTCTATTTAAACTGAACCGAAAAAGAAACGCACAGCTATGTTTTATGGTATTTTTTTTACTTGCATAGATTTCAAATCAATTTTTTTTTAAAATAAGAAGTTGTGCAACAGTTGCACTATTCCTTGTAACAGTAACGTTATGGCTCATTCATGTTCATACTGGCATAGCCAGGCATCACATTTCAATATATTCAACATAGTCCATATGTGTAAGGTAAAAGGGAATGTTTTAAAATGTGAACCATTGTGTAACTTGTCATGTGGGTACTGTGACCTCAAGGAATTCTTGTTTTCATGTGTAGTGTGGTAATTTCATGAGTGGTGGGTCGAACACACAATAGGCAAAATAAAAATTATGATTCGTTTGACGCAACCCATTGACAAAATATTCCAAAAAATACCATCTAGTGTTTATTTATATAATAAGAGCTGCCTGACTATTCAAAGCTTGTCTCAAATCAATAACTGTAGGATAATTGGACCAATGTTTTTAAGTATAAGAAGGAATAAACAGCCAAACCTGTCTGAAACAGCTTCTAAAGGGAAAGGGCAAAAATGAACCATTAATGCAGTTGACTGCCTAATACAGGTTGATTAATACTAAAATTATAACTGGTAAATATAAAAGTGGCTGTTCAAGACAAATGGTTGCATAATAGAGGTGACCACTAGCACATGTTTTACTGTAATTCTATCAAAATACAAGTAAAGGTTATGGCACTTTTCCCTGTGAATTATTTTTTAATACAAAACACATGAATTATTTTTTGATGGAGTGGCAACAATAATATCTGAGATATGAGATTTAAAAAAAAAACTTAAATCAAGTTTCTAAGTATAACAGAGACGAGTCATTCCCCTTAAAACAGAGTTACCTCACTTACAGCCCTAATGAAAGTGAAGACATTTGTGAAGTTTCAGTGATGAAGGACAAATAGTTACTGAGATATGAGTTCTTAATACCCCTTAATAGTAGTAAACAAGTTTCAATGAAAAAACCTACCCATAACACATTATTATAAAATTTAAAAATAAATAGAATTATAAAACAGAAGTTAAAAAAAATAATAATGAAAAAAAATCTTTCCAACTACATGTTTATGGCACTAATGTTATGGCAGCATAACCAGAATTTTATCTGCTTATTATCTCGTCTGTAAATAGAGTATATATGTATAGTTTTGATTCGAACTCATACCAATTGTTAAAAATCATGCACAAACAAGTAAATATCCATAAAACTTATACAAATCTATTGAATAAATCTAAATTAGTCATTTGATGCTATGAAATATTTTTGTCTTGCAATGCTTTGTTATGGCTTGACCCACAATATCAGTGGTAAGTACTTAGTAATTTTGTAATGGCATCCAAGACACTCAAATTGCAACCAATATACAACTTGAGTGAAATACAGCAGTTTATCCAATGCTGGGATTTACTGTCCTTTGATTTAATCTCATTCTTTTTTGATTACTTGCACACTATGGACATGATTCTGTCACCTCTGTCAGTGCAGTTACAGGTATATACTAGTATGCTGACACATTGTAGTTTGTCTCCTGTTTGATCTCTTGTCCATTAGCTCACCGCAATGTTCATCTCTGTTAATAAGCTTATGTTGCTACAGTGTTGGTATGTTTATGGTATTTATAAGTTCACCAAGCTGACCTGCTTCACCTTCACTGCAGTAAGAGCAACATTCATAAATTTGGACAAAAGGAGATGAACAACGCAGTATTGTTATCTGTCGTGGTGTTCACTGGGGATCATCAGCTTCTCATGTACATGTCTGTAAATTGTCTTCAGGTCCTGCAATTTTGGTCGGAAAGACTGAAACAAATACAGTGACACATGTTTATCATTCACTACTAAGTACATGTATCTGGCAAATCAATTATCATATGCCTGTTACAGGTGCTTGTAAGTTACATATCACATAACTTGGAATGAAGTATTTCAGATGACCAGTATAATATTTAGAATAGCAAGAAATTATGTATTGTTTGTTTACCAAACAAAATGTAGGGCAACTATAAACCCAATATGCTATTGTGAAATTACATCATTCTATTTATAGTAAGACTCATCTTATACAGGTAACACATTAATATTGAAGCTATTGTATTGCATAATTTATGTAACGGATAAATGTACTGTATCCCTAATACGGTAGGTTCAATCTAAATATATAATGATGTAGTTTCAAAATAGAGTATTTGGTTTATATAGTCTGTTTTTGTTGAGAATGGTAGTAAACACTTTATCTGCTTCATTTATTCAATACAGGTAATATCCAGTATATAAGTACTCCATTATGAATTGGTTGTCTAAGAAAATAATTACCCACTTAATCTTTACTACGCAATGATGAACTTGCCCAATTATTAACTAACATGAACATAAAGACAACCTCACAGTTGAAGCCTACAATAGTGAGTGACACAAACATAATGTGTAGTAACACATACATCAAGTATAGTAACACATACATCATGTGTAGTAACATATACATAAAGTGTAGTAACACATACATAAAGTGTAGCAACACATACATCAAGTGAAATAACACATACATAAAGTGTAACAACACATAAATCAAGTGTAGTTAACACATACATAAAGTGTAGTAACACATACATCAAGTGTAGTAACATGTACATAAAGTGTAACAACACATAAATCAAGTGTAGTTAACACATACATAAAGTGTAGCAACACATACATAAAGCGTAGTAACACATATATAAAGTGTAGGAACACATACATCAAGTGTAGCAACATGGAAATAAAGTGTAGCAACACATACATCAAGTATAGCAACATGTATATAAAGTGTAGTAACACATACTTCAAGTGTAATAACATGTACATAAAGTGTAGCAACACATACATCAAGTGTATCAACATGTATTTAAAGTGTAGCAACACACATATAAAGTATAGTAATACATATATAAAGTGTAGGAACACATACATAAAGTTTAGTAACACATACATCAAGTGAAGTAACTCATGCATAAAGTGTAGTAATACATACATAAAGTGTAGTAATACATACATAATGTGTAATAATATGTATATAAAGTGTAGCAACACATACATCAAGTGTAGTAACACATATATAAGTGTAGCAACACATACAACAAGTGAAGTAACATGTACATAAAGTGTAGCAATTGATACATCAAGTGTAGCAACATGTATATAAAGTGTAGCAACACATACATAAAGCATAGTAACACATATATAAAGTGTAGGAACACATACATCAAGTGTAGCAACATGGATATAAAGTGTAGCAACACATACATCAAGTATAGCAACATGTATATAAAGTGTAGTAACACATACTTCAAGTGTAATAACATGTACATAAAGTGTAGCAACACATACATCAAGTGTATCAACTTGTATATAAAGTGTTGCAACACATATATAAAGTGTAGTAACACATACAACAAGTGTAGTAACACATACATAAAGTGTAGTAATTAATACATCAGGTGAAGAAACACATACATCAAGTGCAGTTACACATATATAATGTGTAGTAACACATATATAAAATGTAGTAACACATACATCAAGTATAGCAACACACACATCAAGTGTAGTAAAACATCAAGTGTAAAATACATAAATTAAGTGTAGCAACACTTACATCATGTGTAGTAACATGTACATAAAGTGTAGCAACACATACATAAAGTGTAGCAACGTGTACATCATGTGTAGTAGCACATACATAAAGTGTAGTAACACGCACATCAAGTGTAGTTACACATACATCAAGTATAGTGACACATACATCAAGTGTAGTAACATATACATCAAGTGTAGCAACATGTACATCAAGTGTAGCAACATGTACATCAAGTTTAGTAACACATACATCAAGTGCAGTAACAAAAACATCAAATGTAGTAACACAAACATCAAGTGTAGAAACATGTACATCAAGTGTAGCAAAACATACATCAAGTGTAGTAACATGTACATCAAGTGTAGCAACACATACATCATGTGAAGTAACACATACAAAAATGTAGTAACACATACATTAAGTCTAGTAACACATACATAAAGTGTAGCAACACATACATAAAGTGTAGTAATACATACATCATATGTACATCAAGTGTAGTTAAATGTACATTAAGTGTAGTAACACATATATAAAGTGGAGCAACACATACATCAAGAGTCGCAACATGTTTAAAAAGTGTAGCAACACATACATAAAGTGTAGTAACACATACATAAACTGTAGTAACACATACATCAAGTGTAGTAACATACATCAAGTGTAGCAACACATACATCAAGTGAAGTAACACATACATCATGTGTAGTAGCACAAACAAAAAGTGCAGTAACTCATACATAAAGTGTAGTAACACATTTGTCAACTTTAGTAACACATACATCAAATATAGCAACACATACATCAAGTGTAGTAACACATACATGTGTAGTTACACACACATCATGGTGTAGTAAGACAAACATAAAGTGCAGTAACTCATACATCAAGTGTTGTAACACATACATCAACTGTAGTAACACATACATCAAGTATAACAACACATACATCAAGTGTAGTAACACAAACATAAAGTGCAGTAACTCATACATAAAGTGTAGTAACACATTTGTCAACTTTAGTAACACATACATCAAATATAGCAACACATACATCAAGTGTAGTAACACATACATCAAGTTTAGTAACACATACATCAAGTGTAGTAGCACATACATAAAGTTTAGTAACACATACATCAAGAATAGCAACACATACACCAAGTGTAATAACACATACATGTGTAGTAACACACACACCAAGGTGTAGTAAGACAAACATCAAGTGCAGTAACTCATACATCAAGTGTAGTAACACATACCTCAACTATAGTAACACATACATCAAGTATAGCAACACATACATCAAGTGTAGTAACACAAACATAAAGTGCAGTAACTTGTACATAAAGTGTAGTAACACATTTGTCAACTGTAGTAACACATACATCAAGTGTAGTAACACATACATAAAGTGTAGTAATACATACATAAAGTGCAGTAACACATACATACAGTGTAGTAACACATACATCAAGTTGAGTAACATGAACATAAAGTGTAGTAACACGTACATCATGTGTAGTTACACATACATCATGTGGAGTAACACATACATAAAGTGCAGTAGCTCATAAATAAAGTGTAGTAACACAAACATCAACTATAGCAACACATACATACAGTGTAGTAGAACATAATCAAGTGTAGTAACACATCAATCAAGTGTAGTTAAATATACATCAAGTTTAGTGACACATAGTAACACTCAGATTCATACCGAGCTCTTCCTCCACCAATAAAAAGGCCATATAACTTGTGTGTTGAATATGGTGTAAACCCCATTAAAAACAATAACTTATTACTAGAAACCTGACAATGAAGATGAAACTAACAGTAATAAATACTTTAGTAATATGACTTAAATAAAGGTTGTTCCCTTACTTTAAACAGCGGATACATCTTTCTTCTGCCTTTTTCACTGGTTTGTTTATTTCTGGGTAACAATACCATCTCACACACCACCTGATGCTGAAAGTTGAACAGTATCTGACAACGTTGTACGGGAATTATTCAAAACTACCACTGACACATTTCTGAGCATGTCTATATTATACAATAATTATTCTATGTTTAACAAATTACTATTTTTGGCTGCAATTGATTCAGTTTTAAAAACATCTTTTTGTACACATTATGTAACATGACAAACTTATGCCTAAATTAAAAAAAGTTTGTTTGCCGTTTCTGGCCCACCTAAAACAACCCTGCCAGTTCGGAAAATTGTTTTGGGTGTCCAAAAAAAAAAAAAATAAAAATTTGAAAAAAATAAATGAATATTTTTTTAGTGTTCATTTAAAATATTCTCGGTCATTACATGTCCTTAAAATGATTCTCTAATTGATTACAAAAAAGAAAAGAAAAGAATTTACCTACCTCCCTACCCATCCCTAAATGGTACGAGTCGGAAGTAGCAAACAAACAATTTATTAAGGGTGGCCTTACAGTATACAGTTTAAATTTAGGGTAATTTTTCAGCACCCAGTCAGTTCAATCGAGCAGACATAGCGTATTGTATTAAATACGCATTGGATTAAGTAAAAGCTTTATTGATGTTTTTACACATGATACGGTAAATATTATGAATGTTAAAAGGTCAATAAACACTGGCCCACCAATAACGATACAAGTGAGAGGACAAATTTCAGCTGACAATGCACAATATACAATCCACCCTGATTAAACAACATGATAAGTATTTTAAATACTCTGATAATAAAAACAATCAACTTGTGTAGCAATAATAAAGAAATCTTGAAGCGGAAATAAAATAATTGTTGTATGTGGCACATACCTCACCTATAAATCTTCTTTTACATTTAAAATGTGATTGTGATATTACATGGGATTACTATGGTTATTCATACAATTCTCTACAAATTCAATCCCTGACAAAATTATATGAGGTGGATTGTTCCAGTCCGTGACAAAATTATATGAGGTGGAGTGTTCCAGTCCTTGATGAAATTATATGAGGTGGAGTGTTCCAGTCCTTGATGAAATTATGAGGTGGAGTGTTCCAGTCCTTGATGAAATTATATGAGGTAGAGTGTTCATGTCCCTGATGAAATTACATGAGGTGGAGTATTCAAGTCCCTGACACAATTATACGAGGACGAGTGTTCCAGTCCCTGACACAATTAAATGAGGTAAAGTGGTCCAGTCAAATTATATGAGGTTGAGTGTTCTAGTCCCTGACGAAATTATATGAGGTAGAATGTTCCAGTCCCTAAAGGAATTATGAGGTAGAGTTGTTCAGTCTGTAATGGAATTACATGAGGTAGAGTGTTCCAGACCCTGATGGAATTAAATGAGGTAGAGTGTTCAAGTCCCTAATGGAATTATATGATGTAGAGTGTTCCAGTAACTGATGGAATTATATGAGATAGAGTGTTCAAGTCCCTAATGGAATTATATGAGGTAGAGTGTTCCAGTTGCTGATGGAATTATATGAGATAGAGTGTTCAAGTCCCTAATGGAATTATATGAGGTAGAGTGTTCCAGTCCCTGATGGAATAACATGAGGTAGAGTGTTCAAGCCCCTAATGTCATTATATGAGGAAGAGTGTTCCAGTCCCTGACACATTTAAATGAGATAGAGTGGTCCAGTCCCTGATGAAATTATATGAGGTGGAGTGTTCCAGTCCCTGGCACAATTAAATGAGGTAGAATGGTCCAGTCCCTGATGAAATTATATGAGGTTAAGTGTTCTAGTCCCTGATGAAATTATATAAGGTTGAGTGTTCCAGTCCCTAAAGGAATTATGAGGTAGAGTTGTTCAGTCTGTAATAGAATTACATGAGGTAGAGTGTTCCAGACCCTAATGGAATTAAATGAAGTAGAGTGTTCAAATCCCTAATGGAATTATATGATGTAGAGTGTTCCAGTAACTGATGGAATTATATGAGATAGAGTGTTCAAGTCCCTAATTGGATTATATGAGGTAGAGTGTTCCAGTCCCTGATGGAAACATGAGGTAGAGTGTCCAGGCCCATAATGTAATTATATGAGGTTGAGTGTTTAGTCTCTAATGGAATTATAAGGTAAAGTGCTCAAGCCCCTGATGGAATTATGAGGCAGTGTGTTCTAGTCCCTGATGGAATTACAAGGTAGAATGTTCCAGTCCCTGATGGAATTATATGAGGTAGAGTGTTCCAGTCCCTGATGGAATTTTATGAGGTAGAGTGTTCCAGTCCCTGATGGAATTATATGAGTCAGTGTTCCAGTCCCTAATGGAATTTTTCACACAAGCACACTTACCATTGAGATTGCCTCTACTATGACAATATCTTGAATCTGTTGAATATCAAAGTACCTGGAGGTCGACGTCAGTATGCTCGATTGTTTCACTGTCACACCAATGGCAGAGAGGATGAGCAGAGATTCTGTATACAAAACAACAACACACGTACATAGCATAACACATGCATATATAATAAAAAATAATTCATTTAATGTTGTGTTTGCCAACAAGATTAGACAGACAGACAGACACTTATCATCATAGTTTGTCCATTAATCAAAACATTAAACAACACTGATCAATCAAATGGAAGACTCACTGTAATGATGCTAAATAATTCATGACAATTTAATCATGAAAGCCAATCCTTATGTCATAAATTGTCTGATTTGTGCTGACAGTTCAAAAAATGGTCAGAGACCTCATAGATTCATATAAATTACTCAGTAAGTTTTGATAAAATTCCAATGAAGGATACTGAAGATAATGTACAGATAACATAAAACAAAATAAAATATCTTGAATGAATGGCACAGGAGGATCAAAGTTGTCGGCTCAAGTGAGCCAAACTTACTTGTATATTTATCAAATTATTAAATAACCTGTTCTGCGCTACCCTATTTGCGCCAATGTTATAGAAAAAGAAACACTCTTTATTTACCTGTCTGGATGTTAGTCAGACTGTAAATAATGAAGCTTGCTGTAAAACCAACAGAAATGAGCAGGAAATAATTCTGAAAGAAAATTGTATTGGGTTAGCACATGGTGTGGCAAATTTTTGCAAAATTGCAAAATTCTCTGTGATACACCAATAAGTTTAAAAGATATGTACAGTTATATATTATGACAAGACTTTTTATATTTACAATTAGGCATTTTTTAATTCACATTTTTAAAAAGAGGTATCACCCATAAATTCCACATTTTTGAGGATAAGATGTTAAATAAAGATTAGGTGAAATATTCTGTCTGTTCCTGGTTACTATACCTAGATTACCTAAGCTTAGTGTTTGATGATTACCCTAAAAAAAATTTAATATGAATATTAAAGCACCAGTAAAAAAACAGTTATCACAAATAAATCAAATCAAATAAAGGAGTCAGTTCTCTAGATTCTATATAAATATAATATAAATTGCCTGCCATACAAATTTGAGTGTATATATATACTTTTTTTTAATCATTTTAATTCAACCTTATGAATAATGTTATTTTGTAATTTCGTTCTGATTGATCATTCATTATATCCTGTTACATGGTAATAGCATCATGGTGAAGTACTGTTGTTTACTTTACAGTGTCCCTTTCTACCATCCAATCATTCTTAATGAGTTCGATCCTCTGCCATGGCCATGGCCACATATACTAAGCACGGGTTCTACCCAGGAAGACTTTGAACTTGATTTGTCTTAAGTTGTAATAACTTGTTTCACAATGGCTTTAAAATAAATAAGTTTTTACCTCATCATTTTCAACTGAATTTGCAAAGGCATTAACAACCAATCAGTACAATGCTTTGCCTTCTCAAAATTTAGAAACAGAAACGGCCAAGCATTGTTCTGATTGACATATGATATTACAAACATTTTGATTTCTGTTTACATTTAAATTGCAGTGTGTTCAAATCTTTTAAGATATTCACTAAAACAATCATGAATTTAAAGTTCTGTTTATTGCGTTGTAGTGTGACATTTATTATTATTGCATGTCTCTAAGGAGCCTTTTAAAGATTTTTTTTTAATTTTGTGTCCCCAATAATGGCCAGCAGATTGGATATCCAAATAATAAAAAGCTGTCCATGCATCCACACATTATTTAATCAGGCTAATTGTGTTGCTGCAGAAAGTTAAACTGAAGTTACACAATTCCCTTTTAGGCATAGTACCACCATTCGAACAAGAGTTGTCAGAAGACAACAAAGCTCGCCTCTGGGTGTCTAAGTGCAAAAAAGGCCATTACTGTGCCAAAATGCAATCCAGAGTTGTGGTTCTTGTCTGTGTGTGTTCCATTGATGATGGTGAACACACATGCGAAGTTTCATTCACATCAAATGAGTGATTGCATAGATATCTTAAATGCAAAAGTTTAACCTGGGTGTCTACAGACGCTGTCGCCACAGATGACCACCCCGGGGTCATGGCAATAGCTCTCCTTGGACTTTGTCCCGGCGAGCTAAAAAGGAAGTGCTTTCGTGGGGTATTCGCATTTCTAAAATAAATAATCCTTGTTTTTCTTCTTTAAAAATACATTTTCCTTATTTTAATGCTCATTTGTTTTTTTATTCGAATTCCGTTATTAATGTTTTTTGAACATTTTGAAAGCATTGTCATGTTTGAATTGTGAATTTAGGGGAAAAAAATGATGCTTGGAAATTGGGATATGAATACATGATTCCAGATGTCTTCTTTCACTTTGTCAACAGTAGTGTACACACTAAGCAGTAAAAAATCTCTTATATGACACATGACCCCCTATTTTTCTGATCATATTTTGGTAGTGCAGAGGTTGACAAACAGTAAAATGTAAGTTTCACTGCTTTCTTTTGGGTATCTCTGTGCTGTGAATAACAAGCCTTTAAACTTTAATTATTAACTATATATTAAAGAACAAACAATCAATGGTGTACGTACACCTTTTAGACTACATATTGCAGACATAAAATAATAGACAGACTTCTTTAAAACAATACAATAGAATAATATCCAAATATACCTGCCCAGGTGGCCTCCCTTGATTGAAGAGAAATGTGCAAATGTCCAAAGCACATAACGATAATAAAACAGAAATTTGTAACAAACTCTGTTTCTTTCTAAGCGTTATTTTGGTCCCTTGATTTCCATATGGAACTATCTCAAAATTGTAATTGCTACTAAGCGCCATGATATCGCGAAATGTTGTTATATTCAATGTTTTACAAGACAGGAACAATAAACTGAAAGTAGAATTCGGTGTTGCATATTAGTTACACGATCATAAAAAATACAATTTTATTTCGATCAAACATTTTCATTTCACTTCGATTGTGAAACACGTTATTACAATATATACAAGTCAAGCTCGAATTTTTCTTGGATAGAACCAGTACTTAGCTATTCATGGAAAAAGAGTTTTACTCAAATACAACGCATATACCCAGGTAAGGATCGAACCAACAAACATCCGCTCATGGGTTCAATGCTCTACAATTTTATTTTATTTTACTATCATCATAGGTACCTTACAGTAGGTATAAAACTGTTGACTGTTTTATTGTCGCCATGTGTTTTTGGTTATTCGTTAAACAAGCATAAAAAGGGCCATAATTCTGCCTAAAATACTAATGGAGTTATCCAACTTGGCACCTTCAGTCTCCTTTCTCCTTTATGGTTGTGAACTCAAAGGAAGGCTGCGTTTAGCCAAATTATACATGTTTATTGTGTATACAAATGC
Organism: Panopea generosa; assembly: GCA_029582155.1. Classification (NCBI taxonomy): domain Eukaryota; kingdom Metazoa; phylum Mollusca; class Bivalvia; order Adapedonta; family Hiatellidae; genus Panopea; species Panopea generosa. The sequence goes on along the minus strand of CM055897.1, from coordinate 87,919,750 downwards.
AAGCAGAATGCAGTGGTAGAGCATCGAAACCGGGATCGGAAGTTCAATCCTCTACCATGGTATGTGTAATATCTTTCTTCCACATAATTATGCTTGTTGTGGAAATTGGTTAAACCCTTTACTTCATATATACGCCTTTGGACACCTAATAAAGATGCCTTTGGAAACCTTTAATACAGAAAGATTTTTGGATTATTGGGTGAATTATGATTATATTAACTGACAGAGTGGAAAACAGTGCAGGAAGTGTTCAGATTGATCGTTACGAGCAATCTGAACTCTTCCTGTACTGTTTTTAAAGGCCTTCTGTGATTGGTGCGGGAAAACGCATATCTATGGAGTAAAGGGTTAAAGTGCAAAAGCACAAGATCTAATTAACAAAAGAGGCAAAAACACTATATGTGTATCTTTTGTTAGCCATGTATATTTAGTATCCCTGCCAAACCACTTTGTGGGAAGTACCGGTTGTCGGTGATTTGCAGAGAATATGTGAGTTTAGTACTAGTAACTTTCTAGAGTATTCCAGGAATGATGATAAAGCATGCTGACCACTGTTTTAGAACTGTTGAAAAAAGGCACAAAACTCCAAAAGCAAACATAAGTACACATTCTGTAGCGAAGATATCTACGGTTACATAATTATTAACTACTTCTTTACACTTCTTGTTTCTTTATTATATTATTTTACAATTTTAACAATACAATAAAATGGAAAATACTTATATACTGACATTTAGTATTTAGAACAAGTTGTCCATCCATGTTTTAAAAAACATAATTATACTTTAATAATATCAAGGACTATAAAGAGAAGGAAAAGCAATTGATAGAGATATTATGAACTCTTGCATATTCACACAAAATCTCATTTTCAAATATCCTAACTTCCATTCATCTCAGAAAAAATGAGAAATGTCACTGGTAAGTGTCCGATGCCCCCTAAATGGTCTGTGAAAATAACAATATATGTTATAAAAGGTAGCGATGTATCCATGAATATCAAGAGTAATGCAATTTCATGGGGTTTTTTTACATTAAAGCGTGATCTTGACCTCTGTGTAACCTTAACATCTGATGTAACGGTCTGGGTACTTCTAAAGGTAAATGCAGGTGACACATCATCATGACATGCTGATCACTTGTGTTAAGCTTTTTTAAAATCCCTCTATGTAAGACAAAGTTACAGACTAGACATTAAATATCAAACAAACTGAAAGTGTGGCTTTGAGGTAAGGTTCTTGGTCTTAATGTGACACGTCATCATGTCATGTTAATCAATTGATAAATTGAGCCAAGTATTTTTGAAATCCATCCACGTATGATAAAGTTACAGGACGGATTTTAAATCATAAACAGACTCAAAGTATGACCTTGACCTTTGAGGTACCAGTTTATGTCTTACGTGTAACACATCGTCATGTCATCTTGATCAATTGAGCAAAGTTAAAGACAAAGTTACTGACCAGACACGCAATATAAAACAAATTGAAAGTGTGACCTTGACCTCTAGTTCTCATTACAGGATGGTCCCTGTATATATTATTACTTCAATTCTTATCTTCATTTAAACCCCTACACAAAGGGATAATTTCTGCCAATATGAACTAATTTGACTGACCGGTTCTATGCATTTATGTAATTCCTAATTTCTACCCTTTTGGGGGCCTCCTGACCCATAAGAGAGTGTAACCCAGTCATTTTTTTTGCAAATATGAACCTCATTGACCAAACAATGCTTCTGTGAAAATATAGGCAAAACCAGTTCTTTTTTTAAAAAAGATAAATCAATATTTATTATAATTACATGTGTACTCTAAATGAACCCTCCTGGCAAGGTCATGGCCAGGGACACCATTTGAACAAATATAATAGAACTATAGTTATCATTACTATATAAAATATTTTCAAAATCTGTTAGGCAGTTCATGAGAAGATTTTTTAAGTTTTGGACTATATTTGGGAACGGTGGCCACCTTGAATTTCTGATCAGTTTTTTTCCTTCTGAATAGTCCTGTATGCAATAGAAACATCCACGTGAAGTTTGAATTTAATTGGCATAATGGTTTTAGAGAAAATGCTGCCAACGGATGCCAGACGACAGGCAACGCATCATCACATAAGCCCCACTGGCCTTTAGCCAGTAGAGCTAAAAAATAAAATAAAAAATAATGTCACCATTTTATGCCACATGCTTCTGTAAAATGAGTTGTTAGTAATTCTATGTATTTTATTAAATAAATTGATGTTTTGTAATGTTGTTATGTCACATCAAATTTGAATTGTATCCCATGTGGACTGAAACAGAGTTGAAATCACAAAACTCATAAGTAGAAATATTACTAGCAGTATGTTGTAATAGTGTGAAGTTGAAAAAGAGGCAGTCACTTATGAAAAAAACATATCGGAAAACACCTCTTAAATAATTTTTTATTTAATATACGCACATGTACACTTGATAAATATGGCATATACAGTTTTATTGGCAAAGATACCTCAGAATAAATCTGAGTAAAACCAGCTTCCTCAGGCAAATAACAGGCAAACTTTTCACATGAAGGTTTTTGACTGAGTGGGTCTTGAACAAACGTACTCAGAAATAAAAATTAAGAGATGTTGAAACAGTGCCCCAGACCAACCAGTCATGGAGCCTGGGTAAGTATAAAACAAGCATAAACATGAAATAATTATAATCATTGTTTAAAATCCAATGTTTGTACAAAATTCTTTCAATGTTAAAACTCACCATAGTTGTCAATTAATCAGAAGTAGTTGTTTTAAAATTTAAATACACGACACCAATCAAGTTTTGATAACATACGTATATAGCTGCTGGCATTAAACTATTTTTTTTTATATTGTTTTGATCTATCTGAATTATTATATTGTTTTGATCTATCTGAATTATCGCAGTACAAATGTTCATAAACAAAAGCAACAAAAGCAACAGCTTTTATTCTTATACTGTAAATAAAAACTATACAACACAATTTTTTACACTTTATTTACATTTGTTTAAAATAGTCATCTTACAAATTTTATCAAGTTTATTTAGGCACATTGTATACTATTCAAAATATTATTTTTTGAAACTATAAAACTGTATAATTAAATTGCATATTTCTGATCAATCAAAAAAGCATTAGCGATATTTACGTCACATTGTGTATGCATATATCATAATCAAGTCTTAAAGAAGGAATGGAGTCTAAATGCAATTTTGGACACATTGGGTTATAGTATATGTCATTCAGTTGTTTATTTATACAGCCACTGAGTTACAAGTGACAACACACGTTCATAAATAATACCAGTCTTTATACCCAGCTGGGCATAGACATGTTAGTGATGTTGAGACTGTACGCTGGAACATTCGGCCACTGCGGATTCATACATGTCCATGAACCACAAACAATAATTGGATTTAACCACCTTCCCCACTCAACAGGCAAACCTTCATATTTAAAATAACAGAATAAAAATACAAATCCATATTATTCAAGAAATATAAAATTTATATCAAAAGATGATTTCATTTCTTCCTTTTGACATTCTTCCCATCAACAGACTTTGCAAACAGAGATGGATCAATTTGTTCTTTGGTAAGTCCCTTTATTGAGAAGAGCCTCTGCGCCCTCTGTTCCAAAGTGCCACCACACTTTAGACCCCTACTCATCAACTCCGCCTTCAGCTTATCCAAACCCTGAAGCTCCACTTCTTGAACACTTGTGGCTTCATCTAAATCAAAAGGCTTTTTTTCCTGGAATAAACAAAAATACTTCAATTTTAGTTTTGTAGGCAGAACAATAATAAACATTTGCCAATGGCCATTTACAATATATATTAGAAGAAATAAAATAATAATGAAGAATCCCAAAATACTGCTAAATGACAGCTTTTGCAGACAATATTTGAAGCTTACTGTCTTGACTTGTATTATGCATGTTCAGGTGTTTTTTTTTTATATTTTGTAAATTATATCAGCTCTTGAATATTGGTGAATCAATATTTTTTATAAAGACAAACCAGTTGTTTGCCATTAATTCTATATACGAGGGGTGTTCCACAGATAATGCAATTGGTATTGCTATTAAAGTACTATAATCATTTCTGATCATTTGTTTTGTGACTTACTTCAAAATACTGCCCTTGAGCTAAAATGTTTTAACCATGCAATCCAATTTTGAAAACATTCAGATGAACTTGCACTACTAAAAAGTTTGTCCTCTGAGCTTAGTCTCACACTGTGTATAGAGTATCAGTTTTCAGAATATCATGGATTTATTTGCTGTTTTCTTGGGTTGTAACAAGACAACCATAGCATGAGGCATCTTTCAACTGCTTACCAACCTACAAATAGTACAATGTACATGTACTAAACGAAATTTTATCCTCCATGTTTATGTCACACACCCCTCCTTAACTGTCTTTCGCTTTCAATGCAAGTAATGACCTCCCTCAAATATAGGCGAATCTGAAGCATATTTTCAGCTCGTTTGCCAGTCATTTTTGCATACAGTGTAATGAATTCGCTATAAAGCAATGTACAAAACACCAGTGATCACTCTAACAATAAGAAGTTTTTTCAATTTTCATATTGCATGATTTCCAAGAAATATTACAGCAATCACATTATTTATGGAACACCCCTCATATATAAGAAATACATTGCATTATAACTATAAATGTCAGCTCCATTATAGAAGTATAAAATGTAACATATCATACCTCAGTTTCATTTAAACTAGACACTGTACACATCTCTCCAGTTTTGTTAATGATTTCTGTCGTCTTTACTGGGCACGGCCGATTTTCATTACTAATTGTCTCACTGTTTACACCATCTGTATCTTGCGAATGTAATCTAACCATGCTTTGATTATTTGTGTGTGTGTGTTGGCTTATATTGTCCGAACTGCTGCAACTGGTCTCTAAAACATGTGACTGTTGTCCCGATGTAGGCTCATCGCTCCCAGTACCACCATAATCATCAACATCATCATCAACATCATCATCATCACTGTCAAGATCACTAAGGTTGTCTATATCAACTCCAAGCCTGCAACATAAAAACAAACATGAGTTTGTAAAGGGGTATAAATAAAGTAGATGGCTTTCTCACATAATTTATGGTGCAGGAGTGTAATAAACCTTTTTTTTAACATCTGCCTAGTATAATGTCACTAGCTCAGATTCATCACTTGGCCTTTTCTCTAGAATTCGGCTCTCATAAGTAAAAAATTTCTGACTAGCCCAATTCTATAATTGACAATAGATTTTCTATTGTTAAATGACGTCGTTTTGAGATGTTACTTTATACAACTGCTGATGGAAACCATTATGCCCAATTTGTTCTCGTTTCTTATAGAGGTGATCTGCTTGATAAAAGTACAGTTTTCCAAATTTTTGTAATATAAAACATAATCTTACATTCATGCTGATTTATTCATTGACAAAAGTAATATAATGGAATATTTTACATAATGTTGTAATATGTTAGTTTAATGACAAATCCTTGATTGCAGGCATATTTATCATATCATGTTTTACACAAATGATTCAGTGAATCTTGGCATTAAACAAAGATCTGAAACAGCATGGGACACTCTTATGCCCACCTGCTGAAATAATGAAGACAAACTATAATGAATGGTAGGAAGAGTGGAGATGGTTATTAGACGGCTAGAGTGAACAAAACTTTGTTTTACAGTGTTTGATCAAAAATACATCCATACTATTTATTATAAATGCCTCTGACAGACTAGTAATGGGGGACAAAATTTAACTTAATTGACAGTAAACGTAAAATCCATGTATATAATTTCTAGAATACAGTTTTTTTTCAAAGGAAAAACATCTGAGGGAGTAATTTGAATTTTAAATAGAACTGGCCAAGTGCTTACTCTAGAAATTTTGTTAACAGATTCTTAAACTAATCCAGTCTGTAGAAAACATGGTAAAAACATTATATCTTAAAATAAACAAGAAGTTGCATTTTATATAAAAAAACAACAACAAACATAGGCTTTACTCTTCAATCTTATTGTTCTACACAAAATATTATTGTATTACTTTTAGGGAATTATAAGTGTGACCTTATCTTTAAAGCTGCATCAACTAAACTTTCAGCTCATTAAATGATCATGATTATAAGTTAATTGAATCACAAATAGGATGGTCTCATTTGAAGAAAACGGTTGCTTTCGTCCTTGTAGTTTATCTTTTTGATGAGAAAATCGTTAAAACACAGGTCGGCATTTTTTGTTTTATTTGTCAATGTTTTAGTATAACCTGATACTGGCCAATGAGTGACTTTATCGCAAGCTGTGATTTAGTATTTGGTCAACAAATTTAAGAATTTTACACTACAGAGACAAAATACAATATAGTTATTGAACAGAATATCCATAATATATAATGTTTGATATAAATGTGCAGTATTACTGCTAAAATTGAAAATATCGGTGATATAGGGACAATGTGGATGGACAAAGCAATGTGATTTTTCCACTGGCACTGCACATGCCCAAGTGCTGCACAAAACACATTATTTAGCTGTGTTTATCATCTGTGTAACCTTCCCCAGGATGCCAAATTTATTGACTGGATACAGCAATTATAGAGCATACATAAAATAGGCCCTTTAGTTCCAATTTGCAGAATGACCTTCAGCATGACCTTAAACTTGAAGATAAGGACACAAATGTATGGTTGTTCACATTGCCTAGATATTATCAAAAAAGTGTCAATTTATTTTGAAATCCATCCAAAAAGTGTGACCCTAACCTTGAAGATGAGGACCAAAATTCTGAGACCTGCACATCACCTCAAGTCCATCAATGCATACCAGAGTTACAGAGTGGACAAAAGCCTTGCTTTAAGCCAGAATGTGCAGAATGACATTGACCTTGAAAATGAAGACTTGGTTCTATGTGTAAAGCCAATTTGACAAGTAAATGTGCTAATTTATTTTGAAATCCATCAATGCACGTCAGAGTTATGGATTGAATAAAAACTAAAATGTACTGTAACGCAGAATGATCAACATAACCTTCAATGTGACTATGACCTTGAAGATGGGGACAAATATTTTGGTTCTACACATTACCTCTATGTTTGGGAGGGTAGTCTATCCCAGAATCTCCCGAATCAGGTCTATTAACCCACAATGTAAAAACAAGGAATTCTATACCTATCAACTGAACACTTACTAAACTGTAATGTCATCCAAACTTTCAGTTGAAGCAACTGATCAATGAACGTACTCAAACTGGGCTTCCCCAACATTGCTATTAACCGGACTGATCAGGAGAGCCGGGTCCATTCTACAGACTAGTGGGAGGGAGTGGAGACATAACTCATGATTGTACAAAATGATATACAATTACATTATATAGTAAAGACAGTACCATTCTGTTGCTTTCTTCTTTTTGCTAGTTGTTGTAGTAGTTTCAGCCTTCCTCTTTATCCCAGCAGAGTCCTCTGAGGTTACAGTAGATGAGGGTCCAGCCACTGGTTGGGACTTCTTCAAACCTGACAACATTAATCATCAACTTACCAATATTGTAAAATAACAAAAGTATTTAAAATATTGCAGTGCATTAAGATGTCTCCTACCAGTGTGTTTTATTACTTAAATATTTAAATCGTCTGATGTCTGTCTACATGACATGGATCCTGCGACCCATATATTACAATAACATGCATATCTCTTCACAATGTAAAGTCATGAGTCCTATTTTACATATTTTGTAAATTATCACAAGATCCAGATTATGAGATATTGACACTATTTTTCATATTTTATTGCCATAGCAATCAAAATATTGTTCAGACATAGAAAATACATGATCTCCTTATTGCCCTCTATCACCATGTCAAGTTTCATGAATCTATCTCAAGTACTTTTAAGTTATCACAGGATCTAAAAATTTACACTATTTTTCACATTATTTTGTCATATAGCAACCAAATAATTGGTCCAACTGGAAAAATAAAATAATGAACATAATGTCCTCATTTCCCTCTATCATTATGACAAGTGTCATGATTCACACATAATAGGTATTGTAATTAATTACGTTTCTTGATTAAATATGTATATATGTGATAGATAATTTGTCCGAATTGGACCAATGTCATGTTGTGGTGTCCTAGACCTATATTGTCCAAAACCAATAGGAGTTACCCTCTTACAATGGGAATATTGTGATACACTTGTAAATTCCGTCATTAGGAGTCGCCCTCTTACAATGGGAATAGTGTGATACAAGTGTAAATTCCGCCATTAGGAGTCACCCTCTTACAATGGGAATAGTGGGATGCGAGCATAAATTCCATCATTTGGAGTCACCCTTTTACAATGGGAATATTGTGACACATGTAAATTCCATCATTAGGAGTCACCCTCTTACAATGGGAATATTGTGAGTGATACACGTGTGTATTTCATCATTAGGAGTTACCCTCTAACAATGGGAATATTGTGATATATACATGTGAATTCCACCATTAGGAGTCACTCTCTTATTATGGGAATGTTGTGATACACATGTAAATCCCGTCATTAGGAGTCACCCTCTTACAATGGGAATATTGTGATACACATGTAAATTCCATCATTACTAAGGAAACACCCTCTTACAATGGGAATATTGTGATACACGTGTAAAATCCATTATATGAGGGCTTCATATTGTGATTGTTTGCAAAAATGGTAAAAACTTATTAAATCATAAAATACAAATGTCACAGTTCCAAATGTTAAAATATCAAATTTTTTCGATATTGAAAATATCTATTACTATTTACCAGTATATTAAGAATCAACATGTTTTCCCATGTACCTTTTTGTAGAGCATCATCCTGGTTCTCTGCCAATAGTGCCCTTTGTTTGTCATACAGAGGGTCATCAAATTTATGATTGGGCATTGCTCTACGTCTGGCGAGCCTATCCTGACGCCGCTGTTCCCGTTCCTTCTCTCTCTCCGTCTGCTTCGACAGCCAGTCTTTCAAGCTGAAATATATATAGTTTTATATATCTTTACTTGGAGAAATATTTAATGGCAGTAAAATAAGTTATTGCAGAATTCTTGCTCTGTAAACAGTACAACCCTCAATCTCTGTTGATCTTTCTTTTTCCCTCTTAATATCTCTCTTTATCAATATATTACACTATCTTTCTTTATCTGTCCCTCTTTATCTTTCTCTCTTTATCTATCTCTTTATCTTTTTATCTCTATATCTCTCTCTTTATTTATCTCACCTGGCCGATTAGCTCAGTCGGTACGCGTCTGACTATCAATCCAGGGGTCGTGAGTTCGAATCCCCCGCCCGACAATTATCTCCGTGATGATTGATATATGACATTGTGTTTCATTATCATTCGTCTCTCACCACTGATACAAGTGGGAAAGTAATCTGTTACTTGCAGAGATGGGGTGTGCTCAAGTACTGGTTATTCCCAGGAAACAGTGGTTAGGTTAACAGATCGTCTGTTAGCCCTCGATGGCATAAAAATGACGCTAAATATTCAATCAATCTCTTACTCTATCTCTCTTTATCTTTTACTCTTACTCTGTCTCTCTTTATTCATTTCTCTCTATATATCTGTCTTTCTCTATCTTTTTTGATATATAGCTTAATCTATCTCTCTTGACCTATCTCTCTTAATCTGTCTCTTGACCAACATCTATATCTCTCATGATCTATATCTCTTGACCTATCTCTCTTAATCTGTTTCTTGATCAATATCTCTATCTCTCATGATTTATCTCATTATTAAATTTGAATGAATGAATAGGGTTTTACGGCGTACCAACACATTATAGGTTAATCGACACCAACAGGAAGGATTCCAGGTTCACTCTACATGTACAAAAACAACAAATTAACATACAGATTAGAACAAAATACACCAACAAATGAATATGCAGAATGAACCTAGAACCTTGATACCTGCAGACTGCAGAGCTTCAGCAAATTCTATCGTATTACTCAAATTGTCGCTTCTTACGACATGTATGAGCCACAGTGGTCCTATTCTTGTTAATCATTACTAAGGAGAAGATAAATGTTGAATAATCACTATAATGAATGATACTTACTCTTTTTCATTGTTGACATCTCTCATTCTTCTTCCACTGAGATCTCTACAGGCCTCGTGATTGGTCGTCTTCTCAATTTGTGCTCCAATGGCTCGTAGCATAGAGCCAAATCCTGTCAAATGAAATAATAAGTAGCATTATTAAACTTTTTAATTCTAAAAATCAATAGGAAAGTCTTCTTTGCCCTAAAATCATTCACTTATGAATATGATATAACAAAACTGAAAACGTCAATTTTAATGATTCAAGGGCCATAACACAAAGCCTTGATATCAAAGCTTGTTCAACAAATTCCATAAGACATTACGCTTTATACAACTATACTTAAGTTAGAAAAAATTCAGACGTTAGAGGACACAGCAAGAGCACAAAGCCAAAAAGCAATTCATCTTATCAGTGATTGAATACAGATAATTGAAAAATTGTATCTCAACAATTTCGCAATGTGTTGTATAAATTTATGTTATGCTGCTTGTTTCATAACTGATCTAGATTAAATAGTTTATAGTTATTATATGAAAACTGAAAAATTCACTGACCTCCTTTTCCACCAAGTATGCGGAGGTATGTGTGATAGACAACATCCTTCATGACAGGCTGATCATCATCAACAATACCACCATTACAGATGAAGAACGATGCATCTAAAGGGATACCCTGATAAATACAAAGAAAATAAATATGATACTGATGTGCTACAATACTAAAATACCTGTTGAGTACGTAAAAGTAGTTTCTTACCAAAACTGGTTCGGGATAGATGTTTTTTTTTAACCTAACTGAAACATTTAAATAGTCAATTATTTTCATTCACAACTGCTTTTTTTACATTGCCAGTATTCAGAAAATTATAGGTTGACCTTTTTTATAATATGAAATAGTTCAAACATATAAACTGAGTATATGATAAGCACAAAAACTGAAAGTGTCGCAGATTATCAATATCATTTACTGCAAAGTTTCACTCATCAAGTGAGTCTCTCCTGTCCTCTTTTATTCTTTCCCTCTCTTTAATAGTACCAAACAAAAAATCCTCTGTTTAAAATATACATGTACAACGTAGTAATAAAAGGCAATGTGGAAATGTACACATGTCCTCATTTGAAATCACATTATATTTTTTAGCAGTTTGATCACTGCCAAAGATATATCAGTTGGTAGAAAATAATTATTTTATAACAAACATACATTCTCTTCATCTATAAATACATAACCGATGTTGTGACTTAAAAAATCCTCACAAAAATGACGTCTTAAATTTAAGTTTTTTTCCCTTGTTGGCAAAGCCATTTTGGTTGCACGTGATACGCTCAACAGAAAACACATTTGATTTGAAGAAAAACAATTGGGTCATGTGATGGTCAACCAAAATGGTGTCACCAACAAGGAAAATGAAACTTTAATTAAATTTTATACAGTACATTGTATTCAGTGCAACTTTAAATAATGTTGATCGCAAGGGCAAATTAATTAAATTACCTGTATTGTGTACAATGGGTTTAAGCGTAGCATGGATCTTTTAGCGTGTAATTTGACGAGGATATGTCATAAAATTGATCTTTGGTTTTGAACAGGTTTAACTACTATGAATGAAATTCATCATTTTTGCGAAGAAATTTCGAGTCACAGCTGCTGGATGAAGCGTACCAGTGCCTTACTTAGTGTACCACTACCCAAGCATTTCAGGATGATGCGTATGATAATATTGTATATATTATCGGGTGGAATTTTATAATGTGCTAATAACAACTTTTATTGAGCAATTTGATGGAATGAATCTGTGAAAAAATGTATTAATCTACAATATGCAAGAAAACAAAATTATATCTATTTAAACATGCCAAGTAACATATTGAAAAGGGATTTCCTAACTTAATGTATGTGCCCAGGTTAGACTAAAATAGATTTCCAGCATATTGTAATACATAACAATTATATAAATGATATATGAAAATATAACATTTTTCATGAATATTATTATTAAAAGTTAAGTAAACATACTTAAATAAGGCTTTATTCATTTTCACTAAAAATGATAGGTTTATTTAAACATATTTTATTGCATAAATTATGCAATAAAATATGTTTAAATAAACCTATCATTTTTACCTACTGACTAATGTTGAAATCTTTGAAAACAGTAGCTAGCAAGAAATAAGCATTTTTCCGCAAAATTTAAGTTTCTACCTTTACGAAGGCTGTACACATCCTGTACTGACACGGAGTGAATATGTCATCACTGCATGATTAGCCAAAATTGAAACCTTACATTTTGAAGGTTTGAAATTTGGTTAGAATATATCAGAAATATTACACGAAAAACATGTCAAATTATATACTCTTGGTGAAAATAACTAAATAGTTATTATTTTATAATGTTCAACTATCATTTAACGTTATTGTGTGTGTACGGAAAGACAAAAAACGTGTTTCCCGCCATCTGTCAAACGGCACCTAATAACCAATTAAAATCATACAAGATATTCGCACCGTGCAACTGGAAGTAACTAGGCAGAGCAAATGTTGGAATTGTTTAAGAACGTAAAATATTAATTTCTTAGGTAAAACACGACTTATCTGTTGTTATTCATAATAATTACATGTATCCTTTGTATACCTAATACCCCGATATAACTATTTACAGCGAATATCCCATATAACAATATCCCAGACATGCGCAAAGCTCAAACTTTCGTTAGCATAGGCATTTGTTTACATTTCGTACCAGCAACTGTTTATTACTCAGCACACTTAAGTAACTTTATTAATGTTTATTATTGATGCTATTATTTAAATGGTTGAAAATTTTCTAGACTTGTGGTATTAGGTATGACCAGTATATACCAGTATATACTGGTCATACCTAATACCGCGAGTCTATACTGGTCATACCAGGGTTTGACATTTACTTTCTTTTTCACTAGACCACCGGTCTAGTAACTCAGTAAAACTACTAGACCTGACCAAACTTCAACTAGACTAGACCAATATTCTAACTATGACTCCGGACATAGTACTGAAAGTTGGTCACAATCAGAGTTTTCTCATAAGTTTTCTTTGTTTTAGTTCTGCCTTTTGTATTTTTGTCATTATCATCCAGATCTTTTCTCCTGGTGAAGCCAAAATTTAATAGAGACATGTCGAAAGGTGTTGTTCATCTTTAATATCAATAAATCATAAATTGGTCTTCTAATGTCATAAAATATACAATGGAAATAACTGAAGCCAATCGTACCCGGAAGAGTTACGCCGCTTTATATATTGCGTCATTAGAACGGGTTAGAGTTATATCGCTTAGTTTGGGTCACTTAGTAATTCTATGTTATGTGTTTCGCATTCGCTGTAATTCTACAAATTATCGATAATCAATGATATTACATGCTCGTAGGCAGGTGCATTTTAATAGATTCAATGATAAACATTATCAGCTCAGGTTTTGGTGCTTTTTAACTGATTTCTTAATTTTAATTTAACAAGACCAGTCGGGCTACCTACACTCCAGTAGAACACGACCGGACCAAGTATATACTAGACTTTGTCGGTCGGACGTGTGTTAATGTTGAACCCTGCATACCTAATACTGCGAGTCTAAAAAATTTTCATCTATGTAAAGAATGGCATCAATACTAAACATTAATTAGGTTATTTAAGTGTGTGATGAGTAAAAAACAGTTGCCGATATGAAATGTCAACAAATGCCGACGCTAACGGAAGTTGGAGCTTTGCGCATGTCTCCCCAGATTGTTGTTGTATGGGCATTCGCGGAAATAGGTACATCGCAGTATTAGGTATACAATGGATATAATTATGTTTAGAATATTTTCTTCTTATGCTATAATTTTATTTCATTGAAATCGGTCATGGATTCAGTGATTTTGGTATCTTTGAAGTGTCCTACCTTACCATTATTTACTATATATAGCTATCCAAAAGCTATTAAAGCAAGATAGGGCCTGTGTGGGTGATTAGTAATGAAGAAGACTTAACACTATAATACATAGATAAAGAGTTACATTTCAGCTTTGCTTTACCTTAGTGTCGCTTAAATACACTTTAAGGTCTCGAATGGTTTCATATTTAGTGTGGTCAATACATAAGACTGTGCGTGAACTAAAACTGTGGACAAACGTCGACATTTTGAACTGTAAAAAATAACCGGAAATGATCTGAATCAGCGGAAGTTGTGAATACAATTGAATTTAAAAAGCGTTTTCTGGCACAAGAGAAAAGGACTGGTTTATTATTTTATTTAGCCGGTGTTCCAATAAAATATACATTCACAAATGCCATGCACACTATAAACAATATCAGTTTCAATTGTATTTGACCTTTTATGAAGTATCTTTTGTATATTTATGTTCTAAAAGTAAATTAGAGTATCAATTTGACTTTTTTTGTCGTTGGACAGTTTTAAAGCTGTTATTACAAAAAAGTAGTTTTCGCAATTGACAGAGTACCAGTCCCTATACTTAAAATGGCGGCAAATTTGAACAACAAATGGACGAGGAAAGGAGAACGAACACACTTAAGTTTGTTCTTTTTAGTACTGACACTGTTTTTAATTGCTAAAATTCCAGTAACATATTCAAAAGAAAACCAGACATATCAGAAAATAAATGTTGAAGAATGGTTCTTTAATTACACCCGGCTTGATGTCATCGGTCATTTCAAAGGGAAAAGCGGTGCAAAATGGACAAAACAATCAAGTAACCATACAGAAGTTGACGCTATTACGTTCAAATGGTTTGAATCCATATATTATATCGAGTTGATTAAAGACAACACACTGCTTGTAGATGGCAAAATTGCTATTGACCGTAAACAAGAAATTCCAATTTTTAGTATTCTTGCAGACATTCATATTTACAAAGGTTTTGTTCTCCAACCTTGTTGCAACTACAAAGCGACTGTCAAAATAACAGCTGAAGGTATTGATGTTACTATTAATGAAGAAAATGATACCATATTCATTGAACCGGTCTCGCGCCTTAAAGATGAACACAAAGTGAAAAATACACAACAAAATGTTAGTATTTATCCCAGTTTTATATACAGGAGAAGTGATGTCAAAGATAACCTGGTGCACATTAAAGGTGACTTTTTAAAGCTTAACCAAACGCGGAACTTATATACACATTCGTGTAAAAGGAATAAGCGAAGTAATGGACAAACGGAATGCACTCTTCATTTAGTAGCTGATCATACGTTTTACCATGATGTTGGGCATTCTAATTTAGTCTCATCAATATCGGAAATGATGTATCTAGTATCCGAAGCAAATTTGATTTTCCGTGGTACAGATTTTGACGGTGATGGAATCGGTGACAACATAGGATTTTATGTTTCAAACATTTCGTTATTTACGAATCCATACGGTTACAACATGGCGAATTTTACTAATGTCACTTCATATTTAGAGACATTTTCTGAATATGACTTTGATGACTACTGTCTTGGAATTTCGTTTTCAAGCCGGGGATTTGCTCATGGTGTTATTGGTTTGGCCTGGGTAGCCAGTTCTAGCATTTACGGGTCATCAGGTGGTATTTGCCAGAAAAAAATATTATACAATTCAAAACAAGTAAGTCTCAACACTGCTATTGTAACAACAACTTCAGGAGGTGGCAGAATGCCAATGTATAAGATTGCATTAACTCTCACTCACGAGTTTGGTCATAGTTTTGGAAGTCCACACGATGATAAAGATGACATATCGTGTGCACCAGAAGGTGACTATGGCAATTTCCTTATGTTCCCGTACGCTTCAGATGGACAAAAACCGAACAATTACATGTTTTCGACATGTAGCATTAATTATATATATCCAGTAATAAGAAACAAGGGTTCGTGTTTCAAATATAGCATTGGAGCCGTTTGTGGAAATGGGCTACAAGAGCAGGGAGAGGAATGTGACTGTGGTACAAGTGACAGTTGTCATGATTTTGACCCCTGTTGCACCCCGAGTGACGTCGCCCATTCCGACCCCGATTCTCCATGTACGTTCCGGAGGTCTCGAGGTAGTAAGTGTTCACCTAAGGTCAGTTTATGTTGCACAGAGAGTTGCAGCATAGAATTACAAAATACAAACAAAATTTGCAGAAGGAAATCGGATTGTATTGTACCGGCATTATGTGATGGCCTGTCAGCTTACTGCCCGAGTAAGGTACATGAGCCAAATTTAACTATATGTAACAACGGGTTGAAAACGTGCAAAGATGGTGTTTGTGTAGGTTCTATTTGTGCGGTAAATGATCTTGCGCCGTGCTCTTGTTCCGATGACTATTCTTGTTACATATGTTGCTCCACTAACTCATCTGAATGTACACCCTTTATAAACGATAATAACGAATACTTGAAAAAATCACCTGGAGAATCGTGCAACAACAGGGAGGGATTTTGTAACATTAACGGCGAATGTGTTCTTCAAGACCAAGAGAGTACCTTTGACAGGCTAAATCGTGTTTTCACACAAGACACTATTGACAGTGTCAAGGTATGGATGACGACATATTGGTATTATATTGTGGCAGCAGTGGCAGGGATAGTGTTTTTGATTGTGCTGTTTGTATATACATGCCGGGAAAACGAAAATATACACACCAATGCATTTATGTATGGCCAATT
This sequence comes from Panopea generosa, assembly GCA_029582155.1. Taxonomy (NCBI): domain Eukaryota; kingdom Metazoa; phylum Mollusca; class Bivalvia; order Adapedonta; family Hiatellidae; genus Panopea; species Panopea generosa. Next base: position 87,903,023 of record CM055897.1, on the reverse strand, counting down.
TAATAAAATACAGCGTGAGGCAGAACTGCAAAAACAATATTTGAAAAAGAGAAAAGAAGACACAAAATCACTGTACAAAAAAAAGATTGAAGATTTGGAGAATAAAACTGAATCAACAATGTGCATCACTGATGCAGTTCCTAGACTGATACTACTTTTTCCAACTGTACCAAGGGCCATTTTAATTCAAACTCTTCGCTCAAGTGCTAATGAAGACGCGGCTGTCAAATTGTTGCTCATCAGGAGATACCCATTTCGCCGGTTTTGTCGTTAATTGTTTTTTAAACTTAAAGATACACACAGCAATTTTAAAATCGAATCTCATATAAAAAACAACAGTTAAACCTTTCAGCGTATATCCATATGAAGACATTATATTATACGTATTGCTATCCAAGTCTTCATTATTGAGCTTTTATACAGTGCTCAAGAAAACCTTTTCTTCAGACGTATTTTACCCCTTATTTATACAATGCTTATTTTCAAAAATGTTAAAGGTAAAAATGCACATTCTTATCAAATTGCCATTTAAAACTATATAAAAATACAAGTTTATATATCCATCATTTTTATTTGTGTCATACCAATAAAACTAATTAAGATAAAACATTTATTACACTATATTCGAAACATGGTGCCTTTTAACTATTTACAAAATGTTTCTAAAACAGAAACGAAATTACATACTGGGTTATTTTGATTTCATATTTGCATTTGGATATACTCATTAAAAGTAAAGCTATGTGAAAAATTGCCACAATTGCCATGTTTTTTCAAAGGTAACTGAGAATCATGTCGTGTGTTGAAATATATGGAGAATATTAGGTGAGTGCCTTTCCATACTAACTTCATTAGATGAGGCTTAGAAAATGCAACAGGATGAAACTTTGCCGAGCTATTGCTGAGTTTTCGTGCCGAACCTAATACACTTGGTAGAGAAGGCCACTATTCGAGTATTTTATTCATTTTTTTTTTTACTAAAATACAATCATTGTCTTAGATCCTAATTTAAACGAAAAACAAGTATGAAAATGAAAGTTAATTTTGGTATCTGCGAAATAAACATAATATTATATAATTGAATAAATACATCATAATGTTAACTAAATGTGGTAAAAATGTCAGTGAATTATATGTGTGTATAATATTATTTTTAGATTTTTCTGTTTGTTATCTTTTTACATGTTTTTTTGTTTAGAATTAAATAAAAGAGTTAAATTTGCATGTGTGGTAGATATCTATTTTTTTTCAATCAAGACACTTGTTTCAGCCATCTAAAGTATCAGTCGACCACTCTTAGTGAAAAACGCACCTTAAACATTCTTTGAAGTATTATAAAAATGATCGGTGGGCATAATTCAACGCAAATCTAAGTTGTTTCAGAGCTTTTATTATTATTTATATGTGTATTAGTGTCAAATGCCTGCATAAGGAAATTGCTAAAAGTTTATAGTGCAGAGAAGAAATTTAATAATCTAAATGTTTGCTGGTTGGCAACACTAAATCTGCATTGATGTTGCCCATTCAGAATTTTTCATTTTTTTTTCAAAATTCGTTTGAATTGGCTGATTAAAAGTAACACGATGGACGAGTGCAGAAATGTAACACATGAGTGTTTCAACATGACAGAGAAGTGTAATAACAAAGTCATTATGTATGAGTGCAGTAACACAATAGGTGGGTGCAGTAACACAATGGATGAGTGCAGTAACACAATGGACGAGTGCAGTAGCGCAATGGATGAGTGCAGCAACACAATGGATGAATGCAGTAGAATAATGGATGAATGAGAACAGTAGCACACTAGATAAGTGCAGTAACACAATGGATGAGCGCATTAACACAATGGATGAGTACAAGAACATAATAGACGAGTGCAGTAGCACAATGGACGAGTGAAGTAGCACGATGGACGAGTACAGTAACACAATGGATGAGCGCAGTAACACAATGGATGAGCGCAGTAGCACAATGGATTGACACGACAGGAGTGTAATAACAAAGTCATTGTGGATGAGTTCAGTAACACAATGGTTAAGTGCAGTAACACAATTGACGAGTGCAGTAGCACAATTGATGAGTGCAATTAAAAAATAAACGAGTGCAGTACACAATGGACGAGTGCGGTAGCAAAATGGATGAGTGCAGTAGCACAATTGACGAGTGCAGTTACTCAATGGATGAGTGCAGTAGCACAATGGACAAGCGCAGTAGCACAATGGATGAATGCAGTAGCACAATTGATGAGTGCAGTAGCACAATGAATGAGTGCGGTTACACAATGGATGAGTGCACAATGGATGATTCAGTAACACAACGGATGAGTGAAGTAGCCCAACGGATGAGTGCAGTATCACAATGAATGAGTGTAGTTACACAATGGATAAGTGCACAATGGATGATGCAGTAACACAAATGATGAGTGCAAGTAGCACAACGGATGAGTGCAGTAACACAATGGATGAGTGCAGTAACACGACAGATGAGTGCAGTAACACAACAGATGAGTGCACTAGCACGATGGATGAGTTCAGTAACACGACGGATGAGTGCAGTAACACGACGGATAAGTGCAGTAAACAATAGATGAGCACAGTAGCACGATTGATGAATGCAGTAACACGACAGATGAGTGCAGTAACACAACAGATGAGTGCACTAGCACGACGGATGAGTTCAGTAACACGGCGGATGAGTGCAGTAACACGACGGATGAGTGCAGTAACACGATGGATGAGTGCAATAACATGATGTATGAGCGCAGTATCACGATGGATGAGTGCAGCAACAAAACGGATGACTGCAGTAACACAACGGATGAGTGCAGTAACACAATGGATATATGAGCGCAGTAGCATAATGGATGAGTGCAGTTGCAAAATGGATGAGTGCAGTAACACAATGGACGAGTGCAGTAACAAAATGGATGACTGCAGTAACACGATGGATGACTGCAGTAACACGATGGATGAGTGGAGTAACACGATGGATGAGTGCAGTAGTTAAAAGGATCAGTGCAGTAATACAATGGATGAATACAGTAGCACAATAGATGTCAGAGTGCAATAGCACAATGGATAAGTGCAGTAACACGATAGATGAGTTCAGTAGCGCAGTAACACAATCGATGTATGAGTACAGTAACACGACGGATGAGTACAGTAACACAACGGATGAGTGCAGCAACACGATTGATGAGTGCCGTAACACAATGGATAAGTGCAGTAGAACAATGGATGTGTGTAGTAACACAATGGATGAGTGCAGTAGAACAATGGATGAGTGCAGTAACACGATGGACGAGTGCAAAAGTTCGATTGATGAGTGCAGTTACGCTATGGATGAGTGCAGTAGCACAATGTATGGGTGCAGTAACACAACGGATGAGTGCAGTAACACGATTGATGAGTGCCGTAACACAATGGATGAGTGTAGTAGAACAATGGATGTGTGTAGTAACACAATGGATGAGTGCAGCAGAACAATGGATGAGTGCAGTAACACGATGGACGAGTGCAAAAGTTCGATGGACGAGTGCAATTACACAATGGATGAGTGCAGTAGAACAATGGATGTGTGCAGTAACACAATGGATATGTGCAGTAACGCAATGGGTGAGTGCAGTGTAGCACAATGGATGAGTGCAGTAGCTCGATGGATGAGTGCAGTAAAACAATGAAGGAGTGCAGTAAAATAATGGATGAGTGCAGCAACACAATGGATGAGTGCAGTAACACAATGGAAGAGTACAGTAGAACAACGGACGAGTACATAACATAATGGATGAATGCAGTTACACAATGGAAGAGTGCAGTAACACAATGGATGATTGCAGTAATACGATGAATGAGTGCAGTAGCACAATGTGTGAGTGACGTAATACAATGGATGATGCAGTAATACGATGGATAACCGCAGTAGCACAATGTGTGAGTGACGTAACACAATGGATGAGTGCAGTAGCACATTGGACGAATGCAGTAACAATTATGGACGAGAGCAGTAGTACAATGGGCGAATACTGTAATACAATGGATGAATAAGTGCAGCAACACAATGGATGAGTACAGCAACACAATGGATAACTGTAGTAGCACGATGGATAACTGTATAAGCACAATGGATGAGTGCAATAACACAATGGATGAGTGCAGCAACACGATGGATGACTGAAGTAGCACAATGGACGAGTGCAATAACACAATGGATGAGTACAGCAACACAATGGATAACTGTAGTAGCACGATGGATAACTGTATTAACACAATGGATGAGTACAGCAACACAATGGATAACTATAGTAGCCCGATGGATGAGTGCAATAACACAATGGATGAGTACAGCAACACAATGGATAACTGTAGTAGCACGATGGGTGAGTGCAATAACACAATGGATGAGTGCAGCAACACGATGGATGACTGAAGTAGCACAATGGACGAGTGCAATAACACAATGGATGAGTACAGCAATACAATGGATAACTGTAGTAGCACGATGGATAACTGTATTAGCACAATGGTTGAGTACAGCAACACAATGGATAACTGTAGTAGCACGATGGATGAGTGCAGTGACACTATGGATGAGTGCAGTAACAAAATGGGTGAGTGCAGTAGCACAATGGATGAGTGCAGTAGCACAATGGATGAGTGCAGTGACACAAAGGATGAGTGCAGTTGCGCACTCGATATGTACAGTAGCACAATGGGTGAGTGCAGTAACACAATGAATGAATGCAGTAGCACAATGGGTGAGTGCAAAAGAACAATTGATGATACAGTAACACAATGGGTGAGTGCATTGTAGCATAATCGATGAGTGCAGTAGCACAATGGGTGAATGCGGTGTAGCACAATGGATGAGTACAGCTATACAATGGATGAGTGCAGTAACACAATGGGCGAGTGCAGTGACACAATGGACGAATACAGTTGCACAATAGATGAGTGTCAGAACAGAATGGATGAATGCAGTAACTAAATGGATGAGCGCAGTAGCATAATGGATGAGTGAAGTAATACGATGAATAAATGCAGTAGCACAATCGGTGACTGCAGTAACACAATGGATGAGGGCAGTAGTACAATGAATGAGCGCAGTAACACAATGGATGAGTGCAGTGGCACAATGGATGAGTGCATTAGCACAAAGGATGAGTGCATTTGCACAATGGATGAGTACAGTAGCACAATAGATGAGTGCAGTAGCTCAATGGATGATTGCAATAACGCAATGGATAAGTGCCGTAGCACAATGGATGAGTGCAATAACACAATTGGTGAGTGCAGTGTAGCATAATGGATGAGTGCAGTAGCTCGACGGATGATTGAAATAACGATTGATGAGTGCAGTAACACAATGGATTAATGAGCACAGTAACACAATGGATGAATGCAGTAAAACAATAGATTAGTGAGTGCAGTAACACGATGGATGGATTCAGTAACATAATGGATGAGTGCAGTAACACAATGGACGAATGCAGTAGAACAATGGATGAGTGAGTGCAGTAACACAATGGATGGATGCAGTAACATAATGGATGCATGAGTGCAGTAATACAATAGATGAATGAGTGTAGTAGCAACATTGATGAGTTCAGTAGCTCAATGGATGATTGCAATAACACAATGGATGAGTGCCGTAGCACAATGGATGAGTGCAGTAACACAATGGATGAGTGCAGTGTAGCATAATGGTGAGTGCAGTAGCTCGACGGATTGTTGAAATAACACGATTGATGAGTGCCGTAGCACAATGGATTAATGAGCACAGTAACACAATGGATGAATGCAGTAGAACAATAGATTAGTGAGTGCAGTAACACGATGGATGGATTCAGTAACATAATGGATGAGTGCAGTAACACAATGGACGAATGCAATCAATAGATTAGTGAGTGCAGTAACACAATGGATGGATTCAGTAACATAATGGATGAGTGCAGTAACACAATGGACAAATGCAGTAGAACAATAGATTAATGAGCACAGTAACACAATGGATGAATGCAGTAGAACAATAGATTAGTGAGTGCAGTAACACAATGGATGGATTCAGTAACATAATGGATGAGTGCAGTAACACAATGGATGAATGCAGTAAAACAATAGTTGAGTGAGTGCAGTAACACAATGGATGGATGCAGTAACACAATGGATGGGTGCAGTAACACAATGGATGAATGCGGTAGAATAATGAATGAGTGATTGCAGTAACACAATGGATGGATGCAGTAACAAAATGGATGAATGAGTGCAGTAATACAATAAATGAATGAGTTTAGTAGCAAAACGGATGGGTGCAGTAGCTCGATGGATGAGTGCAGTTGCACAATGGATGAGTGCAGTAGCAAAATGGATGGGTGCAGTAGCTCGACGGATGTGTGCAGTTGCACAATGGATGAGTGCAGTAGCAAAATGGATGAGTGCAGTAGCTCGATGGATGAGTGCAGTTGCACAATGGATGAGTGCAGTAGCAAAATGGATGAGTGCAGTAGCTCGACGGATTAGTGCAGTTGCACAATAGATGAGTGCAGTACCAAAATGGATGAGTGCAGTAGCTCGATGGATGAGTGCAGTTGCACAATGGATGAGTGCAGTACCAAAATGGATGAGTGCAGTAGCTCGATGGATGAGTGCAGTTGCATAATGGATGAGTGCAGTACCAAAATGGATGAGTGCAGTAGCAAAATGGAGGAGTGTAGTAGCTCGATGAATGAGTGCAGTAGCAAAGTGGATAAGTACAGTAACAAAACGGATGAGTGCAGTAAATCGATGAATGAGTGCAGTAGCTCGATGGATGATTGAAATAACACTATTGATGTGTGCAGTAGCAAAATGGTTGAGTGCAGTTGCTCGATGGATGAGTGCAGTAGCACGATGGATCACTGCAGTAGCACGATGGATATGTGCAGTAACACAATGGATGAGTGCAGTAGCTCGATGGATGAGTGCAGCAGCACGATGGATGAGTGCTGTAGCTCGAAGGATGAGTACCAAATGGCATAATAGACCAGTGCAGTAACATGATTGACGAGCGAAGTTAAGGGATGCGTGAGCTGAGTAAAAGGATTGGTGAGTGGAGTAACAGGATGGGTGTGCGCAGTGCGGGGTAATAGGATGGGTGAGCGGAGTATCAGGATGGGTGAGCGGAGTAACTTGATTGGTGTGCGCAGTACGGGGTTACAGGATGGGCGAGCGACATAACAGGGTGGGCAAGTAGAGTAAAATGATAGGCAAATGAAGTAACGGGACGAATGAGTGGAGTAACAGGATGGGTGTGCGCAGTGCGGGGTTATAGGATGGGTAAGCGGAGTATCAGGATGGGTGAGTGGAGTAACAGGATGGATGAGCGGAATAACAGGATGGATAAGTGGAGTAACAAGATGGGTGATAGGAGTTACATGATGGGTGAGTGGAATAACAAGATGGGTGAGTGGAGTAACAGGATTGGTGAATGGAGTAACAGGATTGGTGAGTGGAATAACAAGATGGGTGAATGGAGTAACAGGATGGGTGAGTGGAATAACAAGTTGGGAGAGCGGAGTAACAGGACGGGCGTGCGGGGTAATAGGATGGGCGAGCAGCGTAACAGCGTCGGCGAGTAGAGTGAAAGGATAGGCAATTGGAGTAACAAGAAGAATAAGCGGAGTAACAGGATGGGTGAATGGAATAACAAAATTGGTGAACGGAGTAACAGGATGGGCGTGCGGGGTAACAGTATGGGCGAGTAGAGTAAAATGATATGCAATTGAAGTAACAGGATGAATGAGCGGAGTCACATGAAGCGTGAGTGGAGTAACTCGATGGGTGAGTGGAATAACAAGATAGGTAAGCGGAGTAACAGGATGGGCGAGTGGAATAACAAGATGGGTGAGTGGAGTAACAGGATGGGCGAGTGGAATAACAAGATGGGTGAGCGGAGTAACAGGATGGGTGAGTGGAATAACAAGATGGGTGAGCGGAGTAACAGGATGGGCGAGTGGAATAACAAGATGGGTGAGCGGAGTAACAGGATGGGCGAGTGGAATAACAAGATGGGTGAGTGGAGTAACAGGATGGGTGAGTGGAATAACAAGATGGGTGAGTGGAGTAACAGGATGGGCGAGTGGAATAACAAGATGGGTGAGCGGAGTAACAGGATGGGTGAGTGGAATAACAAGATGGGTGAGCGGAGTAACAGGATGGGCGAGTGGAATAACAAGATGGGTGAGTGGAGTAACAGGATGGGCGAGTGGAATAACAAGATGGGTGAGCGGAGTAACAGGATGGGTGAGTGGAATAACAAGATGGGTGAGCGGAGTAACAGGATGGGCGAGTGGAATAACAAGATGGGTGAGTGGAGTAACAGGATGGGCGAGTGGAATAACAAGATGGGTGAGTGGAGTAACAGGATGGGCGAGTGGAATAACAAGATTGGTGAGCGGAGTAACAGGATGGGTGAGTGGAATAACAGGATGGGTGAGTGGAGTAACAGGATGGGCGAGTGGAATAACAAGATGGGTGAGCGGAGTAACAGGATGGGTGAGTGGAATAACCAGATGTGTGAGCGGAGTTACAGGATGGGCGAGTGGAATAACAAGATGGGCGAGCGGAGTAACAGGATGGGTGAGTGGAATAACAATATGTGTGAGCGGAGTAACAGGATGGGTGAGTGGAATAACAAGATGGATGAGCGGAGTTACAGGATGGGTTAGTGGAATAACAAGATGTTTGAGCGGAGTAACAGGATGGGTGAGTGGAATAACAAGATGGGTGAGCCGAGTAACAGGATGGGTGAGTGGAATAACAAGATGGGTGAGCGGAGTAACAAGATGGGTGAGTGGAATAACAAGATGGGTGAGCGGAGTAACAGGATGGGTGAGTGGAATAACAAGATGTGTGAGCCGAGTAACAGGATAGGTGAGTGGAATAACAAGATTGGTGAGCGGAGTAACAAGATGGATGAGTGGAATAACAAGATGAGTGATAAGAGTAACATGATGGGTGAGTGGAGTAACAAGAAGGGTGATATGAGTAACAAGATGGGCGTGTGTAGTGCGGGGAAACAGGATGGGCGAGCGGCGTAACAGGGTGGGCGAGTAAAGTGAAAGTATAAGCAATTAAAGTAACGGGTTTTGTGAGCGGAGTAACAGCATAATAAATTATGTTCAACACGCACATTACAGTTCTCCTAAGATTAATTCTGGAATGTTTCGAAATTAATTTGCTTATTTAGACTCTTGTTTGTGAACTGTATTCCGTCTGATATAAAAAAATGCAATTTATATTAATCTGTTCAAAGCTTTATATTTACAATGATGTAAAAATTCTTAGCAACTCTAATAAATCGTGTAGCTGTCATCAAAATTGACACACACACGCACGCACGCACGCACACACATATATAATTTTATATATATATATATATATATATATATATATACTTGTTTACTTCTTTTGTTGATATGTTAAATTATAGTACTTTGTAAATATGTTGAGGGCAGGATGGGCACACGGGATAACTTGATGGGTGAGTAAAGTAACAGGATGGACGAGCGGAGTATCAAGACGGGTAAGCGGAATAACAGGATGGGCAAGCGGAGTAACAGGATTGGCGAGAAGAGTAACAGGACGGGTAAACAGAGTAACAGTACAGGCAAGCGAGGTAACAGGATGGGCGAGCAGAATAACAGGACGGGTAAACGGAGAAACAGGGCGGGTAAACAGAGTAACAGGATGGGCGAGCGGAGTAACAAGTTGGCCAATCAGGGTAACAGGATGTGCGAGCTGCGTAACGGGATGGAAAAGCAGAGTAACAGGAGGGGTTAATGGCATAGCAGGATGGACAAGCAGAGTAACAGGACGGGTTAATGGCATAGCAGGATGGACAAGCAGAGAAACAGGACGGGTTAATGCCATAGCAGGACGGGCAAGCAGAGTAACAGGATGGGTGAGTGGAATAACAAGATGTGTGAGCCGAGTAACAGGATAGGTGAGTGGAATAACAAGATTGGTGAGCGGAGTAACAAGATGGATGAGTGGAATAACAAGATGAGTGATAAGAGTAACATGATGGGTGAGTGGAGTAACAAGAAGGGTGATATGAGTAACAAGATGGGCGTGTGTAGTGCGGGGAAACAGGATGGGCGAGCGGCGTAACAGGGTGGGCGAGTAAAGTGAAAGTATAAGCAATTAAAGTAACGGGTTTTGTGAGCGGAGTAACAGCATAATAAATTATGTTCAACACGCACATTACAGTTCTCCTAAGATTAATTCTGGAATGTTTCGAAATTAATTTGCTTATTTAGACTCTTGTTTGTGAACTGTATTCCGTCTGATATAAAAAAATGCAATTTATATTAATCTGTTCAAAGCTTTATATTTACAATGATGTAAAAATTCTTAGCAACTCTAATAAATCGTGTAGCTGTCATCAAAATTGACACACACACGCACGCACGCACGCACACACATATATAATTTTATATATATATATATATATATATATATATATACTTGTTTACTTCTTTTGTTGATATGTTAAATTATAGTACTTTGTAAATATGTTGAGGGCAGGATGGGCACACGGGATAACTTGATGGGTGAGTAAAGTAACAGGATGGACGAGCGGAGTATCAAGACGGGTAAGCGGAATAACAGGATGGGCAAGCGGAGTAACAGGATTGGCGAGAAGAGTAACAGGACGGGTAAACAGAGTAACAGTACAGGCAAGCGAGGTAACAGGATGGGCGAGCAGAATAACAGGACGGGTAAACGGAGAAACAGGGCGGGTAAACAGAGTAACAGGATGGGCGAGCGGAGTAACAAGTTGGCCAATCAGGGTAACAGGATGTGCGAGCTGCGTAACGGGATGGAAAAGCAGAGTAACAGGAGGGGTTAATGGCATAGCAGGATGGACAAGCAGAGTAACAGGACGGGTTAATGGCATAGCAGGATGGACAAGCAGAGAAACAGGACGGGTTAATGCCATAGCAGGACGGGCAAGCAGAGTAACAGGACGGGTTAATGGCATAGCAGGATGGACAAGCAGAGTAACAGGACGGGTTAATGGCATAGCAGGACGGGCAAGTGAGGTTACAGTATAAGTGAATGGAGTATCAGGAAAAGCGAGCGGAGTAACGGGATGGGCAAGCAGAGTAACAGGACAGTTAATGGCATAGCAGGACGGGCAAGCAGAGTTACAGGACGGGTTAAGGTCATAGCAGGACGGACAAGCGAGGTAACAGTATGAGTGAATGGGGTAACAGGATAAGCGAGCGGAGTAACGGGAATGGCAAGCAGAGTAACAGGACGGTTAATGGCATAGCAGGATGGGCAATCAGAGTTACAGGACGGGTTAAGGCCATAGCAGGACGGACAAGCGAGGTAACAGTATGAGTGAATGGGGTAACAGGAAAAGCGAGCGGAGTAACGGGATGGGCAAGCAGAGTTACAGGACGGGTTAAGGCCATAGCAGGACGGACAAGCAATGTAACAGTATGAGTGATTGGGGTAACAGGAAAAGCGAGCGGAGTAACGGGATGGGCAAGCAGAGTAACAGGACGGGTTAATGGCATAGTAGGACGGGCAAGCGAGTAACAGTTTGAGTGAATGGAGTAACAGGAAAAGCGAGCGGAGTAACAGAGTGGGTGAGTGGAATAAAACGGTGATCGAGCAAAGTAACTGGATGAGAGAGCGGAGTAAAAGTATGGGCGAGTGGAATAACGGAATTGGTTAGAGCAACAGGATAGGCGATTAATATCTCTATGTGGTTATACGCTAATATGGGATGTGCTTTATTTGTATATTAATATCTCTATATTGTTATACGCTCATATATGTATACATGTAGTTGTAGATTAATATCTCTATATGGTTATACGCTCAGATGTGTATAGTTGTATATTAATATCTCTATATGGTTATACGCTCAGATTGTATAGTTGTATATTAATATCTCTATATCATTATATGCTCATATGTGTATAGTTGTAGATTAATATATATATAGTTATACGCTCAGATGTGTATAGTTGTATATTAATATCTCTATATGGTTATACGCTCAGATGTGTATACATGTAGTTGTATATTAATATCACGATATGGTTATACGCTCAGATGTGTTTACAATGTCATGTAGTTGTATATCAATATCTCTATATGGTTATACGCTCAGATGTGTATAGTTGTATATTAATATCTCTATATGGTTATACGCTCATAATATTATGTGTTTAGTTGTAGATAAATATCTCTATGTTTATATGCTCATATGTGTATATTTGTAGATTAAATATTTACATATATATCATTATACGCTCATATGTGTATATTTATAGATAAAATATCTACATGATTATACGCTGATATGTGTATAGTTTTACATTAATATCTCTATATGATTATACGCTCATATGTGTATAGTTGTATATTAATATCTCTATATCATTAAACGCTCATATATGTATAGTTGTAGATTAAAATATATATATGGTTATGCGCTCATATGTGTGTAGTTGTATATTAATATATATATATATATGGTTATTCGCTCATATGTGTATAGTTGTATATTAATATATATATGTGGTTATGCGCTCATATGTGTATATATGTAGATTAAATATCTACATGTTTATCATTATACGCTCATATGTGTATATTTGTAGATTAATATCTACATGATTATACGCTCATATGTGTATAGTTTTCTATTAATATCTCTATATGATTATATGCTCATATGTATATATTTGTAGATTAAATATCTACATGTATATCATTATATGCTCATATGTGTATATTTGTAGATTAATATATATATGATTATACGCTCATATGTGTATAGTTTTTCTATTAATATCTCTATATCTTTATATATTCATATGTGTATAGTTGTAGATTAATATATATCTACATGACTATACGCTCATTTGTGTATATTTGTATATTAATATATCTATATGATTATATGCTCATATGCGTATATTTGTAGATTAAATATCTACATGTATATCATTATATGCTCATATGTGTATATTTGTAGATAAATATATGATATATGTATAGTTGTTGATTAATATATATCTACATGATTATACGCTCATATGTGTATAGTTGTATATTAATATCTCTACATGATTATATGCTCATATGTGTATATTTGTAGATTAAATATCTACATGTATATCATTATATGCTCATATGTGTATAGTTGTAGATTAATATATATATATATATGATTATACGCTCATATGTGTATAGTTTTCTATTAATATCTTTATATCTTTTTATGTTCATATGTGTATAGTTGTAGATTAATATCTCTATATCATTATATGCTGATATGTGTATAGTTGTAGATTAATATAAATATATATGGTTATTCGCTCATATGTGTATAGTTGTATATTAATATATATATGTGGTTATGCGCTCATATGTGTATATGTGTAGATTAAATATCTACATATTTATAATTATACGCTCATATGTGTATATTTGTAGATTAATATCTACATGATTATACGCTCATATGTGTATAGTTGTAGATTAATATCTCTATATCATTATATGCTGATATGTGTATAGTTGTAGATTAATATATATATATGGTTATTCGCTCATATGTGTTTAGTTGTATATTAATATATATATGTGGTTATGCGCTCATATGTGTATATGTGTAGATTTAATAACTACATATTTATCATTATACGCTCATATGTGTATATTTGTAGATTAATATCTACATGATTATACGCTCATATGTGTATAGTTTTCTATTAATATCTCTATATGATTATATGCTCATATGCGTATATTTGTATATTAAATATCTACATGTATATCATTATACGCTCATATATGTATATTTGTAGATTAATATCTATATGATTATACGCTCATATGTGTATAGTTTTCTATTAATATCTCTATATCTTTATATGCTCATATGTGTATAGTTGTAGATTAATATCTCTATATCATTATATGCTGATATGTGTATAGTTGTAGATTTATATATATATATGGTTATGCGCTCATATGTGTATAGTTGTATATTAATATATATATGGTTATGCGCTCATATGTGTATAGTTTTTGTATAAAAATATGAAATCTATTTTGCCGTGTGTCCCTTTAAGATCAATACCTATACGAATATACCCTTATGCAAAATTCATTCCAAACAGGAATATTCCAATCCGAATCAACAATTTTACTGTTGCCATGCCCTATTCCACGAGCGGAATATTTGACTCACAATACCGAAACATCTGGTGAGGTTGTTTTAATTGAACCTGAAGTTGAGCAAGGTGAGAAACATAACAGCGTTTGTTACTAATTCCAGGGAAATTAGTACCGCTTAAACGCCAGTAATTTCGATACCAGGCATTTCATGATCAGATACTTAAAACCTGATTGTGAAGTCACCGCTGTGGTTAGAAGAAAATTAGAAATTATACATGAATCCGCCACGTATGCAGTATTATTAATTAAAAAATAGCAACAAAACATAAATAACGCGATGAAAATAATTTTATTTTGAATTGTACTTTACGTATATTAGTTGAAAATGAATGTGTTTTGCATATTAGATTAATCATGAAAATAAACAAAAAACACATGATACAACACAAGTTAACATAAGTGCATCACTATAGCTACTGAAACCGGGTCCGGTTAGCTCAATCGACTGCACGGTTGATTAAAACAGAGTGTTTTGGACGATTATCTACGGACAAACATGTTATTAATTATATATAAAACACCCAAACACAAAACACGCAAAACACGCACACACGCACGCACGCACGCACGCACGCACGCACGCACACACACACACAGACACACAGACACACACACACGTAAAACAAGCAAACAACAAACAAATATAGGCCTACATAAAGCATAACTATTTCCAATTAGATTTTATTATACTAATAATCTATCGTGAAAATTCCAGCTTTAAAACAGAATGTTACACCATACTTATTGTAGAGAGAAGGTGGCGTTTGAGAGTACACACTGTGAACTAACATTAGCCATGGACCCTAGTGTGTACCCTTATATTTACATACATTCATGGAACCTTGTGTGCGACCTTACATTTACATACATTCATGGACCTTTGTATGCTCCCTTATAATTACATACATTCATGGACCCTTCTGTGCGCCCTTATATTTACATACATTCATGGACCCTTGTGTGGACCCTTTTATTTACATACAATCATGGACCCTTGTATGCTCCCTTATATCTTAAATAATTAATGAGGCTTTGTGCATCCTTTTATTTCTACATACTTTCATGGGCCCTTGTGTGGGACCTTTCATTTACATACTTTCATGGACCCTTGTATGCTCCCTTATATTTACATACTTTCATGGGCCCTTGTGTGGACCCTTATATTTACATACATTCATGGAACCTTGTGTGGGACCTTACATTTACATACATGTATAGAACCTTGTGTGGGATCTTACATTTACATACTTTCATGGGCCCTTGTGTGTTGACCTTCCATTTACATACATTCATGGACCCTTGTATGCTCCCTTATATTTACATACTTTCATGGGCCCTTGTGTGGGACCTTCCATTTACATACATTCATGGAGCCTTGTATGTTCCCTTATATTTACATACTTTCATGGGCTCTTGTGTGGACCCTTATATTTACATACATTCATGGACCCTTGTATGCTCCCTTATATCTTAAAAAATCGATGAGGCTTTGTGAATTTTCTTATTTCTACATACTTTCATGGGCCCTTGTGTTGGACCTTACATTTACATACATTCATGGACCCTTGTATGCTCCCTTATAATTTAAATAATTCGTGAAGCTTTGTGCATCCTCTTATTTCTACATACATTCATGGGCCCTTGTGTGGGACCTTACATTTACATACATTCATAGACCCTAGTGTGGTACCCTACATTTACATACAGTCATGGATTCTTGTGTGGGACCTTACATTTACATACATTCATGGACCCTAGTGTGGTACCCTACATTTACATACAGTCATGGATTCTTGTGTGGGACCTTACATTTACATACATTCATGGACCCTAGTGTGATACCCTACATTAACATACATTCATGGACCCTTGTATGCTCCCTTCCATTTACATACATTCATGGACCCTAGTGTTGTACCTTACATTCACATACATTCATTGACCCTTGTATGCTCCCTTATGTTTACATACATTCATGGAACCTTGTGTGGGACTTTCCATTTACATACATTCATGGACCCTTGTATGTTCCCTTATATTTACATACTTTCATGGGCCCTTGTGTGGACCCTTATATTTACATACATTCATGGACCCTTGTATGCTCCCTTATATCTTAAAAAATCGATGAGGCTTTGTGCATCCTCTTATTTCTACATACTTTCATGGGCCCTTGTGTGGGACTTTCCATTTACATACATTCATGGACCCTAGTGTGGTACCTTACATTTACATACATTCATGGACTCTAGTGTGGTACCTTACATTTACATACATTCATGGACCCTAGTGTGGACCATTATATTTTACATACATTCGTTGAGCCTTATGTGGGTACTTATATCTACATACATTCATGCCTTATACCTAAAGATATATACCTATATACATACATGAGCCTTGTACGGATCCTTAAACGTAATTACATTCACAGCTATTACTTATATACATCCTGGGTATGTGCATGGACCCTTATATTTATATACATACATGGGTCTTTTCATGGACCCTCATAATTATAAACAATCAAGGGCCTATACACGGACCCTTATTATTCATACATACCCTCTGAAATATTTGGAGCTAGTTTCTTAAACTAATTAATGTAATTCGCCCTTCCCTCGAACTGCCAAACTATTTAATTCATTGGTCGTTGTATGGGTCCAGATACTTACATACATTCGTGGGTCAACGTGTGGGACCCATATTCTTATATATTCTCTGAAATAAAATACGTTAATAAGTTTAAGTGATTAGCTCCAACTATTGTAAATTAAAATAGTTTACCAGTTAGAGGGAAGGGCGAAGGTTCTGCTTAGTGTTTACTGCATCGGACGTGTTTCTCAACAAATAAAATAAGGCTGCAGCGTATAACGTACATACAGTTGTTATCTATATTATACGATGCATCGGAAATAGCGTTAAAACCATTAAAAAGTGTGTTTTATATGTGCCCACATGACTTTGCTGTACGTTGTTTTAATGCGCATAGTTTTAGACAAAACTTCACTTTGTACTGGTGGAGTAGCAGAGGATTCCCTATTCGCCGTTACCTGAGATCACAGATATTTTACAAATGGGCTGAGGTGTACTTTCCCACGCTCTGGGATAAGTAGTGCTCGCTCCGGTATATTATATGATTACTATCATCATTCTATTGACGATGTTTTCACTATTTTACAGTAAAACACATCCCAATACCGATTGAGAGAAATGAAAATGCACAAAATCACGATATTCAGATGGTCCGGGTCACGTTATTTGATGTGGGAAATAATTATGTTATTGTTGTATCGGAGATTACAATGCGTTCTCTATTTTTTTTTATTTGTAATATTAGAAAATCGTGCTGTAAGTGTATTGTTATTGTTGTGATTTATTATACGTTCCGATTACGGGTACCTGACGCCTGACACGTGTATTGCGCGCTCTCTCTCTCTCTCTCTCTCTCTCTCTCTCTCTCTCTCTCATGAGACATGGATCGGTCGCACGCATAATACATTCCTATGGTTTTAAAAAAAGCAGTTAATACTGCAAGTTTTAATGATATATTGGGCTGCAAATTTACAAGCATATTTGTTTTTATAACAAAACAAACAAAACATTTGCAAATGGTTCTAGCTACATGTATCTTAATAACATAGAGCTACATCTCTACCTGATGTACCGATATCGACCCTAGAAATGTTGTTATACCACTACATCGTAAATCATAAATTGTTATATAACTATGTAAAGATGAAACGGTTGTGATAGGAAGAGTACCAACTGATCAACTGTAAACTCATTATTCATATATCAGGAACAGTTAAACTAATCAATTTCACACTTTCCAACCCATTGTGTTTTATCAGAAAATAAACAAATAAACGCTGTATCAATGTTGATATCGCTTCGCCAACATATTTCGCGATATCCCGGCATACTCCTCACTATGCAGCGACTCCCATGTCTCGTGCTTTTCGTTCCGCGTACTTTTTAACTTCAATTTTAAGATATATCTTTCTTTATTTATTTGATTTTGTATATATAAACGTTATCTTGAATATAAATCTATGAAAGGACATCATAATGTTGGATATATGGATATTAAAAATGACATTGCAAGTAAGGTGTCACTTTACATAGATTAATCATTATAAACAATGTAAATACAATTAATCAAATTAGTATTTCTTAAATTTCTATTACAATTCAAGAATTTAAAGACAGGTAGCTCTTTGCACAGAACACGTGTTTAATACTATACATTCTGTTTAACGTTTGTGTTGTTCATGTGGCGACCGGAGAAAAAAGGTCTGTCACCGGCAACCACTCTCTCTTGTCATCGGTGATCGTTTTATTTGTGATCAATGATTAACAAAACCGCATTCAAATTATATCGCGTTACTGTCTATAGCTCAATAACTTTGACAACTTAAATTAGGTTCCGATATGGGACAGCAACACAAGACGAGCCAGCGACTTAAACAAAATACAGGTTTCAGCAGATAAACGATTCCGCTGGATTCAATGCAGAAGCCGCACGCGAGTAAATACAACTGGAACTCTTCAAGTTATAGAAGCATGCGCAGAGAGGTGATCTAAAATAAGTTCAGCATTTAGAAAAAGCGTTGATCTCTTGAAGTTGAAAGTTTGAAGTGCATTTGAAATAAAAAGGATTTCTAACCAACGAATTTGCATACCGAGAAAGTAGACAATGGTGATATCTGAGTGTTTTAATGTTAAGATGCTATAATCATGTTATTTGTGTATTCATAAATTAAACAATTCTGAGTTTATTTGCCGGCTTAATTGTGAAATATTGAACTTATGCAAATGTTAGAAAACATGTGTTAATACAGATAGTGTATACTATCAAATGGATGAAAAATACAGATATTGTAGAAGATGGAAGCAACACACCGGACCTGTCGTGGAGGTTGAGCTTAAGACGGACATGTTTGATCAGATGGTGATATTTCAAACAGAGGGAATATGATTTCTTGGAACTTGGTGATTTTTGTTGCTTTTCTAGATTACTGCAAGTGTTCGGGATATTTTGAAATTCAAATACTTTCCATGTCGAACGTTCGTGGCGAGGTCTCGGACGGCACCTGTTGCGAATCGCAAGTAGATTCCCGTGCCAACCGCACGTGTCATGGCGAGTGTGACACGTTCTTCCGCGTGTGTCTAAAACAGTACCAAGCCCAGGTTACACTGACTGGTAAATGCACATTTGGTAATTTGTCAACCCCTGTGCTCGGTGGCAACACATTTAGGTACGTGGCAAATGTGTCCACATCCACCATGCAGCTTCCATTCCATTTCTCCTGGACGGTAAGTGACAAATTACACATTGTTACTTTGTGGTTTATGAACTTTTATATATCAGCGATATGTATGGCTATATTTCATTTTATTTTATGTAGACTTTTTACAGGCCACGGCTTCTTCTAGTGACAGCGATTTTTTATTTATCAACAACTTATACAATGCGTCACTTTTTAATGCGAGTTGCTGAAATATAAACTAAACCCCGCCCCCCCCTCCTCCCCAAAAAAACAAAAACAAAAAAAAAACATAACAAAAAAAAAAACAAAAAAAAACAAACGATGTATAACAATATATAAGTAAACCGAAATATAATTGAAAAACGTAAAACTTGGCTCAAGTCTCTTTTATTTTATTTTACCTTTCAGCATTTTCAACACTTTAAATCTCGTGTGCCACTGAGCTTGCAAAACAAGTTTGGTGAGGAAATGTTTAACTAGAATTTCAAATGTGGCTTTAATTTCAACTTTTAATGTTCCATACAGGCGGTAATAATTAAACGATATTTTGTTAAGTTAGCATTATCACATAATGCGTTTTATTCACACATCGTGATCATGGATGTAAAAAATAATTCACATCTGCTGCCGTTTCCGGAGATTTATGTAAAGCAACAATTTAGTATTATTTATCGCATTTTTTCTTATTGATATATATAACTTGCGTTTTAATTGAATAATGCTATGATAATTATTTCGAAAACTCGGATATATCAAACTTATCTCAATATCTCGACTAATCCAGTTTGTAGTTTAACATTACAAAAAAGCTTATTCTAAAACAAGTAGTTCTCTACGTGCTTTCCCCCGTGAATACATATAGTTTACATGTATTAATGTTAAAAGTTGAAATTAAACATTAATATAAACTTAGTTATATCGCCATTGCAACGGTCTGATCGCGTTGGATAAAATATTGACATTTACGTAAATCTAGTATCGGAATAGATCAAACATGTTATGCAATATTTGTATTAGGCTGGATCATATATGTTATGAAAACAACTTTGTTTCAGGTTGGATAATACATGTTATGAAAACAACTTTGTATCAGTTTTGATAATACATGTTATGAAAACTTTGTATCAGGTTGGATAATACATATTATGAAAACAACTTTGTATCAGGTTGAATAATATATGTTATGAAAACAACTTTGTATCAGTTTTGATAATACATGTTATGAAAACTTTGTATCAGGTTGGATAATACATGTTATGAAAATCTTAAAAATTAAATTGTTCATTAAAATGAATAAAAAGCATCTCATTATCATTAATAAATAAAATCCGAAATGTTTCGTATGTCAAATCCATCAAAACGTGGCAAAATCGATATCTGAATTGGAGTGATAAACTTGAAACGAAATCCTCATTCTAAAAACAGACAGCACTTAAATACTGTTTGACGACCTTCGCATTGCCATTCGGACTCTTTCTAAAATGAAACAATTTTCATTACGTGTAAACCTGATAACGGATCAAATTGAAATCAAAATGAAATCACGTGACTCATTTAATACGTCATAAAATATGTTGCAATTTTAAGTTGGAAATCTATATCAATCTAACCTAGGTTTGTAGCTCAAGTTTGGGAGTCCCTTTTAATATATTATTTTGGCATGTTTAAATAGATATCTTTCTGGCAATACGGGGTCTATGTGTATATATAGGCATGATATGTAGGAATAAAATGTTTTTAGTCAATTTTAAAAGTTTTAAAAATCCTGATAAATTCCCTTAAAGGAATCATTGTGGCGGGTTTGACAAATGATCTAAAGTTAACCTTGTATCGGGTTAACTATGTTACGGCATTATTTCATCGTATTGGATGCATTATATAACGTAACCGAATTATTGTACCGTTTTGCAATACTCATTTAGCGAAATCGTTTGATCAGCTTTAATAAATTATTGTATCGGGTTGGATACTCTATCAAAAGAAACCATTGAATCAGATGGTATAACACTAACAATCACTTGCATAAATATGTACTGTTGGAAGCAATAAAAAGTTAAATAAGTGTGCATATACATATATTTAGATGAATCTCGTTTTAGATTAGTTTCAATTCAAAGTTGAGGCTTTAATAAACATCATGTCAGAATATGTTGTATTAGTGCACAAGGTTTTGTAAAGTTGTTTCTTGAAATCACGATATCGAGTTTGCCCAAATTTACTAAATTAAAACATTTCAACAGAATGGATATGTGTGATTTAACGGAACTATTGCATCAGGTTGATTTTGACTGATAATCAGTTTAACCATGTTGATTAGATTTGGCTAATGAAATTACTGCATCAGGTTGGATTAATTCGTTGAATAAAATCATTGCACTAGGCTGAAAAGTTTCATTGACAATTCAGGTTTATTTACACATTTGTTTCAAACAGTTACTGCATGTGCTTTCCGGGATACTTTTAATGAACGTACCATGTTAAAGAACGTTGGTTATTACATCGCATATATTAAGTTGTTTATAATATATCATATATAATAAATATTATGCTATTTAATGAAATAAAGTCACCAGGTTCGACCAACTTGTTAATGCAATTACGACGCCAGGTTGTCCAAGGTTGACTATTGAAATAATTGCAGCAGATCTGTTTAATGAATCAATTGTACCGGATTAAATGAACTTATGTAATGGCATATCTGTACTAGATGGATTAAATATGTTTAACGAAATAATTGCACGAGGTTGGATGACATTTGCTATGTTAAATAATTGACATCATGCTGGTTAAAGGTATTAACAAAATCATTGCAGCAGATGGGATACATTCGTACAACAAATGTAGCAGAATAATTGAATTTGTTTAAAAAGCTGGGCCTTAATGCAATGGATACAGTGTTGGTCGCTCTTGTTAGAAGTTGCGACTTCGATCCCAGCTCGACCCGGTGTCTCTCAAAACCAACATTCAGTACTGGTTATACTCGGAAAGCGGACCGTCGTGTCCATCTAGGCATACAGCACAGTTGAGTTAAAATAAATTAGTATAAATAAAAAAAAATTAACGAAATGTTTTGCATAAGGTTTAATAAATTCAGCAGAAAAACAAAAACATTTATATGAATTGGGTTAGATGTAAATGAAATAATTTACGTTTATTAAATTATTGTAACACATTACTAGTTCTTTTGTAATAATGAATGCACACTCACCCGTACATTCATTAATTATTTCTGTTGTTTTCCTGTCAACATAAATAATCTTATCTGGCTTAATCAAACAGCTTTATATCGTTCTTAACTTTGTATCATATCTGTCTGGCGATCGTGTGTCAATTATTCATCGGGGACAGCGACTAATTATGTGTTTTATAACATGCTAATTGCTCCAGATTCGCTCGTAAAAGAGCAATTGTTGTAGTGCAAGAGTGTGTTATAAACTAAAAACCTCCTCAGATATTTATGGAAGCAGTTAGGTGCCGTTCACTTAATGAAAGCTGAAATAAATTATCGTGACTTTTTGGTCATTTTATCGCGACATGTCACGTGAATTCTTCTCTTAAGACGACGATAACAAAACTAAAAAGTGTGATTAAACATCCCAATGCCACATTAAACTTCACGATAGTGCAGCAAAGTGCCAGAATATGGTTATAGACATGCGGATGGTTTGACACGCTGAAGTTGTTCGATATTCGTGTTTCAATTTTAGCGGATCCAATGGACGATGTTCAGGTGCTCTGACCACCGTTACACACCGATTCATTATTTAAAAGAAAGAGAAAAAATAATACCAAACAACTACACACAAGCAACCAAATCAACTTTAAACTTACCATAATCTTAATCATATTTACCTCCAGTATTGAGACTTACACATTTAAATATTGAAGGACGAAATAAATATATATACAAGAATATGAAACTTGTAACTATCGCATGCCAATGATCTTTAATAACCCAACACTGATTCCAACCTCAGCTGATCTCATTATTAAGAAAGTTCGCGGGTTCTTTGTGGACGAAGATGGATATCGTCAGTCACGTGTGCGAGCTCATTCGTATGCTCCTTTTGTCTTCCCACAAGTAATAAAACTGGCTAAGTTATATGACCTTTTATGGGTTAAAATGGCGATAAAAGTCCAATAAAAAGCAGATTGCTTGGCAAATTGAATTAATTCTAATAGATTCAAAACATGAACAAAATGATGAAAGGATCATTGAAGCTTCTAAAGGATTAAAATTACCAGTAACCCAGCACTACTGATTTTTGAGTATAAAAATAACATTTAATATGGTATTTCCATTATTGCCACAACAAAGGTTGCGGCTCTCACCCCTTTATTTTTGACATCGTAAATACACCTTGTAAAGCAAACATAAAAAACTAAACATGAGCAGCCTTACGTAAAATAATTTCATTACAGTTTGACCATCACTGCAATATGGTCAAACGCAGATGAAATTCGTCTTCTCCGTCTTTAAAATTACGTAATAAACACAATCTGTAATTTCTACTCGTCATATTCTTGTTATGTTTATAACAGAGAATGCGGATAATCTTAAGCGTTTGGTGTTTTACACATAAAGAGTTAATGATAAGCCTAATCATAACCTTCTCAACCTCCAACATTGGAGAGTTGCACAACAAACAACCGAAAGATTGTCTGTAGAACGAACTCGGCTCTCCCGATCGGGTCCATAAGACAGCAATGTTGGGAAAGACCATTTCAGCACGTTGATTAGTCTGTTGCTTCATGAAGGTTTGAATAGCGTCACTGTTTAGTAAGCGTTCAATTGCTGTGAATTGTGGGAAAGGCATAGAATTCCCTGTCCCTTTCTTTCATAGACCTGATTCGGGAGATACCAGGTTCTGGGATAGACTAACTGAAATATGAAACAAATCAAAAGCCGTTCAGTCGTATAAATGGCGAAACCTCATGATGGAGAAAAATGCAGCATAAATAATATAAATAAATACATGTTATGAAATGAGTAATAATTGTAAGCAGATAGACATGACTTAAGTTAGCAAATATTCGTATTTCCTCTTTGGGTATTCTACATGACATTAACCATAAAACTAATATTTTCAGTTCCCAGCATTGAAGAGTTACATATTTACAGACAGACGACAAAAATCAAACGAACTTCTAATTGTTATATAAGCAAATGATAATTTACTGAAATAGCGACGATCAAATGACTGCAGGCAGATACAGAACGCAATCCACAGTGATAATGTTTTCACAATAACAGATGCCGATGTTACATTATATACTGCTTAACACAAACGTTTTCCTAGAGACTTGATTTCGTTTTTTTCTGTTTAATAAAGATGCTACAAAGCGTACATAACATTACATTGAATGTTTAAACTTTCGTAACATACGTGCACTGAATTTATCTACCAACGTGTTTTAAAATACATAAAAAAGCCATGAAGATATTATTTTTCATACTTTTATTTTGCATTTTAACTTTCAGAAAAAAAGAAGAATAGAAAAAAAAAACAACAACAACATTAGACACACACATTAAAACTTAAAATGTCTAAAAATTATTCTGATACATTCTTTTATGTAATGTTATTGTTAAGACGAGCGCAATTTGTCCTTGAATATATTAAGTAATGCTCTCTTCTTTTTTTCCGGAACTTTAGTTAATAACATAACTTAATTATCGCCCTAATGGCCATACTTTTCTTGCATGTTAATTGTCAACATTTCTATGAGCACCTGTTTGGTGTCATAGCCATGAAAACAAACATAAAATCCTTACCCTGCTGCGTGTATATGTGAATATAGCGGAAAACAGAAGTTAGTATTTCGTATATCAATATCCCTGATCATAACCTTCTCAGCTTCCAATATTGATGAGTTAAATGTGTATATAGAGGAGAATGACGAAAAACGACAATCTAAAACTTTTTATCTGCTCAATAGAATCTATGTGGAGCGCATAGTCCAGTGGTTGAACACCGAACACATGATTGGAGGATCGTGGGTTCGATCCTTCGCCACGGCTTTGTGCGGTGTCCTTGAGCAAGACACCTTTCTACATATGAACATATATATATATATTTTTTTTTTACTTATACATAGTACATCGTCATAACTATACATTTGTTAACAAATATATTTAGATCATGTCACGTGGAAACGCAGGCACGCAGGCACGCAGGCACAAAAAATAAATATATATATACCTATACTTTCATATAGCAGTGTACGAGTGCTGAAGTTAAATGAGGAAGACAACATTCAACTATGTGTCAAAGACAATCTAATAGATAAAGCACATTTTTATATATTTTGCTAGGTTAAAAAGAGTATTTCTATTACCTGACTGTAATAATTATATGAATCGAAACATACTAGGTCTCTGAAAAAAATAGTTGTCTATATATTGTTGTCTTAAATCTAAATAGCAGGGACATATAAAAATAAAATGAAATTCGTCTTCTAAATACTGCGAATTACAATATATACAGAAGCGTTAATTTCTTGGAGTTCCAATTCTCGCATAACGTCCGGTTTGTATTCTTAATGAATGTGACGATAATCGAATTTTACAAATATATGTTCTCAAATCACATGGTAACATATCTAAATATTGTTCGTAGGCAAAAGAAGTTTTAACATTATTATATAATTCTAGCACACCACTATTTGATTTATTTGAATACCAATTTTGTAGAAAACTGTCAATAACTCTTTGTTTAAATAAATGAATAAAATTATTTATGACAATCATTGAGGGATCTTCCCAAATATATCCAAAGCCATAGTCAGATAACATTTGTCTAACATTAGACAACCAATTCTTTTTACCTTTTATACAATCATCATACGCAAGTTTGTATACTTTCTGTAAAATAATATTATCTATAAATCAATTTGTACCAGAATTTTATAATTGTAATAAAGCGTGATATGTACAAAGGGTATCTACCCAACTCGCCATATATAGCCGATGGGCATGTACTAATTCTAACATTGAGTATTTATTTACAAAATTTTATATGCACTCTTTCAATTTGTTTAGGCGTAGCCCCATATTTCAGATGCATACCCCAATAGTCTGAGTACTGGTTCTATCCAGGAAGACTTCGAGCTTGATAAGTTTATGTTGTAATATCTTGTGTCACAATCGAAGTAAAATAAACAAGTTTAAACTAATAGAATATATCAGTCTGAGTCTGTGATTTTGAAAACTTTCAAACGCATGTCGTTTTTAAATAACCTCACAACAGTACTTTTTGTAATATTTGAAAAAGCGCGATAGATTACATTTATTAGTTTGTCACAGGACATGAAATATCTCGTTTGAGGTCGGTTCTATTCTATGACACAAGTATGTCATTCACTGCCTTACCTACAGAAATACACTCAAATACGGTACCAAATTGTCACGTGGTTCATCTTACGCCGAAGCAGCTGACCAGTCAACGTGCTTGTATATCGTTGCCTATATAACGGCCGAGGAGAGTTTGGACCGTTCCACAGTCTAATAGATTTTTATTTTATATTAAGTAATAGCACATTAAAATGTTATTTCAGACGATACTCCTTCCAAACTGTTCTTCCTAATTACGTCACTGTTTCAACATACAATTAACACTTGCGAAACAGCAACCGACCTATGACAAAATGACAGTCAATTAACTTCCTGACAACTTAATCTCTATTGATTGCAGACGTTACGCATACCGAACCTACCGATGACACGAATATGCATACTTTACAGCAGTTAAAACGCTAGCAACTGATGTACGTACGTGTACGTCTTTACTTCACCTCAAGGTAATTTAAACGTATAGCACGTGAAGTTTTGAAAAAAAACAACAACGCAATTACAATTTGTTGGCAAAGTTCATGTTTCAATAACTCGACGACAAATTAAAATATTAAATATTAATACAATCGCTGCTGTTGTAAACTATTCCTCAATATTAATGACTCCCAATGCAAGCATTTTTTTTTATATTATCTATTTTTGTGTTTTTATGTCAACGAATAACAAGTTGGGTTGGTCAGAAGTAACATGTTGCTCGTTAGGCTATTTCCTTCTGTTTCAACTCCTTCGTATCGTTTCTCTTTAATTGTTTTAATACGTCAGACTGCAGCCAGGACACGTGATGTTGGCTTGTATTATTAATTTAAAATATACAAACTGTCCGACAGATTAAAACAGAATAAATAATTGTTTAGTGCACCTGTACTTTACCTGTATATTATAACACGATGACAAGTAACTGTATACAGTTGTAGTCAGTTGATTGGATCATGACATAACTAAGTTTAAATTCACTTGTTTAACAAAACTATATGAGTAACATTATTTCAGTATTCTTTTTGATTTTGAAAAAAGGGAAACGCTATTTGTGTATTCCATATTGTGTATCACCGTGTACACGTCCATAAATAGTCGCTAAACTAGCTTCTTTATTCTCTAATGCATTATAGTGATTTTAATCTGTTGTTATTCTATACTGATCTTGTGACGTTTTTCTCTTCTAAATGGCTGATGAGAAACACCACAAGTATTCGTCACGGGTAATGTGTCTTGTATTATCGCGGTATTTCACAATCACTAAAATACGACATTCGGCTAATCTCATAAACATAAAAGTCACATTTCTTTTACAGAATTGCATTTTCTCAGACAATAAATGTCACCTTATCATTGCACGGGAGTAATAGAGGTAATGCAACGATTGTGTCGATCGAACATTTCGCATAATCAAAACGTGCGTTACCTGTTTAACGTTTTAAGACCATCACGAGCGGCATTGCCATTGAAACCTGCATAGCTTGCATCAATCAAATTAACGGGTGACAATATAAATCCAATTATTTCCATGTTTTGCATAAGTCTTCTTTGCAAAAAAAGAAATCACTCATCGTTTGGCATATGGAAGTTTCCGCACAGGTATTGGCGCTTGTGTAAATGAATAATGTTCGTTTCACAAATTACGAATTGAATGTTTTAACATAGCACAACAGTAGTTAATAAAACTGGTGTAAATGATTAAGAGTCTTTATACAAAATGTGGCTGATAAACCAAACAGCTTGATGATCAAGAAATGACAACCATTGACTAATTTGTTACCCCCGCTTGGACATTGGCAATCAGTAATTTATATAGATGTATGTTACACGGCATTTGTAATCATTCAACATTCGCTAACCACTGCTTCTAGAAATTTATATGTAAATGTTGCAACTACAAAATTAAACTACCCAGTATATACCCATAATTTCGTTTCTCTTTCGGAAAGGGTAACAACTCTGGTAAATGACTGCAAAGCATCCTGTTTTACACATGTATGGTCATTCATAAAACAAATATTTGGATTTTAAAAGTTTTCATTTCCAAAAATTTTATTTCTCATTATACATACACATGTACATGTAAATAGCAACAGATTGTTCATAACATAACCACAAAGGTCAATAGTAAGTATATAAGTTTTTAGCGGTATGATAGAAGAATACAGAGTACATATCAATTATAGTGTTGTAGATGATTTACTTATATTTTTAAAAATTTGATATAAAAAACAAAGTCACAAAATAATACCAATATGGTTACATGTTTATAGGCGTCAAGATTAATTTCATGCGCGGACATGCGTGAGCAAAATGTGTTACGTGCTTTGATTTTGATTTTAATTTGGCCCGTCATATTAGGCTACATATTGTAGAATCTGTTTCATCTAAGAATGACGAATGACGATGTGAAGGTCGTCAGGCAGTATTTAAGTGTTGTCTATTTTTCAAATGGGGATTTATTTTATATTTAACCACTTAGATTGAAATATCAATTTTTCCACATTTAAGTGGATTTGATATACCGTATCATTCGGATTTTATTTATTTATGATAATGAGATATTTTGTATCCATTCTAAAAGATAAATTCATTTTTAAGGCATTAAAAGCATTTTCTATTGTTAGACAAGCTCTTACAACCCATTCAAATTATTGTTGCCTGGTACAACCATTACTAAACATTTGTGGATAAAAAAATGTCTTGCGCACCGACACAATATAATTATAGTGGTGGTGAGGGATCGATCCTACTACCTATTGATCCTAGGTCCGATATATTTTTCCACTGGACCACACCGGTAACCATTTTGACTTTGATATATCTAGCTTTTCTTCTCTGCTGTGATGAGCGTATTACTTTTTAAATACGCGACTAAGACGGTGCGGTCCAAACAAACCAAGATAGTATAACATCCGAATATTACATGGTCTACAGATTGATTGCAACTACAATATATCAACAAATTGATTGTTCTTTGTAATATAGTTTATGCTCATTTGATTACTGTGTTTTATTAATCGTGTATGCATTAATCAATTAAATAAAGTGCGAACGTTTGCATGAAACTAGGCACGCTTTGTCTTAAATGAAGCATGTTAATATTTTATAACAGTTTTCACACAATAACGGGTTAAATCTGCACACGTTAAGTATCTACAAGTGAGCAGCGTTTGTAAAGTACGTTTTTATTGTAGCACTAATTCGTGCATTGTTCCCAGACCATAAAACACAGGAACACATTTCCCATTTAACAGACGACAGTTACTAAGTCTCTTGACAACTGTAACTATTTACATAGTCGAACATTACACATACGGAACCTCTCGGTTCTCTAAAACAATGGCAAATTATGACTTTAACATGCAGAATTTACATCAATCATATCATTACCAGACGACATCCACCATCCTTATCTGCAGGTGTTATACTCCCATCCATGCATAATTCGGGTGATTTAGTAAATAAATAAAAATAAAACATGAACAAATGGATTCCATTTCTTTAATATGAAGAAACAGGAAACTCTTATAGCTTATTTTACGTGAAACTACTATTTATATTTTTATTAAAAAAATAATCAATATCACGTTGAGATATTATTACACATTGAAAACGTCCTGGTGATTAAAAGCATACATTTACTTGAAAACACACGATACATTTGTTAAAAAACGTGGTATGAAATATCAGATCAGAGATTTCTTCTGGAATACAAAATTATGAATAATTTCTACGCGGCTCAGTACACGCGAGAATCGCCTAGTCATAAAAATCCATCTTTGCGGATATTTGCTTTTCTTATAATTTCGTATTTAGGCTATATAATGTTCATTGACTGCTATTACAGTTTACTTGATTCACTATCACGCCCTTTTACCTGATTTTCTTTATATGAATTGAACAATTGTACAAATTTCAAAATCGAATATAATAAATCGATTTAAGTAAATAAGTAATTGTGCGGAAGAAGCTTCCAAAGGACCGCAGGGTGTAATTCATCGATCTGTATATAAAGTACAAATATGGATACAGATAAACCATGGGTAGGATGATTACTGATCCAGTAGTAACGAATAATGAAGACGGAGCCATAATCCCACAGAAGTATAAAACAATAAATATAAATATGTATAATGGATTTAAAGCTACACGTGCATTCTAAACAGGTTTGCAAATCCCTGGGAATTTGATTGAACCCAACAGGCACTTTAATCCCATAATATGTTATTGCTACGTCCGTCCGTCTATCCGCCCGCACTATTTTCTCATCAACCAAATCGAAATCATGTTTGCATTCATAATTATGTCTCGTAATCGCTGACTGCTAGTTGGTCGTCTAATTATCTCAGGTCGAAGATGACATATGGTATTAACTGTGTGGCTTACGTTGATGACGTTCAAGGAACATCAATATCTGCCCGACTGGTATATTGTTTACCCCGTCACAATAATCACATTAACAAATTAATCATTGGTTTGAAAGGACTACAGAGCAATTTATGTTGAACAATTCCTGAGTTTCATTTGTACAATGTAGTATGTACACCTGACAAATATCAAATTGAAACAGCATGGTAGGACAGTTGTAATCTATATATCACACTAATAGTTCCAATGTTTAAACAAGTGTTTATTGACCGAAGATTGTCGGGTAGTTCGGTCCATGGGAAGCTGCGATTATCGACGACTTGATAGTTTGGTACAACCACAATCCACTTTAACGGTAACCGATAGCATGTCATTTGGTTCATAAACGCGATTTTACTGTTGGTTTTTAATCGGTTCGGTTCATCAAATTTCAAAACTGATCTATGCCTGTTTGCCTCTATTGTGAGACATAGTACTTGATTTTTATCGTTTATTTCGAATGCATTGTTTTTGCACGGTATTCAAATCGCAATTCTATATCCGCGAAGTCAGGTATGGCAACAAATACGTAGTTTTGATCATCAGACACGATTACTCTTTTCAAACACAAAACATCTTGGCATTTTGTACAGTTTAAATGGCTT
Source organism: Panopea generosa (assembly GCA_029582155.1). Lineage (NCBI taxonomy): Eukaryota > Metazoa > Mollusca > Bivalvia > Adapedonta > Hiatellidae > Panopea > Panopea generosa. The sequence continues at coordinate 87,871,162 of CM055897.1, read as the reverse complement.
GGGTATACATATACCAAATACGGTATTAGTGTAATTCATTTACATGCATATCAGCACTTGAATAGCATAAATGTGATATATTCCTTGTCTACACATTTTATGTTTAATATGGTGGGTGAAGTTTAGCACATGTGGTATGGATGCATCACTAGATTTAATTTTTCGTTTTATACCTTATCAAGTATCTGCTATCAAATATTTATTACTCTCTCTTTTTGCTGATTTTATTTATCAAAGCAAATATCAGAGAGCTTTGCGTTTTACAGTCATGCCTGTTATTTGTTTATTAATCATAATTAATGAGATGGTTGCATTTAACGGTGTAACAAGACGCTTGACGAGGGAACTGGCTGAATTAAGCCTTTATTCATTTTGTTAAATATAGAACATCAGAAACTGTTATCTTAATGCATCGTTTAAAAAATGGCAAACCTGAATCAATCGCATTAAATCAGACATAACGAACAAACAAATTTCTTTCAAGTTCGCCAGTGGGATTCCGGAAGTTCCTCTCGATAACTTCCGTGATTATTATCAGTGCATAATGGCTGCCGGAAGTAGTATATCGTTATAGCATTTCTGTGGCATGTACTGCTGAACAGGGTATTTCCGAGTGACAGAATGAACGATAATTGAAATCTTACAGTAAATAGTGTAACTGCTTCAGCTGGAGGAAATGGGCATTAATCTGCCGTGTCAAATGAGTCATTAAGAATTTTTGATCAGCACAAATCGAATTTTCATAATCTTCTTGCTCAACTGTGCTGGTACGATATCGGTATTGGACGTTCAATTTCGCATAAAACTAGATTGATTATTCATTTGCATTCTTATCGCTGTTCCGGCAGGTGAAAATATAAGATACAGAAATATTAGATAGTTTGGATCGATTGAATCCCAGCTAAGTCTATAACGTAATTAGGTTCTTCATATCAGGCGAATCATGTTGTAGACGTTTGATTAAACACCGCCACCTTATGCTGAATCTAATGCGATTATTAACAAGTTTAGGAGCAATACTCCATTATCTCTGATTACATTTTAATCCATTTAAATTCATCTAAAGATCTTTGTAAATATTTGAAAGGTCGGAAAACTTTTTCCTCACAATACAATAAAAATGTGAATAATTGGCCTAGTTAAGAAATACTTCTTTTTTTTTCAATGTTTAACTGTTCCAATATTTGAACATGTATTGTATCGTGCTGTTCTGCGCTGTCCTGTGCTACCCGGCTCGGAATATGGCGTAGCATTGCTTGGCTACTGTATTTTGGTTTGCAGTTGCATCGCACTCTATTCTGTCCCTGCAAAGCAATTTATCGGAGAATATTAAAGTTGGCCAAGTCCATGCGTCCGTGCACCGAAAGCGTTTCCGGCGCACTACTCCATTACTTTTTAAGATGACTTTGTTTTGTGTGTTAGAATCGTGGTCTTCTAGTCCCATTTGCTATGTATGACTTATTATTTGCAAGCATTTTTTTTTATTTCAATGGGGAAAAATCCAGCCATTATTACGAAATTCTTTGTTTCCGGAACAAAAACTCCATAAACGTTCAAAATAACTTTACGAAACTGTGTACACACTTCAATCTAGTGGCGTTGTAGTGTCCTTTGCTATGATTGGGTACTTATTTTTAGTATATTTTTTTCGGTCTTCATGGTAACAAAATGCCAAAAATTACCCGAAAAATCCATTTCGAGGAATCATAATTCGTAACAGTTCCCATGCACTAAAAAAACTGACTAAACGAACAAGAACTGAAAAATAAATAAAAAAAACAAAAACAAAACAAAAAAAAAACAAAAAAACTGATACAAGTTCCCATTTTTTCAGTATGTGTTTTCCTTTAGTTTTTTTCAAGTAATTTTCTTATGTCTTTAAAAAAGAATTTCATTTTTTAATACATACTTTCATTTCACTACCTTTTTTTCCAAATCTTAGTCTGTGAACATATTTATTGAAATCATAGTTTTTCTTTCTTTTAACGTAAAATCATTTCACCTTTACTATGACTACCACTTTCATTTTGCACGAGGGAGGGACGGGACCGTAACTATTGTTTAACTATTGTTTGCAGACCTTGTGAACCACCCCACCTACTTATATGTCTGTAAATATATTTGGTTATATTACCTTTCTTTTATGTAATTGTATTGCTATAACAATAATATATAATAACTAAAACTCAAATTCGCAAAACAGCTGCTGGTTTTGGTTTCAATAAAGTTTCTAACGTTATTGACTGGAGTTTTCTTAACCCGGACACACTGTTGAAGTTGTTTATATTGTTTAACTTGTAAGTAAATTTTAGTGTATTATAATGTATTTGCATATTGTCGTATTAAATAATATTGTTATGTGTTGAATAGTAATATATGTCACCCGTAATGTAATTTCTACATATGAGAAGTTGTGGATTAAAAAATAATTTAATTCAAACCAAAGACACATACTGGATTTAAAATACAATTCCAGTAAGCAGGGATATGTTTGCCTTCCGTAAATTGGCTTACAAACACGCTAACAAAGTAGATAGATCACAGACCTTGATCCTAGCCGACGTAACAGTCTTGAAACATGGAATTAACGACTGCATTGCCTTGTCATTGTGCCAACTTCGTAATCAGCAATGAAGTGCTTACCATGAGAGAGCACATCAACATTTTTGTAGTATTTTTGTTTTTCTCAGGTACATTCGACTACTATTTTCCCAGGCTGGTCTATTTTTAACTTCTGCAGCATGTTTGTTTTATTTATATCGCAAGGCCATGCTCTTTTTCTAGATATTTTCCAATATTACGCAAACCGCACGACGTTAACAGATTTGGAATCGCGCGTGGAACTAATAAATAAGAGTGAGCTTATCAGCTGCCTCCCCGAAAACCGCTTCTTACATACGGAGTGTAACAAAACGTAAAATAAATAATAATCGAGGAATTATATATCTATACAAGTCCTGGTAATAATGTAGTGAGTATAACAAGGGGGAGGGTTTTTGACGCGGTAATTAATCATTAACAAGAATGACACCAATTAACGATACACGAAACAATGTTCGCGTAAAAACGTTCGAATAATTTCCTTATTCTCCACATAACAATGATAAATCTTCTGACATTTTAAATATTTTTATTAGCACTTACTTTTTTAAATGTCTGGGGATGCTAAACGAATTATGAGAGACTATACATAAATATTTAACTAAAAAAAAAACACTGTTCATCTCTAAATACACTGTTAGAATTGGGCAAGTACAACTGGTATTAATATCCAGAACTCTAAAATAAAATGTACCATAAATGTTAGTTAGAAAGAATGTTCAAGAGATTCGTTATCAGTCCCGTGTCGTTTGTTTGTTAACCGATACACGATCAGTCCCCAGCATTACGAAATAATCTTACTATACAATATTGTTATAATCTACACGAGTCCTGGCTATTGCTCGTACATAGCTCTGGTTCGAGAATTAATCAATCAACTTTTCATCATTTGGAAGAGTGTGAAATCTGCATTTAAATGGCACTCTGAGTCCACCATACATGTGCAAAAAGGACATAGTGTTTTCTTAATAGCCAATCGTTGACATCTAACCGTCTTGATTCCAATAGAGGTTACCACAAATCTTAATCTTGATATTGTCAATCTGTGGAAGTGATGTAAAATAATTTTCATTATCATGTTCCGTTTGATACCAGTACACTGGACTTCCGTGAGAATCTTGACAGTATTATGAGATACTACAACGCCATTTCTAAAATGAAAAACATTTGATATTTCAAACTTTTCTGCTGTGTTCAACAATAATAATGTCCTGTACAAAAAATAATATGAACATAATCTTTATGCTTAATCTGAAATATTCCAATACAATATTTTGCATAAAAACATAAAACTGATGATGAAATATTTCATCATAAAGGTAATTACTTTTCGGGATAAATATTTTTTATATTGCTTTCCAAGTACACACCTATCTTTTGAGAATAATGAGAAGGTCAGTAATAAAACAATTACCTTCCATATTTATAGAGAGCTCATTATTCATATTATTTCTAAAACCGTTACCATTAATTTAGAGATATATGGTGTGTATTAATACTTATGTATGAACTTGTGTGATATAAACCTGGAATTGATGCTATTGCATTTGACAAAGTTCACTGCCATTCATCTCAAAGTCTGTGGTATTCGAACTAAAGACCACCACTAGCACCCCCACTACAGCAACCACCGCCACAACCACCATCTCCGACATAACAACTACACTCCACCACCACTAACACCACTACAACTACCGCCATTACCACTACCCCTACTACAACTACCACCACCACCACAGCAACCCCCACCACCTACACAACAACAACAACAATAACAACCACCGTCACCACCACCACCACCACCACCATCAATAAACAACAACAACATACGTTAGGGATGATGATGTTGATGATTATGGCGGTGATGATAATGGTATTGTTGTTGTTGCTGTATGTTTTGACACAGCTGCTCTGTTGTTGCTGGTGCTGATGTTGTTGCTACAGTTGTTGGTGTTGTTGTCGGGTGGTGGTGGTATTGTGATTTATTGTTTCTGCTAATATAACAACATCAATAACATCAACAGCATCAGCAGCAAAAATATAACTATCATCTTAACCACCACCATAATCATCAATATCATCATCACTTCCATCATATGTAGCAGTAGTTACGTCAGCAGTAGTAGCAACAATAGCAACAGAAGCAACAGTAGAAGAAGCCGTAATTACAATAGGAGCATCACCCGGCTAATCATAAGAACAACATAGTTGCCTCGGAATTCTTTTTGTTAAACGAATAAGCCAGGTGCTGTGAGATGCCGTGAGTGGAATTGCTTCTGAATTAAATTGACTTTAATTGAAAAACAAAAGTCAATAGGCCATATTTAAAGAGACATGTTAATTAGATGTGTTGCTTAAAATAATTTAATTTGTTGCCAAGTGACGAAATGCGGCAGATTATAGCGATTCGAAAAAATGTGAAGTAACTTACAAATATAGGAAAACTGTAGATCGTTAAATTTTAATCTTGTCTCAAATAGTCGCTTGGTGGATTTTTTTTTTATTTTAGTAATATGGTATTTTATTATCTATTTATTCAGCATACTTGTTGGTTTTTTTTCTCCAAAATATAACAAGATAACAAGCAATCTTCATTTGTTTTCATTATATTATGTGATATTCCATCAGCAAAAATAAATGTACATTGAATATCAATAACGTGCATCTGTGTTTTACATTTGTATAAATGTTTTTTGTTATCAGCAACAATTTCACCATAACATTTCTCGTACGTATACAAAAGTATTATTGTTAATGTTACTAGTCATATTATTGTTATTACTATCATCTTTTGAGACAACGGTTATCATTGTTATTACATTTTCATTATCTTTAACTATCATTGTTATTGATTTATCATTATTACTATTATTATATTTTTCCGTCAATACAACTATATGTTATAATTGTAGTTGTAAACTGCAATGTTCGAAAATAACGTTTAGACCCAGTAAAAACACAAAAAACGTATAAGATATGGATATTAACGAACGAAACTACCGGACGAAAAACAAATTTGCATAAAATATAATTATGTTTGCAGAATATCAAATCAAATTTGAGAAAAATTATATTTTTCTAAATATGTTTTCTGGTATTTTTTCTTCTTATAAATTCTATCAAATCTGACGAAACTTACTACGTGCAAATTACGTTGCGCATAATAAAAGTTCGTTTTCATTACAGTGGTGCTCAAATGCAGCGTGCAAGAATGTAATATTCATAATGTAATCAAAATGGTCATGTGATCACAAGGTCATGTGATCAACTGTGATAATTAGGAAGTTTGAGGCACCGCAGAAGATGCCATCAAGTCATTTAGGTACAGATGGTTGCACGACAGAAACTTAATCAAGAAAGAATGTTTACCAAGTAAACACATGTCGTCATTTTTAAATTGAATATATGTGATTTATGACTGTGGTACTGTACAGTGCACATTTTTTCAGGCACTTTTATGGAACTATGCAAATTTAGCTATTGGTGGAACGTAAGTGACTAAAACTAGTGTCAGTTTACGAAATTCAGTACATTTATTGTCGAGTTTAACAACTAGATCGATTCAGTCATTGCATAAAAAATATTTTATATCATTATTATCATTTATCATTTATAATCATCATCATCATCATCATCATCATCATCATCATCATCATCATCATCATCATCATCATCATCATCATCATCATCATCATCATTATCATCATCATCATCATCATCATCATCATTATGATTATTATTATTATTATTATTATTATTATTATTATTATTATTATTATTATTATTATTATTATTATATGAAATAAGTTACTGGTATCAACACGTGAATCTTCTTTGATCAATATCGAAAACATGTGATAGTGTTACTCACTACGGCATATGTTAAAGTCTAGAATTGTTAATGTTTTTAAGAATAATTTTACTCTTCTTGAATTTGTACACTTACTTGACCACGATCCAGATTGGTATGAATGCTAAGTCACTTATTCTTTCCCCTTATAAAGTGGATTTTCTTTTAATTTCTATTATCTAGCGAATATTAAATGTGATGCGAAACTTTCATAATTATTTTGATACAAAAGCTATGAGAGTTGAAATGATTCATCTCATCGAATAAAACAAGAATAGCCGCGTATTTTAATAGCAAAACAGCGCTGAAATACGAAAAAAACAACTCAGTTAATATCGTATTAACACGGGAGCAAATCGTGAAAATAATCCAACTGTACAGAGAAGAAAAAATCACTATCTTTTCAGAAATTATTTTATTAAGTGAAACGAATTGTTGAGCCACTCTAGAAAAGAATTTGCAAATCAAATTAATTCGAATTTGTTGTAATTACTTTTTAATTCAAATCGATCACCATGCATCTTTAACGATATGGGCATGCGTTAAGGCGACATTCTCTCATTTAGAATTACCAGGCCTGCTAGATGGAAATATATGGGCCTGTTTAGACAGCTAAATATTTGTGGTTAAGTTATGTAGCGCTTGCTACTGGCGAATCTAGAAGGGAGGAAGGAAGGCGGGGAGTCACAGGGAGGTGCATTTCATGAATAAAAAGTCATGTACAACAAAAATCGTCGTAAACATGATCCAACAATTGTTTATAATGTTTTTAAAGTCACCTAAATGATTTCAAAGTTGGCTCAAATCATACAGAAAATTATATTTTCTGCAAATATAACGATCAAAATTTAAATATATAACGAAGAAATTGTCAAATTGACTATCAGTGATTTTTATCGTTAGTTATTTGGTGAAACGCAGCCGGCATTGGGATTCTCGAAATATATTTGTCTCTCATTATCTCAAAGTCCAGGAGACCAGGAAAAACTTTGAGATAACCAGTAGTTTGAGATAAACAGTGATATTTCTATAGCAAAACAAATGAATGGATTACAATGCTTATTCGAAATACACTGCAGTTTGACATATCTGAGTTTGAGATAACAAAAGTCGACTGTATTGCCAAATTACGGTATTTTCTGCGAACATTTCCACATTTACTATCTTGGACCTCCCTCCGCTTATTAACTCTAAGTTCTAGATCCGCCATTCTGACGGGTTTACATTATTTAAAAAAAAAACACATATAAAAGTTAAAGTTGTCTATGCTGGAAAGCAATAAAGTAGATAGTAAGTACCTGTATACGTGCTCAAAGGCATAGAAAACTACTCAAACTAAAACTGTAAAACAGCTTGCAAAATATTTTTTTATTACCCAAACAAAATTTTTGCAACAGCAAAAGTGACAAAAACAAGAAGCAGCAATATCAATAATAACAACAACAATAACAAAAACATCAACAATATCATCAGCAGCTTTACCAATATAATTTACCTCACCATCACCACCACAATCATCATCATCTTTACCATCGTAGACAGCAGTAGTTACAGCAGTAGCAGCAGTGCAACAGTCCGTGTATTTTTATTAGTTGACAAGACGGCAATGATATTTCTTACTGCGGAATTATTCATTTCACCAGCTGGTGGTTTGGTTACTCAGTGCAATTGTTCCATCTTAAATACAATATTTATATGCATAAAGTTTAAAATATGAGGGTCTGTTAGGGGTTGTGTGTGGGGGGGGGGGGGGGGGACGGGGTACCATATGGCATATGCAAAAAATACTTTTTTCTATATGGAGAAAATAAAGTTTAAGATTGCGAGTCTCTTATTGTATGTATATTTCTAATTTTGAGTAGGAAAATAGTCAAACTGTATTAAAGGTCATCAAAGATAACGTGTTTATACTTGTCAACATACGGAACTGGCAAACGCTAGTTACAAAATAGATTACAAAGTTATTACACTTTTTGGCGTACGGTAGTGATTCTTAGGTCGTGTAAGGATCTTAAAGAGGCTTGAAAATAGATAAAAATATTCAAAATAGAAAAAAAAGTATTAGAATTTTAATTCAATTTTCGAATAGCATATGGAAAAAATCAATAACCTCATATGGCATATGCCAAAAAGTATTTCGCCTATATGGCATTTGCAAAAAAAATAAATGGACTCATATGGCATATGCAAAAAACCCTAACAGATTCTCATATATGGAATAACCAATTTATTTGATGTAGACACATTTATAAAACTTAACTGTATATCAGTGGTCGTAAAATATGAAAACATGTGCAGAACGTTTTATTTAATCCTTTCGTGATAATTACTAATAATGATTAAGCGCCTAAAAGTTAGGGACACTTAAACACAACCGAAACATGCTGTTATTTCAATGAGACTTTTGGAATATTGACCATGTTCAAATGGATTATTTCGTTAAATAAAGAATTTATTACTATCATTATTATTATCAATATTAATATTTTTATTGTTATTATTATTAATATTATTAATATACTTATTATTATTATTATTAATATTATATAATATGCCATTAAATTAAAACATATGTTACAGCACGTGAGTTGGATACCGAGCTAAAATTAGCATTATTAGTTTATTGATTAGCATGTAAACGCCTCACATTCCGCGAGCCCGTTTCATCTTCTAAACAATTGATTAAAATCCAATGAATGCCTGGTTAACTTAATCAAGATCGACTCTATGATACGAGCCGGGCAATCATGTAGATGGGAGAGATTTTCCAAACATTATCGCGTGCGAGTATATGCTTATGATGTAGTAATATTGTAGAATTCCGCTCCGAGATATTTTAGCATTAATACATTTTTTTCTCCGTTGATATTGAAATGATTTAATTGAATGTCAAAGAATGTATATCTTTTTACGTTACCTGGGCAGCCTTCAGTAGCAGCGAACATTTACATTTTAGATGACGTTCTGTGACATAGTATCATCCAAATGAACATTTATGGCAGTGAACAGTTTTTTAAAGTACGTTCTTGAGCACAATAGCTCCAATTATAATTTTTCAAAATTTGGTATCTTTGGTGTTATTATTGTCTGTGGGACAGGCTGAAGTAAGTGTTAAATATTCTTGTTTGTCCTTCTATATTCTAAAAAGAAACAAACCCTTTCCTTCTCAGCCTCCAAGATTAAGCACGTAATATTGTAAAACGAAAAATCAAATTCTAACTGCTTAACGGTGTTCACTTTTGTTAAACAATAATTAATTCACACTCTTCAATCACATTACTTTTAACCCCACCCCAACAAAACAAGATTTTAAAATTAATGTGTTATTTGTATAGAAAAAAAATTTGTTCATAATTTCAATTTTGTTGTCTTAGTTCAATTTTTCTTCGTGATTTATATATTTTACTATCATAAATACGTCAATAAATGTACTGTACTCACACGCCCGTATGTATCGACAATTTTCAGAATATTTACTGTTTTATGTTCTCGAGCAAAACGTGATTTATTGATATTTTACGTCATATTTGTTGCAAGCATGATTGCAGTTAAAAGGAATTGCAAACGGTATCAACGTAAATCTAGAAGAGAACGCTGCAGCCGACAATTGCTGCACGGTTCTGCTAAGAGTGTTATTTTACCCCGCTCACAAAACCTTACCATTTCTTATCAATACGGTTTCTCGCGTCATTTATGTTATTTATTTTTAAAGAAGTTTTTATGTGTTTTATCACCAATTTCTTGGCGCGTGTCTCACGGCAACTTTACCGTAGTAAGCGTAGTAAATTGACAGCATATTTGACATTCTTTGTATCTCTGCCAAATACATCATGGGAGATGTTTTCTTTTTATTTTATATCCAACAATAAAGTGCTTTGAAGAATGGAACATTCACAGGCAGCAGGTGAAATGCAATAATGAGGCAACATTTCATGTATTGAATACTTTGCTGAATACCTAAATCAGGGAAATTAACGCAATTATAAACATTGAGCTAATAACTTTATATCAACAATGAGTAACTACTAGCAACGTTTCTGTAGATTAAGTAATTTGATCATTGGTAACAAGGCACACTTGGATTAAAAGTAATAAAACGTTCTACTGTTTCTACAATTGCTACAACACTGCTATGTCTACTGCTGCAGATACTTGCACTACTACCATTACCTTTACTGGTATTGCTACTGTTACCACTGCTACTGTTATCGCAATTGTTGGTGATTTTACTATTGTTGCTATTGTTTATCCTATTACTAGTATTACTGTTTGTGACTGCTTCTGTCACTGCTTATGATACCCCTGATTCTTCTGCTACCGGTGATGTCACCAGCTACATTACACATTTTTCTGCTTCAACCGTCAGCACCACTACCACTAATGTCTTAACTAAAATTATAAAAACTATCAATATTTCCGGTAAACAATGATATTTTATTATATAGAAATAAATTTAAATTCGTTAAATTTAATGTTGTTGGTAGATTCAACGAGCGGTGTCGATGTCCAGATTTACAAATGAACGCAAAGACGTTTATGTTGTAAAAATGTAATCAACCAAAAGCATTTAAAATGACGGATTGCCCTCACTTTTAATGGGTCTTGTCCATTCTGTAGGGACAGGCTTAATTTGGTGATAAATAGCCGTCTGTAATAATGGAGATGTGTTGTTCGGTAATTACATTTGCAGAATTCAATTATTTGAAAGCGATATATTTTGATTGTAACTACTCACCGGTTGAACGACTCCAGCCCCCTATTTTCGTTCTGTATGAATTAGAACAGGCGATACATTTGAAAATATTGATGTTGGACATTAAGACAATTAAATAAAAAGGAAGTTTTCAATTCCTCAGAACTTGAAAGATGAAAGCCGGTGTCGTTGTTCATGCCCGCATGTTGATTTATGTACAGGACTCTCTTGCAAGACATGTCGCCCACGTTTTAATCTTTGCAGGAATTAATGTACCAAGAGGAAAGTAAGAAGCCCAAGTCAGTATGTTTAATCATCAATAGCAAAAATACACGGAAATAGTTTACATGTGTTGAGTTATGATTGGTCTGCCGGAATAGTTGAAGAGTAAAAATTATTATAAGAAATGGACTGAAACTGAAAATAAGAAAATGACTTATTTTGTAACAAACTCAATTTTATTGAAAATATTAAAATCAATTAAGAGTTCAATAGATGGATGGATGAATGAATGTGTAACGCCTCACAATTTTGGGAGAAATGGGCGCTTTTATACTCTGATATATAGAACAAGGAAGTGGTATGGAACCATGGCTGTATAGGCAATGTCTGTATTTAATTAACTTTATGTAGCGGTTATAGACTTTTATTCAATAAATGTCACGCGATATCCCTCATATATATTGACCCTCTGATCCCTTTAAATAAGTTTAAACTCATTTCTTCCCCCGTCTTTGATGTTAGACGATAGATTCCATTTGTTTATATGAACGATATCTTTATAGGCAATATGGAATGGGTAAATAGTGTTTTAAATTGACATGTGCATAGAAAATCTGTCGGCACATTTCTATTAAAAAGAAGCCCCGGCCCAGAGGACCTATACATCTCTATAACCGTTATGATGACTATTGTTTTGTATGAAACACATGCCCTAACAGCTGTGGCAATATTATATTTAAATACTTAAAGTATGTTTGAACGTCGCTCCATCTTGACAGTTGATTGTTAACATTGCCGGATAAAGTTTATGATTTATTATGCTATCTAACACTATAATTCGTATTTCTTTTGGACCTACATTAAACGGTGTGGTGTTTTAGTCCAATAGCTCCGACAGTACGTCAAATAGTTCGTATGGTTTTATAGTTCAATAGCTCCGACGCTATGTCAAATAGTTCGTATGGTTTTATAATTCAATAGCTCCAACAATACGTCAAAAAGTTCGTGTTGTTCTATAGTTCAATAGCTCCGGCACTACGTCGAATAGTTCGTGTGGTGTTATAGTACAATAGCTCCGACAATAGTCAAATATTTATGTGGTGTTATAGTACAATAGCTTCGACGATAGACAAATAGTTAGTGTGGTGTTATAGTCCAATAGCTCCGACAAAACGTCAAATAGCTAGCGTGGTGTTACAATACAATAGCTCCGACAATAGTCAAATAGTAAGTGTGGTGTTATAGTCCAATAGCTCCGACAAAACGTCAAATAGCTAGCGTGGTGTTACAATACAATAGCTCCGACAATACGTCAAATAGTTAGTGTGGTATTATAGAACTATAGCTTTGACAATACGTCAAATAGTTAATGTGGTTTTAAATTCTAATAGCTCCGACAAAAGTCAATTAGTTAATAAAGTGTTATAGTCCAATAGCTCCGACAATACGTAAAATAATTAATGTGGTGTTATAGTCCAATAGCTCCGACAAAAGTCAAATAGTTAAAGGGGTTTTATTATCCAATATCTCCGACAACACTTCAAATACTTAGACTATGTGTGGTTTTATAGTACAATAGCTCGTCAAATAGTTAGTGTGGTGTTATAGTCCAATAGCTCTAACAACACGTCACATAGTTAATGTGGTGTTACAGTCCAATAGCTCCGACAACACGTTAATTAGTTAATGGGGTATTACTGTCCATTAGCTCCGACAATATGTCAAATAGTTAGACTATGTGTGGTCTTATAGTACAATAGTTCGTCAAATAATTAATGTGGTGTAATAGTCCAATAGCCCCGACAACACGTCAGATAGTTAATGGGGTTTTATTGTCCATAAGCTCAGACAATATATCAAATAGTTAGACTATGTGTGGTCTTATAGTACAATAGTTCGTCAAATAGTTGGTATGGTTTTATAGTCCAACAGCTCCGACAACACGTCAAGTAGCTAGTGTGGTATTATAGTCCAATAGCTCCGACAACACGTTAAAAAACTAGTATGGTTTTATAGAACTATAGCTCTGACAAAACGTCAAATGGTTAATGTGGTTTTATAGTCCAATAGCTCCGACAAAAGTCTAATAATTAATGTTGTGTTATAGTCCAATAGCTCCGACAACAAGTCAAATAGTTAGTGTGCTTTTATAGTCCAATATCTCCGACAATACTTCAAATATTTAGACTAAGTGTGGTCTTATAGTACAATAGCTCGTCAAAAAGTTAGTGTGGTTTTATAGTCCAACAGCTCCGACAACACGTCATATAGCTTGTGTGATTTTAGTCCAATAACCCCGGCAATACGTCAAATAGTTAATGTGGTGTTATAGTACAATAGCTCCGACAATACTCAAATAGCAAGTATTTTTCAAATAAGAAATCGGTTCTTAAATTTTGTATAATATTCAGGTTTAGCCTTTATCATGTATAAATGCATTTCCAACATAATTTGCCAAACCAACATGATCTGTGCTATGATAAATTATAAGTAACGGTACATCTGATACGTTTTTATTTATTTTCAGAGGTCGTACACCATCATTGTAACCGCATGGGATCGTACCTGGAACATAGGTAAACAGTTTAATAGTTTGTTATGTATATAAGGTATCAGGCTAAAATATACCGCAAATATACGCAGGTTTAACAATATATCATAAATAAGGCCAAAAATAATTTTCAAATTCAAAAGTTGCGCTATCTACATTTGTATTACAATGGCAGTAGTAACACATTGACGTGTTGGTGTGTTGTTAAGGTATATATATATATATATATATATATATATTTGGAGATCAGAACTAATTGGTTGTGCGTTGAAGCACACATAGAGATGTACAGATGTGGTTAATTTGCCGGTATCCTGATTAATTTGTCCTGTTGATTACACATCACGCAATCTCTTCTTTCCTGTCGTGACTGATTTATGTAACATTGAATTATTTGCATACTTGCATGTCGGAAATTGTTATTTCCTTTTGAAGAGCACCGCCGAGTAATGATGCTAATAACTGTACAATCGAATAATTTCTCATTAATCGTTACTTCTACAGGTGCGTCGATTGTAATCTAGTTATATTCTTTCTAATCAATTTGTAACAATGGCGGCATTATCGCGGTCGTCTGCCGCGACGTTGTAATGAGACGGCCATATTGTGTCAACATTGAAAAGATCCTGATTCATTTCAGGAAATGTCTGTGATTTATCATTTCAATGATAACAATGCAACCGGAGGGTGACATCCATTCTGGCATTGATGTATTCAATGAAATGAGTTATTGTGGTTCAACAATTTCTCAATCAATTGCTCATGCCTTGACCTTCGCGGGTGCCATCGTTATTTCGCAGCCGTAAATCGTAACAAAAATCTTAGAAGTACGACTAATTAAAATTGAAGCACAATTATGACAGCATAGCTATTGTATGAAGTGCCAATACATCCTTGAGGCATGTTTTATATCATTTTATATTGTATTGCTTTTCATGAAATTGCTGTGATTTAATGAAAACGTGTCATATCGTAACAAATAGCAGATAAATACGCTAATACTATTTACACAGCACGTGGTAGTCAGCTAATATAAAAGTTGTAATTCTTCCTCAAAATGTCTGGAATTTATTTTGGATACTGGTCAAATATATGTATAACTAACATGTATATCTATATGAATATTTTTTCATGTGTCAGAAAGAATGTTTCATTCCGCTGTAAATGTAGCAGGCACCAGTTTGAACTGAAATATTCGGAAATTGGTCCAGTCCAATTTCTATGCACAGTGAATCTGACTCTAAAACCTAGTACATGTAATTTATTATTCTCTATTTTTTAATCTACATACTTATATTCACAAACACTGGGAGTTTTAAAATACGAAAACTATCACGTGTATCTATATATCTGTGGTTTGGAATTAATAGTTATGTCAGTGAAAATTCCATCGTGAAAATAATCCACTTTATGTAATGTTCATGCAATGATTGTTGTACATTTATGCAAATATATCTGGTTTTGCCTATTTTCTATCTTGAAAAATTGGACCTGTTTTGTATTTTACCCCTTAAGTTCTTTCGAATGCACCTCTAGCTGGGTTGCAAATAGGTTATTGTCCTGGTAGTCATGTGTTTTCCGTTATGAAATGCCAACTGTATGCATTCTATGGTGAAAACTATGTTTTTAGGGAAGTTAACGTTTATATAATACTTGTTCACTGCTACAATACTGTAACATAAGACATTTCCTCTTTGTTAAAAAAATTAACGATTTTTTGCGCGAATTTTAATATTCGCAAAGTCGTAATCTGAGATATTTTAAAGGGATTGTATTTGCAAGTAACACAAACATGCTGCTAATCCAGACTTTCCCTGTATGCAGTGTTCACAAAATAATGCTTATGTATTGACGTATAACCTTTATTTATTTGAGAGTTATCAAATTAACAGTAATTGAATATTGACCAAAACTTTAGTACGTCCCGCAATAAAGTATTGCGCAATGTTTATATTGAGCTCCGTAAACTTCCCGAACAAAACCTCGAAAACGAGATCGGGAACGAGTCTTCACGATGTTATCCGATGATTGATCGGAAACCCGAAAGCGGTTCGTTGAAAATGGCGGATGTAAAAAAAAACGTGGCTTCACAAACCTGATGTTTGTAATAAAGAGGTTATGCAATTAGACACTTAAGACGCCTATATCTCTAAGTTATAAGTGTATATTCATGCTTGGCGTATGTATTTAGGACAGGGAATTGACGGTAATATGCCAATATAATCCCTTTAACATTTCTTCTACTTGACGCCATTCTGTCGTAAAACTACAAAGTTGTCTTTTTTTGCTCGGCTTATAATTAGGTCTATGTTATATAATTCTTATATAATTTTAATTTTAAGCATTGGTTACGCAAATCCATTGTCATCGGCGTTTGGTACGTCTAAAGTAAAAACGGAAACTAATAATTATCGGCGTTAACTGGACATGTCAGTAAATAGATTTATATATATATTTGTATACCTGCATTAATAGGTGCAAGCGTGTACATTTTTAAATGTTCTATAAAATTATGTTTGTCGTGTTTTGACTTTTTTATCGGTACAGCGGACTCTGACCGTCTTATAGAACGATCTGCCCACTCAGGTATCATCCTTCCCGGTCAATCTTGGCATACCCTTACACACAACGGACCCACTGCCAGTCTCGTTTATAGGTTTGTTATTATTTATATTGTCACATAGCCTTATAAATGTATACTGACATAACCTTTAATTTATATAGGTTAATGTACATGTTCTTCTTAAACATTGGCGGAGAGTTAAAGAAAAAACAACAACAAACGACCAGAGGGAGAGAGGACAACAACGAATACAAACTAATATAATTTTAAGTGGTTTATAGAAATCATTAGCTATCACAAACGTATTTATTTCAAAGAGTGTTCGTTATTATGAAAAGCATGAATGTTCGGAAGTTTCAGAAGTCTTGAATACTACTAATAACAACATATTTTAGCTGTTATTCTGTAGGGAAGAATATATAAATAACAATAGCTTATTTCCTGATGAAGTCGTACATTGTTAATTATATAATATGTTTCAATTATTTTCACGTTGAATGTCAATTAAGGAACTTTTTCTACAATGTGTGTTTGTTTTTGCAGGATACGAGTCATGTGTGACCAGCACTACTACAATACTACATGCTCACAGTTTTGTCGACCCCATAATGACAGACTGGGCCACTATCTCTGTAATGTCAATGGAGATAAAGTCTGTATGGATGGATGGCTTGGCACGGACTGCGATATAGGTAAACCAAGTCTAATCTACCCATTAGCTAGCAATCACAATGTATCATAACACCCACACAATCATTCGTTATTGTTGTTGTTTGATATTTAACGTCGCTTTCAACAATTTTGAGTCGTATCATAACGGTGTCTAACGGCAGTTTCAACTAAAGACAGTATTCTGAGCGCTGCCACACTGGAGTATCATGCCACAGATACATTATATGATACCCCACCGAGTCACATTATACTGACACTGGGCCAACCAGACCTAGAACTATCCTTTAAATGCTGAGCGCCGAGCAAGGAAGCTTCTAGTACCATTTTTTAAGTCTGTGGTATTGGTCATGCCAAAGACTTGAAAAATGGTACTAAAAGCTTCAGCAAACTTACGACATTCTGCATGCGAGGCAGACGCTTTACCACTAGGCCACCCTGCGGTGTCACACAATCAAGAATACATTCAAGAAAATGTTACAATTTCATTGTTGCACGTGCTATGACCTGCTTTCTGTCCCTGTTGTAGTACCTGGTGGTCAAGAGACAATAAGTTCAGTATATACAAATGGTGACAAATATTTAGCAATGGGGTTTGCAATATTGATCAATATTCATCGAAAACTACGAGTGGGGTTCCAGAAACACGTAGACTTTTGCAATAGCTAAAAAACCAAGTCGGTGTATTTTGATAAAAAATCAGACTTTTGAAAATATTTATATATATTCTTTCATTTTGCAAATTATTTAAAATAGATCCCAAGAATCAAAGAATCAAAGATTTCGAGAATGTGTAAGGTAGACTATGTGACGCGAGAACAGGACAACATTGTACGACGTCAAACACATTTTCACAACTTTGTATTTGGACGGTGATCCGTTAAATTACTGGACGTAACATTTTTAAATCTGGTTTAAAAGATGCATTTACTATGATTTTCTGTTCTGTAAATTATGGAAAGTGTATTGAATCACAAAGAGGAAGGTGCCATATGAAGATAATGGTTGATTGTGTCCTTGCAGATTATCTTATATTATATCCATTTTATTCGTCAATGATTTAGTATTTGTTAAATAATATCAAACAACTTTACTCTACAGAATGAGTTATTGAATAGACTTTCTATAATATAATTTCTTTATGATGTTTTATATAAATGTGCAGTTGGCAATATAGGTGATGCTTCTTTAAGCGCGGTTGTTTGTTTACAAATGATAATTCTTAACGGAAGCGGATATTAATTATATTCATCTCACCGTGGTGTTTAACTAATCAAAATGCGCATTGTTTGGACAGCCCGCTTTTGTGTATTGGTAACCATGGTTACATATACAACAACTTATAATTACGCAGTGACAAACATGATAACAAGGACTATAATGAAATAATACAAAATGCGAAAAATGTGAATAATAACAAGGACGGTTTTATGACAAATGTTTACTTATTTTTGGAACACCCTCGTACAACTGAAAAGCACCAGCCCTCCGATTAGCCGATGAATTTATCCACAATTTGTACGGAAGGAAGAGGGCACCAGACTTTATTTACTATGTTTTTGTACTCTTAAGTAAGGTCAATATTTATATCGATAATCAATGTTTTCTCTTCTTACCCATAAAACATACTTTCCGATACAATGCACCTTTTGTACGGAACCGTCTCCGTCAACTATCTTGTTATCAAAAGGACAGTTTAACAGTCCCAATACACATAGCACAAAGTATGTTGTCTCACCTGTACAAACTTGACTACTTGTATATCGGCAATTTTCAATTCCAAGCATTTGGTCCTGCATAACGGCGGAACAAAAACCACTTATTTATATAACACAAGATATTGCAAAAATAAAAACCGGAACAAAAATACATCACCAAAACCAGGTTGGCATACACGTTGGTACTTCGTTACTTATTTACGACATGGACATATAGCACTTAACTAAGTAATTAATTTACTTAGTTTTTTCTCATTCATTCTTGCTTGCTTACAAAGTAGGTTCAACATATTATGTGAGTAAAACAAGCACTGTGTGTTATTTTCCGGATATCATCAGATTGAACCTGGTACTAAAGCCGCGACATCTGACGTGAGCGGACAACACCCTAACCACTGCAACATCGCTCACCTTTCATAATTTGGCATATTTTATCTATACAGTCGTTGTTATATTTTAAGAATATACAAAAACAATAACACATATCAGGAACTACATTTTAATAAAGTTGATATGATGCGAAATAACGAACACCCGTTCTATTTTTTTCGCGCGAAAATGTTTATATCATTGTAATGAGATAAAATCAAATAAAAATACCGTATATTAAGATGTTCGCTGCTTCCCAGCTTTTGTATGGCTAAAGGAACTTTTAGATATATTTTGTAAATTACTGATATAATTTCTAATGCCAGCAAACTAATTATTGTATCCTTATGTTTATGTTGGTTAATGGAAGAGAAAAAGTCTCACCTGCGTTTCTTATTTGGACATTAATTAGCCACTGCAGAAACGGGTACGAGATTCATCATAATCTAATGCATTATCTTGTTAACACTGTTTTGCCGTAAAATGAATGCAAGGCCGTTCACAGAAATGCGTTAATGGGATACGAACGACATAATTTGATGTATGGGATACAAACGACATAATTTGATGTATGGGATACGAACGACATAATTTGATGTATGGGATACGAACGACATAATTTGGGATACGAACGACATAATTTGATGTATGGGATACGAACGACATAATTTGATATATGGGATACGAACGACATAATTTGATGTATGGGATACGAACGACATAATTTGATGTATGTGATATATGCGTCATACATGCGGGGATGTAATATATACATGCCTTTATTACCTTCAATTATAAATAAAGTTTCACCAGTGACGTGAGGTACATGTGTGTCACCATTATCATGTTAACCCAGTTCGAAATATACCTGCTTATACACCAGAGAACGTGCCAAATAAAGCCACAATAATGAAATAATCCACATGTTATATTTTTTCAATCAATTATTAATTTTGTCAACTGAATATTTCTTATGTTCGGATTTTTAAACACTTATAATCTATATGAGTTCAGACGTATATGTCTCGCAGGACCGTTGTAGTATAAATATTATGAACACTTGTGAATTGAAAACATACCAGCATATTTATTTTCCGGCATTGTCCACATTTAGTACGTGTCTCAAGATATATAATGAAAACACGGACATTGATGTATTTCGTATTTATTCTGACGTTGCCTCAAAAGATATAAAAATAAGAAAATATATGTACACTAAAAGACGTAAACTTTAAAAGAGACAGTCATCAGCCACGTCAACACAAATACAAAGTATAGAACAAGCATCATAAAGATAACACCAACTTACAGAACACGTGACAGCTTGAACAGTCATTGGCAAAAAATAATGTAAGTGATAAATAAAATGAAAATATGTAAACATATGATAACAATAACTAAAATGATTTAATTCAAATGCCAAATACATTATATAGGGAACAACAAGGACTATGTACATAGACATAAATAAACCGATTTTAGCTTATTGATCAGTTTATTGATCAGCATAATTGATCGTATCCGACTTATTTGTTTAATATGACACTTGTCTTACTTATATATTCTTTGATTCCAGCCATCTGTAAAACAGGTTGTCATGGGCTACACGGATCTTGTGACAGACCGGGCGAATGCAGGTGGGTTTCACGCTATCATTTGATAACATTACCACTCCAGCTAACTTGTCAATTTAGATATTTAATACTCAGTGATAGCCTTGATATATCGACACTGAACATTTATTTGACTTTATAAAACAGACGATTCAGGTACAATGTTTTTTTTTAGCAAAGTCGGATTCCGGACAGTTTCCGAACACTTTCGGACAGTTTCCGTACGTACTCTGCATATTATCAAAATTCCGAAGATGGATTATCAATTGTTTTAGTAGAGAACAGTTCTAATTTCGGACGACTGTTGTTTGTAAACTTTAGACTGGGTAGGTATGGAGCATACACCAACAAAATCGTTTATAGAAACGGGAGAAAGATAAAATCATAAAATATCTTTATTCATATAATAGACTATCAGTATTAAATATCTAACAGCCTATCATAAACATATCAGACTCATAGGTGACGACTCTTTAATACTTTACCGGTGGGAACTGAGCCACATGTGCTAACTGAACAAGTATTTATGGCACAGTTTAGTGTATGTCGGCCCCTTCTGTTTGATTTAAAAGATTAAGCAAATTAATATCAATAAATTATTGCAATAAATTGCATTGGCAGGTTTGAATTGTAAATTTAGAAAAAAAAGTAAAGCCTGAGAATGGCAGCATGAATGAAATGTTTTTGGAAGAAATCTAAGTTTTCATTTTGTCAACAGCGTAAACATTGGAAAAAAATATCTTCGATGAAAAGTGAGCCCCCTATTTATAATAATCTTTGACACGACAGTTGTTAATAAACAATACAATGTAAGTTTCTCTTTTTTAATTACGGTTTTCTATGTGCGACAGGCATGTTAAATGTTGTATTCACTATAGTAATAAGAGAATCAAAGGTGGTTTTACACCTCGTGCAAACTCCACAACATGCACACGAGTTTGGTGTAAAGCACACCTAATTTTACAATGTGTAAGCAGAGGCGCCGTATAAGGTTGTTCGTATTCATTCAATACATATATTGTCATAGTTACCATTGCAATCGTTCAGCTTAAAATATATTTGTTTAGTAATACAATAAATTGTGTTGTCCGATCTACAGGAAAACATTACAGTGTGTGCTCGGCTCGGATTGGCATATACAGTTTCAATCCAAGTTCCATGACACAATATAGCTGACGTTTATTATTAAAATGTAATTTAATGCACCCTGACAAATCACTTGATAACGCTATCGATATGTAAATTAAGTTTACTATTATATTAATATTAATTTTTATTCTCCAGAGATTCTGGGCTTTATCTGGTATATCACATTGCAACATAATGGATTCTGATAGGAATGGCAAAAAATCGTCCCATCTAGTTTTGAAAGAAAAATTGAAATAGATGAATAGAGACACAGTGAGAGATAAAAAGACAGATGGACACATTTGATATTTTATGCAGTTTTTGTATTTAAATGATACCAGGCATACACATCTAGAAATAAAAGTTATTATAAAGTTAGCTGTGAAATGGAACATAAATGTTTAATATTTAATCACAGACGAACGATTCTTTTTAAATCTGCATCATTTAAATTTCAGCTAATCTAACGAGCCTTAGATTAGGAATGATCTGATTTAGTTTCAGTTTCAATAGGTTGTCATATACTGTCTACCCAGGTGTCATCTTATACAATATTGTATAAAGTTGGTATATCATCAAACCAATATCGCACTTTTCTATATTGAGCTTTCCCGTGAGAATATATTACAGATATTTATGTTTATTTGTAATTTTATATTTTTAATGATATACGGTTTAGTAAAAGATGGTCGAATATTTGATTATTATGTTCCTGATCTATAGACATTCACAGTCATTCACCGTTGGGACTTTTTCCCCTTTTTTATCAAATCTAAGTGATCGATTACGGTACAAAGTGTTTGCTTCGTGTATAAAATGACTAGTAATAGAGATTCCCAATCACCGATGTCAGTGGCAGTCACATGGTAATGTGTGCTGGTGGTGGAACGTGCGGTCACACTTTGGGAACAAGTATAAAAGGGGACGATCGTCGGATGCAATTTAGTGTATCCCAGAAGCTGATATCTCACGAATCAATGAAAAAGCAGGCACTTCTATGCCTGTCTCACAATTCATAGCAATTGAAACGCTTACTAAACTGTGACGTCATTTAAACTTCCAATTGAAGCAAGTAACCAATCGACATGCTCAAATGCGGCTCTCCCAGCATTGCTATTTAACAGACCCGTTGAAATATTTATGTTTTATCTTGTTGTGCACTAGTTTTAGTATTTAAGCTTGATATATATACTATTGAAAACTGATACATATATGTCTGTACTCGGATTAAGGACAATGTGACAGCTCAACATTGGTGAACGGGAACAAGTCCATCTGTAGTCTCTATTCTCTTTGTTGAATAACAGTTTCCTTAAAAATCTTTACAATTACATATCCTTCTAAAGTTTGTTCAATTCCTCATTCTGTTTATCTATACTTTGCTGTTCAGCAACATCAAACATTATTCTATATCTAGGTGTTCGTTTGGATGGCAGGGAGAGCTATGCGACCAGTGTATTCCATATCCCGGTTGTCAACATGGATCGTGTAATAACTCACCCTGGACTTGTAACTGCAATCTTAACTGGGGTGGAATACTTTGTAATAAAGGTATGTAACCACTGTATTCTGATCTCGGATTTGTAATAAAGGTTTGTAACCACTGTATTCTGATCTCGGGTGGATACTTTGTAATAAAGGTTTGTAACAACTGTATTCTGAACTCGGGTTTGTAATAAAGGTTTGTTACCACTGTATTCTGATCTCGGGTGGAATGCTTTGTAATAAAGGTATGTAACCACTGTATTCTGATCTCGGATTTGTAATAAAGGTTTGTAACCAATGTATTCTGATCTCGGGTGGAATACTTTGTTATAAAGGTATGTAATCACTGTATTATGATCTCGGATTTGTAATAAAGGTTTGTAACCACTGTATTATGATCTCGGGTGGATACTTTGTAATAAAGGTTTGTAACAACTGTATTCTGAACTCGGGTTTGTAATAAAGGTTTGTTACCACTGCATTCTAATCTCGGGTGGAATACTTTGTAATAAAGGTTTGCAACCACTGTATTCTGATCTCGGATTTGTAATAAAGGTTTGTAACCACTGTATTCTGATCTCGGGTGGAATCCTTTGTAAAAAAGGTATGTAACCACTGTATTCTGATCTCGGATTTGTAATAAAGGTTTGTAACTACTGTATTTTGATCTCGGAAGGAATACTTTGTAATACAGGTTTGTAACCACTATATTCTGATCTCGGATTAGTAATAAAGGTTTGTAACCACTGTATTCTGATCTCGGGTGGATACTTTGTAATAAAGGTTTGTAACAACTGTATTCTGAACTCGGGTTTGTAATAAAGGTTTGTTACAACTGCATTCTAATCTCGGGTGTAATACTTTGTAATAAAGGTTTGCAACCACTGTATTCTGATCTCGGATTTGTAATAAGGGTTTGTAACCACTGTATTCTGATCTCGGGTGGAATACGTTCTAATAAAGATTTGTTACCACTGTAATCTGATCTCGGGTTTGTAATAAAGGTTTGTAACCACTGTATTCTGATCTTAGGTGGAATACTTTGTAATAAAGGTTTGTTACCACTGTATTCTGATCTCGGGTTTGTAATAAAGGTTTGTAACCAATGTATTCTGATGTCGAATTTGTTATAAAGGTTTGTAACCACAGTATTCTGATATCGGGTGGAATACTTTGTAATAAAGGTTTATAACCACTGTAGTCTGATCTCGGATTTATAATAAAGGTTTGTAACCACTGTATTTAGATCTCGGGTGGAAATCTTTGTAATAAAGATTTGTTAGCACTGTATTCTGATCTCGGGTAGAATACTTTGTAATAAAGGTTTGTAACCACTGTATTCTGATCTCGGGTTTGTAATAAAGATTTGTAGCCACTGTATTCTGATCTCGGGTTTGTAATAAAGGTTTGTAACCACAGTATTCTGATCTCGGGTGAAATACTTTGTAATAAAGGTTTGTAACCACTGTATTCTGATCTCGGATTTATAATAAAGGTTTGTAACCACTGATTTCGGATCTCGGGTGGTAAACTTTGTAATAAAGATTTGTTACTATTGTATTCTGATCTCGGGTTTGTAATAAAGGTTTGTTACCACTGTATTCTGATATCGGGTAGAATACTTTGTAATAAAGGTTTGTAACCACTGTTTTCTGATTTCGGGTTTTTAATTAAGGTTTGTAACCACTGTATTGGGATATCGGGTGTAATACTTTGTAATAAAGGTTTGTAACCACTGTATTCTGATCTCGGGTTTGTAATAAAGGTTTGTAACCACTGCATTCTGATCTCGGGTTTGTAATAAAGATTTGTAACTACTGTATTCTGATCTAGGCGTAATACTTTTTAATAAACGTTTGAAACCACTGTATTCTGATCTCTGGTGGAAAGTTTTGTAATAAAAGTTTGTGACCACTGTATTCTGATCTCAGGGGACTACTTTGTAATAATCACAGCTGGATGGCATATTTTGTAATTAAGGTTTGTAACCACTGTTTTCTGATCTGGGGTGGTATAATGTGTAATAAAGGTTTTAAGACAGTTTTATTCACTAGGATGAATGACTGTGGAATAAAGGTTTGTAACCACTGTTTTATACACCGCGATTATCGTTTCAAAGCAACTGGGTGACCATGTTTGTTTCACTTCAAATATTATTATTTTTTTATATTGACTACGAAGAAAGCTCAGAGCTTATATATGTCTGCTTCCTAGATAGAACATGTTAGAGTCTT
This sequence comes from Panopea generosa, assembly GCA_029582155.1. NCBI lineage: Eukaryota > Metazoa > Mollusca > Bivalvia > Adapedonta > Hiatellidae > Panopea > Panopea generosa. Next base: position 87,845,466 of record CM055897.1, on the reverse strand, counting down.
GTTTTTGATAGGCCACCGTGTCGAGTTGGGGGATCGAACACGCAATCTCTAGCACTAGCGGCCAACACTCTATCAACTTTGTCGTGTGGTTAACCCGTGTGAGACACCACCGTGCAGTGTTTAATGTATATTTTGAATGTACTTGTAAAAACGAGATGTAAAATCTACTGTAGACGTTAATGTGATATATTATTTTAGATCTGAACACCTGTCGAAAGAAGCCCTGTCACAACCATGGCCTGTGTATGAACACGGCCCCAGACAACTACACATGTGCCTGTCCCAGCGGCTACAGTGGCAGAAACTGTGAAATTGGTAAGTCGTTTCAAGTACCCTTTGACACACAAATATTTTAATATTTTAAAGATTAATGCGCAGTTTTAATGCACGATGCATTGTGAAAAGAAAAACTGTCAATAGTTCGTTACAGATAACGATTTTTTTTAAAAAAAAAGGTTAAAGAGAGACTATCATAACAATTTGGGAACTAATACAGTATAGATTATTTTGTTTGGTCAAGTGATAAAAACCGTGTGCTCTGAAAATATATAAAGATAGTATTACAAAGACGGTTTTATAAAGATTCTAGACTCGTGTGACCTTTCTGTCGGAATGTTTACATAAATGAAACATGGTAATAGGTTTACCACACGTGTTGTAACTGAACACAAATACGTCATTGCTTATTTAAAATAATTGTTTTACAATGAGGGTATACTAATTAAATAAATTTCCATTTAGTCAATTCAATAAAATACCAAATATTTTGAATCAATTTAACAACGCTGTTGATATTGTAATCCGGTACAAGGTTAACAACTTTGTTAGTATTGTAGTTCAATATATGATCTGCAGTTATCTCCCTTATCACGTACTGCTATCGAGATGACAAAGTCATTAACGAATACACTATCGATACAAAGTTTGTATACTCGCCTTCATTTTAAGAAAGAAAAGAAAATTCTTAATTGAATAGTGACTTTCGCCGACATATTGAGAAAGAAGAGAACATGTTCAATATTTTATCGGATTTGTTTTGTATGTATTATTCCAGAACGCATAATCCTTAATGTATGCAATTTACAATTGGGACTCACTCGGGGTATTTGTTGTGTCTTCCACCATGACTTTTATCCGTATTTTTCTAAAAACTGTTCGACCAGAAAAGCACAAGGCATAACTAGGTTGAGTTATAAAAACGTGTTTCACAACTGATATATAGCCTGACTTGATAGCTTAAACTCTTAAAATGCCAGCAGATAAATTGGCGGTTCGGTGTATGTGTGTCTGCTCCATATTTTGTAAGCCGTGTGGCAGATTTTAAAATAACATGGCACAAATATGCACTATAATCAGGCGATGTACATGGAATAAGCACCCCCTTGCATCCCCCTCGCATCCCCCTTGCGTCCCCCTTGCGCCCCCTCGCGTTCCCCCTCGCGTCCCCTATCATCGTCTTAAGCGGTATTCTATATTTGGAATAAAAGTGAAATTGAATGTGCTTCATAATCAATAATAAGAGCACCGAGTGAAGGGACAAAGTAAGACTGCTGTTGTGGTAGTCAGTAACATCTGACATAAGCGTACACTAATAATGCCATTATGTTGCCTTTTTCAGTTGAGGACCCTTGTTCCTCGGACCCGTGCAGTCACGGTGGAACGTGTCTAGACACTAACGCCGGATATGTGTGTAACTGTGCGCCAGGATGGACAGGAGACACGTGTACCGTGGGTAAGTTCACACACCAACGTGAGTCACAGTCATTATATTACCTTTATCCAAGTCAACACACACAGCACGAATACATAATTATCCTCTTGAATTTTCTACGAGAATATTTAACTAGTTTGAATCACTTTGGAACAATGTTTGTAAAATATAAATATATGACCGCAGCTGGTATATAAGTGACCTTGTTATTGTTTCTTACCCGTCTCAGTTGTTTTCTTCGAGTATAACAGTAATACAGTTTTATAGTTATATTAAGATTTAAGTCAGTATCTTTAAATGTATATTAAAAGTATAGTTACCACTTTTGTTTGAGAAGATTCATTAAAGAGTTGATCATATGTTTTATTTCATGAATAATTTTATAATTAATAAAAACCGCTAACTAAAGATACGTTTGGCAATCAGTGATGTTCAAACTGCTATTGTCTGATATAGTGTTAAGTCAAACATACAAGTTATGTTATTGTCGACTATTCACCGTTCGGCAATCGTTCAGTCGTCTGTCAAACTTCAGATGATCCAATAATGTCGCAATGGTATCATTATGTTTTATAGTTAACCATGCATTTCCCATTAAAAGCGTATCTAACAATCAGACGAATGCAACACCATCGACCGTTTTGAAGACTGAATTCCGAATTTTTGTAGATGTAGACGAATGTGAGTCTTACCCTTGTGAACATTCTGGCACCTGCCTGGACCAGATGAACGGGTACCAGTGCCTGTGTCTCCCGGGTTGGCAGGGCCCACACTGCCAACTGGATGCAGACGAATGTGAAGGTCGTCCATGCGTGAACGCCCACACGTGCAGAGATTTGGTGGGCGACTATCATTGTGACTGTCAACCTGGATGGAGTGGAAAAAACTGCGACTTCAGTACGTGTTGCCGTGTTGATAACAATATTTATCAAAATTTTATCATAGATATCACACAATATAAACTAAACAAGGGCACTTCGATATCATTTTGACTCAGCTATAAATTGTTATACATAATCAAGTTTGCATACACATCATAGTTTCAAGTAACACAAATGTAAAATAGTCACACAGTTTATACCCATTCAGGTGACTGCTAATAATCAGACAAATTACTAGCAGACTGTGTCTGTTGTAGTAGATTGCGGCGTGGTCTAGTGGTAGAGCGTCCACCCCGCACGCGGCTGGTCGTGGGTTCAATTCCCGGCCGGGTCATACCAAAGACTTTAAAAATGGTACAAGAAGCTTCCTCGCTTGACGCTCAGCATTTAGAGGAGAGTTCTAGGTCTGGTCGGCTCGGTGTCAGTATAATGTGACTGGGTGGGGTATCATACCATGTGTCTGCGGCATGATACTTCAGTGTGACAGCGCTTAGAATACTGTCTCAAGTAGACACCGTCGCGATATGACTGAAAAATTGTTGAAAGCGACGCTAAACAACAACAACAACAACAACAACAACAACAACAACAACAACAACAACTGTTGTAGTATTTGTAATATGCTGATTATATGGGCGTGGCTCGAAATCGTCAGGTAAGTGGTCATTAAACGACGGCGCGTTAGATGGCCACGGAAACCCATGTTTGTTTTCATATTGTACATGATTTCACATGATTTAATGTATCTAGATTCATATATACTTACAGAAATAACTTTAACAAGTGTTCCCATATGGTTATATTTACAATATAATGTGTTTTGCTATTAAGATTTATTTCCAATTATGGTAATGTTTTGCGTTCTAAGTCTTAAATTACTTATTGCCCCCTTTGTGTGAAACAGTGTTTTGAGGAAAACAATTCGTTATTGTTAAAGTTCAAATTTGCATTACTGTTGAGAACTTTTGCCTGGTAATGAATGCCCACAGAGAATGTTTCCAAAATTCGATAAATGTCCTCCCTTTGCATTAAAAAACGTATTTCGACGTCTCATACAGTAATACCGTTTTTATTTAAGATTTAAGACTTATATTATAATAATATTATATATTTAGTTATAACTTTTATGTTCTATATGTCTAGCTAGGTACGCATTGGACTTTGAATGTCTAAATGTTCTCATATATATTTTCGTTGCTGATTTTCTTTCTTTCAGATTATCTGCCATCTGATCCAAAATGACACAACTACACTCAAAATATGAATTTGAAAAGAATCGAAATAATAAAATATTATATATTAGAAAATGAAGAAGTTATTCTAAAGTAATTGATTTTATACACTAACTATAATTACAATATGATTTGAGAACTATATCAGTACATTTCTAATTTATATTACAGACATAAACGACTGTCATGGACAATGTAAGAATGGAGGGAAGTGTATAGTAAGTAACACTTCATGTTACATCTCACAATAATGTCTAGGGGTTGTTACATCTCACAATAATGTATAGGGGTTGTTACATCTCACAATACTATATAGGGGTTGTTACATCTCACAATACTATATAGAGGTTGTTACATCTCTCAATAATGTATAGGGGTTGTTACATCTCACAATACTGTTTAGGGGTTGTTACATCTCACAATAATGTATAGGGGTTGTTACATCTCACAATACTGTTTAGAGGTTGTTACATCTCACAATAATGTATAGGGGTTGTTACATATCACAATACTGTATAGGGGTTGTTACATCTCACAATAATGTATAGGGGTTGTTACATCTCACAATAATGTATAGGGGTTGTTACATCTCACAATACTATATAGAGGTTGTTACATCTCACAATAATGTACAGGGGTTGTTACATCTCAAAATACTGTTTAGGGGTTGTTACATATCACAATACTGTTAAGGGGTTGTTACCTCTCACAATAATGTATAGGGGTTGTTATATCTCACAATAATATATAGAGGTTGTTACATCTCACAATACTGTACAGGGGTTGTTACATCTCACAATACTGTAAAGGGGTTGTTACATCTCACAATAATGTATAGAGGTTGTTACATCTCACAATACTGTATAGGGGTTGTTACATCTCACAATAATATATATAGGTTGTTACATCTCACAATAATGTATATGGGTTGTTTCATATCACAATTCTGTATAGGAGTTGTTATATCTCACAATACTGTATAGGGTTTGTTACATATCACAATAATGTATAGGGGTTGTTACATCTCACAATAATGTATAGGGTTGTTTACATCTCACAATACTGTTTAGAGGTTGATACATCTCACAATAATGTATAGGGGTTGTTACATCTCACAATAGTGTATAGGGTTTTTTACATCTCACAATAATGTTTAGGGGTTGTTACATCTCACAATAATGTATAGGGGTTGTTACATCTCACAATAATGTATAGGGGTTGTTGCATCTCACAATAATGTTTAGGGGTTGTTACATCTCACAATAATGTATAGGGGTTGTTACATATCACAATACTGTATAGGAGTTGTTACATCTCACAATAATGTATAGAGGTTGTTACATCTCACAATAATGTATAGGGGTTGTTACATCTCACAATAATGTATTCTCACAATAATGTATAGGGGTTGTTACATCTCACAATAATGTATAGAGGTTGTTACATCTCACAATAATGTATAGCGGTTGTTACATCTCACAATACTGTTAAGAGGTTGATACATCTCATAATAATGTATATGGGTTGTTACATCTCACAATAAAGTATAGGGGTTGTTACATCTCACAATAATGTATAGGGTTTTTTACATCTCACAAAAATGTATAGGGGTTGTTACATCTCACAATAATGTATAGGGTTTTTTACATCTCACAATAATGTATAGGTTTTTTTTACATCTCACAATAATGTATAGGGGTTATTACGTCTCACAATACTCTTCAGGGGTTGTCTGTCTATAACATAACGTTTTAGTTTGAAGTTGAATTGTATAATGTGATTGTGAAAGACAATTTATTTGAAACATTTATAGATGGACGTATTTATAGAATATTTATTTCCTCCATTTATTGAGAGCTTTATCAACATACATGTATATAAACTTGCAGTAAATAGTAGCATACAATAAAATACAAGTGAACAGTGAACAAACAATAAGCATAACATAACATTAGTTTTAAAGTGAACAATATGACAAAGTATACCGTCATTGTAAACATATGGGACATTAAGTGATGTCATAATGTACATGTAAAGTATATACACGTTTTAATTAAAAGAAATAAGGTGACGTATACCAAAGTATCAAATAATGTTGGTAGCTTATTTTAAGCATGTCGCCACTTCGAATCCCGTGACTTGATGGATTAATGACGTGATCTCAAAATGGTCGGCAAATTTTAAATATATTTGATAACATAGTTTCATAACATTCTACACACGATGTATGTGTTTGCTAAATATGCAAAATAAAAATAAAAACAAAATCAAAGATTTAATAAATCCAAACGTATTTTTCAAACATTCAAAACATTATCGTGCATACTGTTAACAGCAACTAATTTTGATTCTCACCACAGGACCTTATTGACGACTACTACTGCCTGTGTCTCCCTGGTTACGAGGACAAAGACTGTCAGAGCGAGATACACGAATGTGACAGTAGTCCGTGCCTTAACGGCGCAGCGTGCACTAACCAGATCCCCGGATATTTGTGTCATTGTGCGGAGGGATACAGTGGCTATGATTGCAAAGTATGTTGTTTGTATTTATTCAAAAACAACTAAGACATTTTTAGACTTGTTTTAAATTATTAAATTAAAAATGGTGGTGTCGTGGTGACTGTATGTAGGTTAATCTTAATCAAAATTACCAAGTTGCCCTCACCACTCTGATAAAACACAGCCACCAAATAATTCTAAATGAACGAGGCCACGTGCTATATTTTAGATTGACATTAATCCGTGTAGTCCCAATCCTTGTTTACACGAGACCACGTGCTATATTTTAGATTGACATTGACCCGTGTAGTCCCAATCCTTATGTACATGAGGTCACGTGCTATATTTTAGATTGACATTGACCCGTATAGTACCAATCCTTGTTTACACGAGGCCTAGAGCTATATATTAGATTAACATTGACCCGTGTAGTCCCAATCCAAATTTACACGAGGCCACGTGCTATATTTTAGATTGACATTGATCCGTGTAGTCCCAATATTTGTTTACACGAGACCACGTGCTATATTTTAGATTGACATTTACCCGTGTAGTCCCAATCTTTGTTTACACAAGACCACGTGCTATATTTTAGATCGACATTGACCCGTGTAGTCCCAATCCTTGTTCACACGATGCCACGTGTTATGTGATGGAAGAAGACTATTTCTGCTACTGTCCGGAATCGTATACAGGCAAAAATTGTGAACAACCAAAAATAATAACTGTGAACAGTAAGTTTGTATAACTTTCTTATATATATATTTCTATATATAAACACACCTGAAGTAAACAGAAGACGTATAAATATTGTTTAAACCCGGTATAAATGAGAAGATTGGTGCTTATTGCCCATTTACTCGGTTTTAGCTTGTTTTATCATTTCTGTTGATAATCTGCTTGCCTGATAAATATAGGTTTATAACTTCAATGTAAGTTACGCTAATACATTTTGACCTGGACGGAACTACATTGTTGACCTTACTTAAAATGAATAAAAACGAATAGAAATATTGACATAATAAATAGAATTCCACGTAAATGTCTGATATTATTATCTTCATCTGGTTCGGCACGAAAAAAACAAGGTCTCGTCCGAGCCTCGTCCTGTTTTTTTTCTAAGCTTCACCTGATAAAGTTGATAATATCAGACACTAACACAGTATTCTTTATATAATTATATCATAATATATACATGTGTAAGCTAAAACCATAATCTATGTGATAACAGACGGCCATTCAGCTTTTACATGATTTTAGAAATACGACCTGATTATTTACATAAGTTTTAATGTATTTCTATTATACATGCAAACTGTTATGACAGGTCATGTTAGAATAAACAATACGTTGCGTGCAGTAAAAGCACCATTTTTATACTAGGCGATGGAAAATAATTAGGTGTGGCGTGTCTAGGCGATGTCAGAGACTTTAATTGAGATCATCTGACACAAATCTGACAATCGGACACAAATCAGACCACCATCCATTACACCAAAGGCACCTTTAAAAAACATATGATATCAATTATTATTATTACTATTTCTTGTCATAAATACACCTGTCCGGTCACTGTTTACATGTGTACTTTGTTTTGCTCACATTCACTTATTTCCTAATAACATCAAAGTTTTTTATGTAGTAGTTAAAACAAAGACTGGACAATTTAGCCAGTTATGAGTATGAATACAATAATATCTGTAGTTGTTTATTACGTTCTGTTTTTTTTCAGGTGTTGACAGTTGCACAATATCTATTCCTACTAACAACAGTGTGGGTGGGGTACAGCTCAAATCCTCTGGGATATGCGGTAAACATGGCTTGTGTATCAGTAAACCAGGTGGAGCTTTTGAGTGCTCGTGCAGTACGGGCTTTAGTGGAGAGTTTTGTCACGAAAGTAAGTATCCAAACAATGGAAAATTTAAAAACAGATGCCAATAAACGTGGTTATATGTTTGTTCTGATGCCCCCCAAAAAACTTTCGGAATATTGTCTTGAATTAAATCTGGTATCTATAATAGTATATGACCTCATAGGGGTTTTGCAATTGTATAATTTGGAAATATAATATAATTAGTATTTTATTTATCCATACATTTTTTTTTTCACAAGTTTTTACCAGGTTGCACGATTGAGTCAATGCTGTACAGTAAATGACATTAAACTTACATTTTGTTACTTTACCCTTTTCAGGTTGTGTATAAAATGTTATTTTATTCTCATCAGCAGCTTACATATGTCTTTTATTTATTTGCGATAATACCGAAACAGGAAGCACTTTTGCTTGCATACTCAGAAAATGTATAATTAGGATTCGTACTCTGGACCCAAATGTACACTAATTCATGGTTGTTTATGCTTTCAGACATTAACGACTGTAGCAGTTCTCCGTGTCAGAATTATGGTACTTGTGTGGATCTCGTTAATTCATATCAGTGTATCTGTGGAGAGGGCTGGGAAGGGACTCTGTGTAACATAAGTAAGTTAATGAAACACACCATTATGCAGTTTGATTTCGTAAACTTGTTCGTGAACATCAATACAAGTCAGACGATCTCAGTTTTCGGAACCATGAAAGGGGGCTATGCGATAATGCGATAACTTGCTTGTGGTAGAATTCCTACTTTTTTAAGATGTCTTGCTTATAAATTTATTTAATTTAGTTAAAAACTTGTTTATTATTGTTGAAAATGAATATTATCACGAACGAAAAAGGTATGTTGCCGTGTTCGTTTTAGTGCTCTACCAGTACATGTCACAAATGTTATATTTGGTTAACTTAAACAACGATAAAAAAATTAAATTATATTTATTTTATATTACTTTAAACTTTAAACATATTTTATTGCTTTTTCATATACATGTGATAGCAAAAGGGTTGGGCCACAAGTTATCCAACATTAACATCGGCCCTTCCCAACAACATACTATTTACAAATAAGCAATCAAGATGGCAATAAAACATATTCATACAGGAAGAAGGGGTAAAACATGAAATAGGGTGTATTGTTTGAATATACGTTTCCTATGCTGATCTTAAATGAGGGGCTCCACCATGAGGTAAATACTAAGATTTAATAGGATCTATTGTTTATCAAAACGTTTAGTGTCTTTAATGTAAGTTTGGACATTGTTAAATATATTAATATTTTCATTGTCTGAGATATCATCACTCCCGTGTAATAAGGTTTTAACACTTAAAGGATGAAGATGACGTGTAGCATGAAAGAGACGAAGTCGATCATTTAAAAAAGAAGGACATTGCATGAAATAGTGTTCGGCGTTCTCTTTTTCATGCCCACATTTATGTTATATATCCGTGTATAATTTTTTATATATGCAACTTATCTTAAAATGAGCTTTTAAGAATGTCATCACGTGTGATACTCTATAAAAAACAAACACACTGTGAACTAAATTCCCCCCTACGTATTTTAGCTTTAGCCAAAAAAAAACATTGGCTATAAAATACACCCATTTGTTTTAAAATTTAATTAGTAACAAAAACTTATAACTACACTTTACTCCATACACTTTACATTTATATTTTAGCCCGTGTGGTTCCGGCTAAGAATAAAATCACTGCCGATCTCTGTAGAGGGGTAGGAATCCTCCGAATGGGTGCCATGCTCATTTTATCATTTTTGTCATGTTCACAATTGTTGTTAAATTATCAAGCTCTGTGTGGTTCCAGGGAGCCATGAGTGATGGCAAGAATAAGATAGATCAATGTGGCTCATGCGACAATTTGAGTAATACAACAGAATTTGCTGAAACTCTGCAGTTCTGCAGGTATTAAGGTTCTATGTTCATTCTGCTTATTCATTTGTTGATGTATTTTTTTAATCTGTATGTTAATTTGTTATTTCCGTACATGTAGAGTGAATCTGAAATCTTCCTTCCTGTTGGCGTCAAATAACCTATAATGTGTTGGTACGCCGTAAAACCCTATTTATTCAATCATTTATATTTTAAATTTTCCTTCGGTTCCACGTTAGCACTTTTAAATGCATAAAGAAATTAATAATGTCGCGTGCATTTCAAAGAAAGTTTTGACAAATTTTCTTAATTAATACATATTGTGTTATTTTGAAAATGTTGATATCCTGATACAACAATAATATCAAGTTTTAGTTTAAAATTAGTTCAATGTATATTTATTTTCTAAAAAGAAAAAAAAACCATCAACAATATATTTCATATATCTTGAGAAATACCTATTATAACCCGTACCCACTCCGGGAGGAAAATGTTGCCGATTTTGTTTAAAAGGACAAATATATTTGTGGCTAAAACTGATCATTGCATCCATTTTGCTGAGACTGCAACAGAAATAATTGTATCTTTAAGGAATTACAAATTCAGTTTAAAACATAAAATTCATAAAACATGAAAATCTGGAAATTTCCAAGTCAACTTCCTTATCTGCATTAAAGTGAATACATTAAACATAAAGTAGAACGTTTTAACGTGAAAGTAAGCACATTCTAGAAATAGAAATAAATAATCGTTAATCCATTGCAATGCGACTTTTAACAAAAGTGTGACCATCTCCATTAACCAATATGAAATTAAGTCTTAACTTTGTAAGATTAATGGAATCCCTGAGATGGGACTTTATTAGAAACAAGACGATCAGAAGGACAGCTATAACCTCCGCCGCATTAATGGACGTTGGTTGATGGTAAAATGATTACAGGGACATTTGAAAAAAAAAGAGATATTTTTCAAATAGCATGTATTGATGTACACGAACATCACATCTAATTAATATATGCGTTTACAACAAATCTATTGTAACATTTAAAAACGCCCGTAGAATTTTCAAATGAAATCCTGTGGTAAGTTAAGAAACACCACCTTGGAAAGTGGGCCCTCCCCACATAAAGTTGATTTTGCTATTCATCAAAAACACTTTCTAACACCATTTATTGATGTAACAGAAATGCTACAATTACATGATAATTATTTATCGTTTTGCGTAGTTCTGGTTTAATAACACCTAAATAAAATTAATGCCTGTTAAATATAAAGTCGAGAGCGTCGTTTATCAAGTTATTACGGTTATCTTTTTCCGGATATTAAAATGAGATGAATTACGCTGGTAAATTCTCAGTACCAAAATAAAATGCATTTTGTCAATGTGTACAAAACACATTTCCGTATTTTAATTTCAGACAGAAACGAATGCGACCCTAACCCCTGTCGTAACCATGGAAGCTGTATTGATTTGGTGGCAGGATACGTGTGCCAATGTGTGGGAGGATGGAAGGGTAAAACGTGCATACTCAGTAAGTGAAGGCATCAGAGTCACTGTGCACCAATGGTCGTATAACTATGTGATCACATCAGTCTGTGCGCCTATGATCGTATAACCATGTGATCACATCAGCCAGTGCGCCTATGATCGTATAACCATGTGATCACATCAGTTTCTGCGTCTGTGATCGTATAACCATGTGATCACATCAGTTTCTGCGTCTATGATCGTATAACCATGTGATCACATCAGTTTCTGCGTCTGTGATCGTATAACTATGTGATCACATCAGTTTCTGCGTCTGTGAACGTATAACTATGTGATCACATCAGTTTCTGCGTCTGTGATCGTATAACCATGTGATCACATCAGTTTCTGCGTCTATGATCGTATAATCATGTGATCACATCAGTTTCTGCGTCAATGATCGTATAACCATGTGATCACATCAGTTTCTGCGTCTATGATCATATAACCATGTGATCACATCAGTCTGCGCCTATGATCGTATAACCATGTGATCACATCAGTTTCTGCGTCTATGATCGTATAACCATGTGATCACATCAGTTTATGCGTCTATGATCGTATAACCATGTGATCAAATCAGTTTCTGCGTCTATGATCATATAACTATGTTATCACATCAGTTTCTGCGTCTATGATCATATAACCATGTGATCACATCAGTTTCTGCGTCTATGATCATATAACCATGTGATCACATCAGTTTCTGCGTCTATGATCATATAACTATGTGATCACATCAGTATGCGCCTATGATCGTATAATCATGTGATCACATCAGTTTCTGCGTCTGTGATCATATAACCATGTGAGCACACGTGTGCCTATGATCGTATGGTCATCTAGAAAAATTAGTAATATTTTTTGAAATTACGTATTCAATCAGATATTATCACTTTTCGTAAAACTTACTTTTGGTAACATGAGCAAAAAAAAAAAGATTGAACATTTGAGATGTCCTTGTGTGTTTTATCTTACTTAATGATTGTCAATAGTTATGTCCAATATCCAAATAGCTATTTATTTTTGGAACTGAATAAACTGGTTCACTTCAACGTCATATTTGTACCGTGTCGACAGTTATAGCATAAATATTGTTTAGTGAAAATTAATCAAAATTATTGTGTATCCCTATAAGATTTTTAATTTAGTTTTGAATTAAAACTTTTATTCAATATGTTGTTAATGTATAATTATAAACATGTAGCAAATGAGCAAAAACAGTAAAAAAATGATAAGTGTGAAACTATTGTATCTGCAACTAAAAAAATGTTAGTGTGAAACTATTGTATCTGCAGTAATGCAGATACAATAGTTTCGCAAGAAACATTTTGAAATGTATTAAAAAATAAGATATTGTAACTGACATTTTTTAATGGTTTAAAGTATATTCTGCAATGAATAAAAAGCTAATTATTTAAAAAAAATTCTTAGTTTTACATTAATAATACATTTATTGTAGAAAAAAGCTAATGTGCAGATACAATAGTTTCACACTTAACGCTTGAATGAAACAAATAAGTAATACATATTCTATCTACACTCAGTACATTTAAAAACGCACCACCTAGGTTTTATCAAATATCTCGAGAACAACTTAAGGAAAAATAACGATATTGTTCATCATGTATGCCAAATTTCATGGAAAATGAATGCATATGTCTTATGAAAATAATCACTCAAAGTTTATCTCTCTGAAATGAAAAAATAACACAGTCAATGACGAGTGTGGCCACCTCGAGCAGTGACCAAAGTCTGGCATCTACGACGCATTGAAAGAACCTTACGAGCTACAACGTTCTGTGGTATATTGTCCTATTCCTCCAATAAGGCAACGTGAAGCTCTGCCACGGTTTCTGGTGGATTCATACGGGCATACACACGCTTCTTCAACTCATCCCAAATGTGCTCAATTGGGGACATATCGGGAGATAGGGCTGGCTAATTGAGTACATCAATGTTGTTCTGGGCAAGAGAGTTCTTGTGATCAGCGCCGTATATGGTCTGGCTCCATCACGTTGCAGTATACCACCGTTTCTCCGGAAATACTGCTGAAAGAATGGCAATAAAACTGGTTGTAACACACTGTCAAAATAAACATTGGCATTCACAATCCTTTGGAATATCACTAGAGGAGTTTTACTAAACTGAGTGATACCACTCCAGAAATGGAGGGATCCACAGCCCCATCGATTATCCCAATTGTGCACGCATCTGTGTAGCGTTCATTTTGGCGACGCCAGACTCTCTCCCGTCTGTCGAGAAAAGCACGCTCCACCACTGTCGTCGCGTGAACCGCAAATGTACTCGGGCCTATCGTTACCGATTTCTTCTGTGGTCTGCAGTGAGTCTTGTTGCCTTAAATGGACGTCTTGCCTTCAATCTGGCACTTCGTAGTCGACCCTGACTACGTGTTAAGATGTATTCTGCGCCTAAAAAGAAACGAATCACATGAGAGTTTGATCTAAAACTCATTATTATGTTATTTTCGATTGACAAGTAATAAGAGGAATTTCTTCACATAAATGACTATAACACAGACCCACGGGTACCTTATGGTTCTTCTGACAGTATCTGTAGCTGTGAGGAACCGGTTCCGAAGGTGGGATACCCGCAGGTGGACGTCCTGTCTTTGGGTAGTTACACATGGTCTACCAGGTCTGGGTCGGTCATGAACAGCACCAGTCTATTGGTAGCGTGCTACTGGTCGAGATACGGTAGAATGATGACACTCAAGTCGCCTAGCTATTTTTCATGTCGCAATTCCTGATACAAACATTCCAATTACTTGATTTCGGACATCTTGGCGCATGCTGACTATAACCCGATTCATATATTTTGAAACTACGTCATTCTATTTTTAGATGGAACCTTCCGTATTAGGGGTGTTTGTAGTATAGCAGATTTATCTGTTACATAAACTATAAAATAAACTAGATATCAATATTAAGTGTGTCGTACTACTGTCTGTTCCGATAGCGTAGTGGTAATGGTTTGAACTGTCAACCCAAATGTCGCTAGTTCGAGCCTTATATATGTTGATTTTTTAATTTATTTTCCATAAAAGTATCCCAGTGTACTGTTTAAATGTGTTTTTTAATTTGGTAAGTGTTGGTAGCAACCTCTTCTATATAAACATTACCTGTATACAGGTCTCGTTTAAGAATTACACCCTTACATTATTACAGGACGGTATGAAGGTTTTTACGCCAAAGAAATTAGAGCTGTGTAAAGCGGTTTGGCATTTTTTTTTTAAAAAATACATAAAATGTCATTTGTGCATATGGGAACATTTTTATTATTTCTGCCAAGTTTGTATGACATTTGGGAAGTGTTTGGTAAAACCATCGAAATTGTGAAAAAGCAACCTGGTCAATCTCAAGTTTTTTCCGCATAATTAACCCAACAGAGGACAATCTATGGGAACAATGCACTTTTAGAACCATTGATAATGTATCCAATGTTCAAGAAGCGCATGTCTCTATATGTAGAACAATACAAAATTAATTGTTGTGCGAGACTTATAGCGTAGCGTCTCACCACACCAAGTCAAAACCAACTAAAACAATTCTATCTGATTGTGGCTTCCGAGGAGCCTCCGGTGCCGGTGCCGACTTGCTGCTGCGGATTACAGCTGATGTAATATGTACGTGTACATATAAATAAAACATTGTAAGGAGATTTTCTCCGCGAACGTTGATTTTAACAAAAAATCGTTGTATTTTATTAATTTCGTAGTTGTTTTAACGGACAATAGTATAACACAGTTAATATTATATATCAAGGCACTCTGATACTTTTATGGCAAATAAAAATGCAAATAAAAATTCAACATCGGTACGTCTCGAACTCGCGACATTTAGGTTGACAGTAAAACCGTTACCACTACGCTATCGGAACAGACAGTGGGACAAACGCTTATTATTGATGTCTAGTTTATTTAATAGTTTATGTAACAGATAAATCGGCTATCATACTACAAACACCCCTAATACGGAAGGTTCCATCTTACAATAGAATGACGTAGTTTCAAAATAGCTGAATCGGTTTATAATGGGCAAAGTGAAACCTGTTTTTGCTTTTATAGCGTATCGGTGGACTAACTTCAGTGTACCATATACACGAAATCGAAATACCCTTGTTTTGTCAAATCCACGTGCAAAATGTGTTATCAGGGTTGAGAGCGGTAAAGGGGTAATGCTTTATTTAATCAGCGCAATATGAATTGAACAAAAAATATAATTGTGTATTTAGCCAAAATACAAAATAAGTTGAATTTAAATTCATGGAAATTACCTAAAATAACGGGTTAAAAATTGTGCGTTTTTAAATGTACTTAGTGTAGTTTAAAGGCAAAAGGCGAGTATCGGCCAGCAAATAACTAGAAAATTCTGTTTTGGATAAGTTTGTACTGAGTATTATTTATGTTTATTTTGATTATCAGACAATTTAAAAGTTATATTTATACATAGTTTATTCCGTTAGTAATGCAATGTTATTTTTAGAAAGGGAAGATGCTATCTTTGGGTTAAAAAGTTTCACATGTATGTAAATAAATAAATAAATAAATAAATAAATAAATAAATAAATAAATAAATAAATAAATAAATAAATAAATAAATAAATAAATAAATAAATAAATAAATAAATAAATAAATAAATAAATAAATAAATAAATAAATTAATAAATTAATAAATAAATAAATAAATAAATAAATAAATAAAAATATTCACTGAAATCATTTTGAAAAAAAGTCAACTCGAAATAAACAATGTAGAACAAACAACATGGAATTATAAAGAGTCAACTTTTATAACGTGACAACTATACTATGTTGTCAACTATACAGGGGTGGGGGTGGGGTCGTATACAAGGGTTAGGCTTAAACATACTAGTACTTTAGTTATTATCTGAGGTTCATAAGTTTCCGTTTATATGTTTAATATGAAAATTAAGAAAATGAAATATATATTTTAGATGTAGTTTTATTATACAATTTAGCTGATCCAGACCAACAAATATGTACAATCTCGTGATCATTATAAAAAATCGGCGCTTTAATACCATATCGAAAAGTAAATTTTCCTCTTATACTCATCCGCTTTGTGGTACGTAAAACACTCTATGTGTACTCTTTGTATTTTATTTCACACTGAGTTATCACTTGCCTTCGTCAATATTTGCATTTGTGTTACATGCTTCTTAAGTAAAACAATTGGCCGAGTTTATAACAAACTTTCAAAATCGAAACTCATAACCCGATATTACACAATCATTTTTTATTGCACGTGTTACGTTTCTGGTCTTGCATAACATTCTACAGTTTAAAATGATAACGACATTTAAATTGTTATTTAAAATATACCATTAATAAAGTGGAAGTCAGAACGAGTCAATTAAGGTATGGTTATGGTGTAGATGTCACCGATGCTGAGTCAGAACGTCACAGATGCTGAGTCAGAACGAACTAATTAAGGTATGGAAATAGTGAAGATGTCACCGATACTGAGTCAGAACGAGCTAATTAAGGTATGGTTATGGTATAAATGTCATCGATACTGAGTCAGAACGAGCCAATTAAGATATGGTTGTGGTGTAGATGTCACCGATGCTGAGTCAGAATGTCACAGATGCTGAGTCAGAACGAACCAAATAAGGTATGGTAATAGTGTTGATGTCACCGATGCTGAGTCAGAACGTCAAAGATGCTGAGTCAGAACGAACCAATTAAGGTATGGTTATGGTGTAGATGTCACCGATGCTGAGTCAGAACGTCACAGATGCTGAGTCAAAACGAACCAATTAAGGTATGGTAATGGTGTAAATGTCACCGATGCTGAGTCAGAACGAACCAATTAAGGTATGGTTATGGTGTATATGTCTCCGATACTGAGTCAAAACGAACCAATTAAGGTATGGTTATGGTGTAGATGTCATCGATACTGAGTCAGAACGAGGCAATTAAGGTATGGTTATAGTGTAGATGTCACCGATACTGAGTCAGAACGAGGCAATTAAGGTATGGCAATGGTGTAGATGTCACCGATGCTGAGTCAGAACGAGCCAATTAAGGTATGGTAAATAGATGTCACCGATGCTAACGGTATTTTGATGTTTCTGTTTCAGGAGACAGTCAGTGTGATTTGTTCACGTGTGCTAATGGTGGTAGCTGTATTGATGTCGGAGATACATTTGCATGTCGTTGTCCTGCTGGCTGGGAAGGAAACACATGTCACTCGCGTATGTACACATACGAGAATCGTCACAACATCATATATTCTTCATTTGACTTAAATCCAGTCACCCGTGTGTTTGTGATACTGTGCTGGCTGTGTGCATGTTACATCTTCGCCTGAAAACACTTACTGCTTATAATTTAGACAATACCAGATACACCATCATATACATGTAACATAAATATATGTGCAGATACATTAGCATCACGTGACAAAACAGTCCATCAAACAGAAAACATTAAGCATCAATTACTTAATAAACGTAACAGATTGTTTGATATCTGTGTTATAATTGATATAATAAATCTGTATTAATTCCCATATAAAACGTTTTTTGAGTTTATACTAGAAAAACCAACCACAACAAAAACAACAACACTACAGTAATAAGTCGACAATCGTACACTTTATCCTCACTTTTACTATGGAAACTGTTTAATGTAAATATTATTATCATTGCATATGTAATTGAAGTATTTTTTTGTTTCCGAACTGTCTTGTGTGTAAAGTGACAAACGTTATATATATTCAAGCAAAACCTATAAAGTAGCCTAAACTCTGCTATTCTTTTCAGCAATTTTAAAATACAATGTCCATGGAAGTTATATTCCTGCCATGAATTCTTTAATATATACACCACGGATCAGTAATGCTGAGCTTTTGGGTTTAATCAAATTTGCATTGCACTTTAAAGAAACAGAAAACAAAAAAACAAACAAAAAAACAACAAAAAACAAGAGACACAGTGATTTGTTCTTTAATTAAAGCAACTGAACGAAGCTGCGACTCCAGCCCGTGCCAGAACAATGGCACGTGTGTAAACAGTGGTGACAGTTTCACCTGTATATGTCGAGAGGGATTTGACGGTTCCACGTGCCAGAGCAATGTCAATGACTGTAACCCATTTCCATGGTAAGGTACTATTTTAGCGTCATGTGCGATCAATCGAATAGAATTTTCATTTTTTTTTGAAACCGTTACATTTAGCATTTCACATACATTTGTTTTTAAAGTTTTTAGGCTAAGTGATTATCATGTAGATGATTTATATTCATAAAACATGCCCCGTCAGCATTGCTTAACTGATTAGTAGATGTAGTATGTATTATAATATATCAACTAATCATGTTGAACCAATTACAGTCATGCTTTGTATTAACAAATACTTAATTAAATTAAGTTCATATCTTCAGATTTTATCTATCTTACAACCAAAATCAAAACATTAGTCAGATGACCAATATATGTCATGTTGTATACGCCATATATAATTTTCTTGACGGTATGTTACACATAAAATGACAAAACGTTTTAGTTAATCATTGCTTTTGGGTTTTATAATAAACCAATATAAATATCGTTTCTCTTATTGTATGTTTTTATAGTATGACTTGTTTTGTCTGCTGTTGTGTTCTTTCAGTAATACTTTGTACGTTTGCCGATGTTTTTGTGATGTTCTGTTCTATTTTTAATTGCTTTATTGGAAGACTCTAGATATTTGGAATAAATGATTATTTCGCCGTTACATACAGTTTCATGTCAATAAATAAAGCGAATTGTTCATTTTCTGTTAAGAATTTAAGTGTTTTTATTCGGTAAAGTATGGTTTGCTAAGACCAAGCTCGTGGATGTTTATTTGTAAAATACATTTTATTTATAAACGTATTATAAACATTTCATTGCATATTATTACCAACTGTACTGAATTTGCAGTTACAACGGTGGCCAATGCAAAGACGGTACCAATCGATACACGTGTGAGTGTCCCCAAGGATTTTCTGGTCCCGACTGTAGAGTCAGTAAGTATTTGTCGGTAACTATATAGTTTTATTAGAGTTGGTGTTATGCATCAGCAGCATGTACTATTTATGTACCCAAAACAAAAGAAAACATAATGTAAACGTGGTCAATACTTCAGTGTCAAACAGTTTACTTAAACACTGGAAAACATTATGTAACCGTTGTTGCTTCAATGTAATAGTGGACAATGTTCACTTCTGAAAAACAAAGTGTGACAGTGGACAATACGTATTTACTATTTCAAGGTCGAACAATGAGTTGGTACATGCTTAATATAATATCTTAATATAATATAATGTGATGTGATGTGATGTGATGTGATGTGATGTGATGTGATGTGATGTGATGTGATGTGATGTGATATGATATAATATAATATAATATAATATAATATAATATAATATAATATAATATAATATAATATAAAACATATTTTGTCCTTTACACATTGCTCAGAAGGTGTTACTGACTATTGCCGAGGTATTGGTTTTACACGGTTTATGGCGCCCCGGTGTATTTGTTCTACACGCTTTATGCCATCCCGAGGTATTGGTTCTACAAGGTTTATGTCATCCCGGGGTATTGGTTCTAAAAGGTTTTCTGGTTTTCATTTCAGATATAAACGAGTGTTTTTCTGATCCATGTACATATGGCAGCACGTGTATTGATGGTATTGGTGAATATCGATGTATTTGTCCGCTCGGCCGCACCGGTAAAAGGTGTGAAGAAGTCAAAGGTCGTGCACCTGCTGCACAGTCTTGTGAGTTTAATAGACGAACATATCATGACAACACAACATGGGAATACGACTGCAATGTGTGTAGGTGTACCGACGGCCATGTTTCATGTACAGAGGTAAGTTTGCTGGAATGGAAAAAAGAAATTATTCCATTCATATCTGAAAATGCATCTTTGCTGTCTTTACATTGTAAATAACACGTTTTTACCAATATTCACGAATAAAAAAATCAGAAAACACAAACACCACACAAATTTAAGTCATGTTTCTTGAATTCTAAAACGCCATGCCAAGTATTAGTTTCTTTAGAATACATTGGTCCAAAATATTTTCTCTCTTTATTTATTTATTTATGGATACCTGATCAGAATAAACCTTGTATACATATTCAAAAATAGAGTTAAGTGAGATGTTTAAATTATAAAATAGTATTTTATCAGATAACTTACTGTATTTTCAACCATGCTTTAATCAGATAAGATGGTTTTCTTCCTGCAACACTGAAATATCATACCATATACATATGATAATACCCCACCAAACCGTATACTGACACCGGGGCGACCAAATTTAAACTATCCTCCACATTCGCAGCACCAAGTTACGACCCGACCAGAAATTCTCCCCACTAGCTCTTGCATGTTGGCATGCTTTACATACGCTTCTAACCCATAATGGGCAGTTCCATGCAAATAAACCACTATATGATTTTTTTAGGTATGGTGTGGTCCTAGAAATTGCGCAATTTACGCTAATTCTACATTTCAACCAACCACGTGTTCAATCAATGAGACCTGTGTCGTCCAATCAAACGTTACGTGCTTCACACCGCCATGTTTACCATGGGGTAAATGTCAACCGAAAGAGGTGATGTTGATAACTAGATCCATATGCAGCGACAACCAACATGAGTTTGACATTAATTGTGCCAGAATTATACTAGTCTTCGATAAATCGAAATTACCTGTGGTATGTAAACACTTCGTAAATGTTACTCAGTAATAGTTTTGATTACCTGTGGTACGTAAACACCCCAATTAATGAAATTCAGTAATAGTTTTGATTACCTGTGATACGTTAACACCCCCATTAATGTTATTCAGTAACTGATTTGATTACCTGTGGTACGTAAACACTCTCATTAATGTTATTCAGTAATAATTTTGATTATCTGTGATACGTTAATACCACATTAATGTTATTTAGTAATAGTTTTGATTACCTGTGGTATGTAAACACTTCATTAATGTTATTCATTAATAGTCTTGATTACCTGTGGTACGTTAACGCCCCCATTTATGTTATTCAGTAGTAGTTTTGATTACCTGTTGTACATAAACACCCCCATTAATGTTACTCAGTAATATATTTGATTACATGTAGTACGTAAACACCCCTATTGATGTTATTCAATAATAGTTTTTATTACCTGTGGTACGTAAACACCCCAATTAATGAAATTCAGTAATAGTTTTGATTACTTGTGATACGTAAACACCCCCCCCCCCCCCCTATTAATGTTATTCAGTAACTGATTTGATTACCTGTGGTACGTAAACACCCTCATTAATATTATTCAGTAATAGTTTTGATATTATTGAGATTGCCCCATCACAATGTATGTTATATATGACATTAATTGGTGGTAGAAGAAACAAGGCTGGATCGGAGTAGAACAACCAACCATCCGCAAGTAACTCGCAAACTTACACTTGAACCAACTAAGCTGTGAAAGATATGACACTAACGGTGTCTTAGATCATTTCGCCACTATCCGTATTTAGTGGTTTATCCTTGATAATGCAAACATTACAAATGTGTATGCGGAAGTATAGGAATAACGAGAAGACAAAACAATGTGGTTTATAATAGTGTATTGTTTTGTTTCAAGAAGAACATAACTCCTCTGTTACATTTATTGTATTTAGATACCACCGTTATAGTCATATGCATATTACTGTACCTATATCTTAATTCGTAATACTTTAACAACGTTGTTTCTACCCTTGTGTCGGCATAGATCCAAACACATTTTCAGTGACAGGCCATGATGTATGGATTATATATGTTTTGATTATATTAGAATATTTACAAACAAGATATAATCAAATCTAATACAAGCTTTTTTTATTATATTTATTATGACTATGCCTATGTAATGGCTGTCGTGACGGCTCTGTTCTCATAGGGCTAATGAACATAATTGAGTGATTGAAGTCTGGTCAGGTTAAACACACACACACACACACACACACACACCAATGAGGTCCTTGGTATTATATTTTATTATGTCTTATTTTTATTTAACATTGGTCAGTTTAAATATTATTTTCTGAACAGTTTTTGACAAAATGTCATAGCTTTGACTGAAAAAACAATATAGACTTTGTTACTTGAATACACCACAATGGTTAAATTTCATGGAAACTTAAAAGAAAATAAAACATCAACTTGAACCAAAAGTTTTCAATATTATATAGAACGCTTTACGAACGCAGGTCTAGATTGAGTCAAAGTAGCTTGGTGTATGTGGTGCTTATTAAGACAGATATATAATGCCTGGCTAAGGTTTGTTTAACGTGACTATTGTATTGTTCCAGGGTACCTCTGTTGAAGGTGTGTGCATCTCCATCAAACAGCTCCTGATTTCTGACCCTAAGATAAACGTCTCCACTATATCCATAACCTGTACAATGCTTAGTAACCATGGTGATTCTATACAAATAATGATGGTAAGTAGTATGGGGACGAGAGGTATGGCTTCATTTACAGTATGTATGTATAACTCTCCTTTACATTAGTTACAAATTGCTTTGTAATATTCTGATATCTGCTTTTAAAATATAAAATATGTACTATTTCTATTTTAGCACGAAAATTAAGAGATATGTCAGCTTGCATGTGATGTTCTCGATAAGTCAACCAAAGAATGTAATCGTCAAAGTCTGTCATAACAATAAAAACGTAAAGCTGAAGTAGATTTCGTAGATAAGTGTAAGTCATTATAGAGGTTTGTTAGGGATTATAACGTGTGGCTGCGAATAGACTTACATCAAACTACTGTCTATATCTTTTTTTTCAAAATGCTACCCTAATTAGTTCTTCTTACTATTTATGTTAAAAACGGTCGTTTTTAGTTTTAATTCAAGTCAGTTTTATTCTTCCAGATGATAGAATACATCTTTAGTTGATCACTGAGAGACTTTGCACACGAAAAAATAAATATAAAGCATATTATTAGTACATATTTTAGAACAGGTTTTGTTTACAAATAAATGTTCGTTACTTTCCGATAAACGCTTTCGGTAGAAAACGGGGAGCTACGAAGCTTGTTCGGAAACACGACGGTCGGTAATTTATGATCAAATCACTTCAGAGAGAAACACAGTATGGTGAACTGTAGGGGGTGCGGTTAAAATTGAATAACTGCTTGCGGTTAAATAATATTTAAGAACACCCCCCTTTATTCCCCTCGGTGAATTATTGAACTGGAACCCACGAGCTAATTTATTGCACGTAAGCGACGAATCATTTATATAAAATTATCTGTACTAGGTATACCGCACTTGGTAGCCTCTCAGTATTGATTGTGATAAAGTGATTTATGACGTTATAGCGTGTGGGATAGTATCACGTGTACATGCAAGGGAGGATCCTGAGAAAGAGTTACTAGACCAAACTAGTATTCCGTACTCATTGTTTTTCAGTGCGTATAAATAATATAATGCGTACTACGTTCGATACAGTTTTATTGCAAACATCAATATATTTTAAAACAAAAGAAAATCCAATAACGATACATAGTATTAGTCAAGCCATAACTTTTCTAATCTTGTTAATGAACCCCTTACCTAACGGTCTTAATCCGAACACTGCCACTACAGTATCCATTTGTGTACTTCCGGACACTGGCGGAGGTACAATCGGAAAGCAACCGAGTCATCACGGAATTATAAAAATGTAAACAAAAGTTAAAAGTTCGGTCCACTCGTCTAAGAAATACACATTTCGATCGAAGTTATTTATTTTCTCGCTTTTTCAAAAACAGCCACTTAGGGGGTCTACAGGAATGGTTTTATGAATACAATAAACACATTTAATTACAACCATTTTTGTTATTATCAAAAAGTGTGCATTTCTGAAGTTTTATGAGGCTTTAACTAATTTACTAAACGAACCACATGTTTTGTCATTCTTTGATCTTTATGCATGTTTTGTTATAATAGTTGCATGCATTTGTAATTGAATATTATTTAAATCTAATACACCTACCTGCAAACGAGGGGTGTCCAATAAGTATTGCTATATTCGTAATAAGATAAAAAAACAACGAATAATATTTTGATGAAATATTGTTCATACCCTTTAACAGAAATGCACATTTTCCAACATATTTACAACTTCCGAATTATGTTATCATGGTTTGTTTGTGTATACAGACACTGAAATACCACACTTCTGCCGGTGATGCAAGCCATTCGTCTGTCTTTAGTGGCGATCTTCTGCTGCCATTCTTTTCATGGGGCTCGAATAGTGAACTTATGTTTAAATCTTGCTTTTACCATATACACATGAAAATCGGAGATGCTCGTACTCCACTTGAGAAACGCGCACTCGTACAGCTCCGTTTATGATAACATTTAGAAGCTCGTTTTCTAAATATATTTGACTGCAGTGTATACGACTGCATGTCGTCAAAACTAAGATAAACGGTTATCTTGAACTCGTACGAATAACATTTATTATTGAACATTACTATTCAAGTTTATAAGACTGACCGCCAAACATGAACTATATAACGTAGAAAAATGACAATAAGTTACATCAAATTGTTTTAGATTGAGTAAAAACGATTGTTTAGTGTTGTAATAATAGCTTTACATATATTTTCAAATAGTTTCAGTTACTAAGAGTTAAAC
The DNA here is from genome assembly GCA_029582155.1 of Panopea generosa. NCBI lineage: Eukaryota > Metazoa > Mollusca > Bivalvia > Adapedonta > Hiatellidae > Panopea > Panopea generosa. The sequence continues at coordinate 87,820,159 of CM055897.1, read as the reverse complement.
TTAAGTTACATTACAATAATCACAACATACGACAAAGCATAATTATTTACAATTTAAACAAATATCCACATTACAATATCGACACAATGTCCACACAACGTGGTCTAATTTGATCACAGTTGAAAACAAATATCCACATGATAATAATTAAGAATGTGACATAGCATAATTTATTATGATTGGAAACAACAATCCACACTACACTATCGCAATATGCAACATAACATGAGTTAAACATACATCACCTCATAATATACGACATTACATAGTTTGTAACAATAGAACACATGTAACCAAGACACAAACTAATAGTTTTAGTATTTCATCTTGTGCTTGAATCAAACTACATTGATACACTTTCAGATTAATTTATTGAGGTGTATTTACAGAAAACTCATTTATTTAAAACACCTTAGAACAACATTTACACTTGTTATTTAAAGCTTTGACAGATAACAGAGATATATACAAAGATAAAAAAATAATATACATAAAATATAAAGAATACGATAATCATACATACCACGTCTCCCGCTAAATTAAAAAGAGAGCAATTAATAATATGTTGGTTATTTGTCACTATTTATTGAATTTTTAATAATTATACGAACCGTAATCATTATTTCAAATCTTTATGATTTGTAATATATGAACAAGGTATTGTTTAAGAGTTTAACTACGAACGCTAATGTTAAAACTATCATCAACGTTCTGAATCTATTTGTAGTCGACAGAACGATCGGCACCGAAGGATGCATATGGACTTTTAAAGACTGTGGTAAACAAAGTAACTGAAGCTATAAGTCACAAACAAACAAACAGTTTAGCGCTGTCAGCTGTCATTGAAGTCAAAGTGGTAACATCCATCGAGGAGGAGGAATCAAACACAGGTGTTGAATAGTTTTGTGTTATTATTCAAATATAAACATTATTTATGTTTAACATACTTCATCCAGAATTTTTAAAACACCAATCTTGACAAACCACAAAACCAAAGTAATTTTCAGCACTCCATGAGCAACAGTCATTTTGTGAATCAAGGTAATATCTAATACAAATAAGGTAACTTATTCCATTTAAAACTTTCAAATTCCACTGATATTCATAGTTTGCTTGGACAACCACCAAACAGAACAGTAATATTTGTCACCATTCTATGAGCAGCAGCCGTTCTTTTAACTAATATATCGGCTCGGCATTTATAAGTGAAGGGATATATATTTCATTTAAAAACTCTTAAGAATGGATTAAAATATTTTTGTAATATGAAGCGACAATAAGTATATTTACTTACAGTTTCATTATTGCCGAACATATCATAAAAAGGTCATCCTTTTTATCATGAAGATACGTGCAGTAAGTAAGAATCGTCATTGCATGCAAACTACCAATAGCGACGCTGACGCCATGATACAACAATTAAAGTGGATAAAGAGTTTAAAATCTTTAACTTTGGCACAACCAATTTTGGGTGATACCATTTTAAAATTGTGATTTTCTAATGTTGGTCATCCAAAACAGTCGCCAGGGCCCCACTGAGTTTTTTAGAACTTTATTTGAAACCACTGTACAATTTCCATTGACCTTTTTCTGATTCATTATACTAGTAACCCCCTACTTTACGTTCATGCGCCAAACAAGACACTACGCAGAGCTTAGCCAATATATAGGAAAACTTAAAAGAAATATTTTTGATAAAATTTTGATAAATCTTGGACAGTGCCCTTTCATATTTTTTTTCAACGTCCCTCATCAAATATAGCGCAATCTGATCTCGTCTGAAACCGCTAAACATTTTAAATCATTGGTGAATGACTCTTTACCAACATCGTGCTTTTTATTCGATCGTCAAACAAGATGGCCGCAAGGTCTCAACTAATGATTTGCATAGTTTAATAAAGGGATACATTTAAAAAATTCTCTGAAATAACTTAATGAAGTTCAATATAATATTGCCACATTGTACCTTAGATATTTGCCTATCAACCTTTCGTTGTTTTCGACATCGAACATTCAAAATGTTAGCCAATACCGCTTCCTAGTTGAGATTGAAATTGAAAATATTGAACAATTTTCTTTTCTGGTTTCCCTTTTTACACCGTTTGGTGGCTAGCTAAGAATGATGGAATATAGTTGTGGCGTTAAAAATAATAAAATTTTGGGATTGTAAGTAACACAGAAGAACGTACGATGCGGTTAATCAACCTACTATTTTCATCAACAATCACATTGCTTGACCGATAGTTATAGATCATTTCTGATATTGATAGGTCTAGTTATGTCATAAAAAAGGAAATTATGAAAAAAAAAATTGAAGAAATGGTTACAAAATGGTTTCCAAATCAACACAATGTTCCTTGCAAGGGAACAATGAAAAGTAATTTTTTAATTTTTACTTGAACCTGTGCACGCAGTGGCTGACATGATTTTAAGATAATCTTTGCCAATGTAGACGCTGTCATATTTATAATTTTCAATTCCCTGGTAAAGGTCAAAGGAATGAAATGCACTGTGACTGTCTCATGAACTCACCTGACAATAAAAACTGGAGACTAATTTGAATTATACAACAACTTTTAAAGCAACACTTCTTGAATGTAGCATTCATAAAATACACATGATTTTTAAATTCACAGGACATAAAGAAAATATATAAAGCATCCAAAAGCATTTCCTCAAGTTTCAACAAAGTTAATAATGTGACATAACATATTTTACACCTCCCACTGATGCTGTATTTACCGTTAGTTAGTATTGAGAGAGTTCAATGAAGTGGTCAATTTTAGTGCTGCGTTTCTCCGGGTTTTAAATTAATTCAACATATGTTTAAAAATGCTATAGTGTGGCATTTTGTCAATATATTCGATTTTACTGTGATTACTTTTGCATTACTGTTTGTCATAGTCTACAAACGGTATTTATTCTAGGTTGTTTAATGATTTCAGAAAAAGCGTTCATGCTCCCCCTCGCGTGCTCCATGATTGGTTTACTTGGACTATTGGCCCTTGTTCTTGTGTTGTTGTGGCATCGTCGGCGTCAGTTGGACATTAGTCGATGGAAGAGGGCGTCAGACCTTTCACACGAGAAAACAAATAACGAAAACATAGACAACTTGCATAATTTACGTAGGTATAGAAATCCATTGTATGAAACAGACAAAATAGTGGGAACCAGTAATATCCGACCAATGGAACTGAGTGACGTTGATAAATATCCCGATATTGAGTCCGATGGAAACGATAGGAGTCCAACGCGTCTCCTTTGCCAGGAGGATATCATGTGCGGGGCAAATGGCTGGTCAAGCAACATGCCCACAGGATGGTCAAGTAAAATGCCACCGAAACCAAAAATCAAGGACATTAATATCGAACTACATAAATCTAGATATCGAACATACAGGAAAGAGTGTGTTCAAATATTTCCACAAATAGACTTGGACGAAAACGAAGTAATAGTCTAAGTAAATATTGAATGAATAGTAGTTGGGATACTGGCAAATAAATGGTTAAGAACAGGAACGACCTGTGCGAGTGAGTATGTAGTTGATGACAAGTAAATTAAAGTAAAACAGCAAACTGCAAATGTTAGCATACAAATCCAGTTGAACTTTGCAAGGAAAAGTATATGTGCGTATATCAAATGTTTTTGGAAAACACTTACAGAATAAGTCTTTTTAGAAGACCATTGAAAGTCCCGGATGGATATGTAGCGTTTAAATGTGCAATAACTGTGCAATAACAAGAGAAAACCCGGAATGAAAGAATGTTATGAACAGATGTATTGACATATTGGCAGGAATGATACATAACCAGATTGGTGTTGCTCTGCCCATTATAATCTAAAGCATGTGTGAATTGGCTGTACGGTTTATGTTGGCAGTACCCAAATGGTAGAGCTATAAAGAGAAGCGATTAACACATATCAGGCGTCATTGAACACTTGGAGTTAACTTTTTAACATTCGCATGCTTATGCTTGTATATGATATGCATCAATATTGATATACCGGGATATATTCGCTTTTTATACCAGTTTTGCTTTCATACTTATACACTATCGGCACCTAGTGCATTAAGCCGCAGTATCTATCCATATGTATAAATACTAAAACAAAAGGAATCATTTAACATTATAAAAGACTGGTGTCAAGAGCCGAAGCGTCATCTACAACATGACATGTGGGCAGTCTGTGATAAGGCCCGTACGTGGAAATACATGTTGTCAATAGACAGAGTTGAAGTCCGTCAGTTAAAGTTCATGCTAAAAATACAGAGTTGAGGCCCGTCAGATAAAGTACACGCTGTAAATACAGAGTTGAGGTCCGTTAGTTAAATTTCATGCTAAAAATACAGATTTGAGGCCCGTCAGTTAAAGTTCATGCTAAAAATACAGAGTTGAGGCCCGTCAGTTAAAGTTCATGCTGAAAATACAGAGTTGAGGCCGTCAGTTAAAGTTCATGCTAAAAGTACAGAGTTGAGGCTCGTCAGTTAAAGTAATGCTGTAACTACAGAGTTGAGGCCCGTCAGTTAAAGTTCATGCTAAAAACACAGAGTTGAGGCCCGTCAGTTAAAGTACATGCTGTTAATACAGAGTTGAAGCCCGTCAGTTAAAGTACATGCTGTTAATACAGAGTTGAGGCCCGTCAGTTAAAGTACATGCTGTAAATACAGAGTTGAGGCCCGTCAGTTAAAGTACATGCTGTAAATACAGAGTTGAGGCCCGTCAGTTAAAGTACATGCTGTTAATACAGAGTTGAGGCCCGTCAGTTAAAATTCATGCTAAAAATACAGAGTTGAGGTCCGTCAGTTGAAGTACATGCTGTTAATACAGAGTTGAGGCCTGTCAGTTAAAGTACATGCTAAAAATACAGAGTTGAGACCCGTCAGTTGAAGTACATCTTGTCAGTAGACATAGTTGAGGCCCATCAGTTAAAATACACGCTGTAAATACAGAGTTGAGGCCCGTCAGTTAAAGAAAATGCTAAAAATACAGAGTTGAGCCCCGTCAGATAAAGTACATGCTGTAAATACAGAGTTGAGTCCCGTCAGTTAAAGTACATGCTGTACATACAGATTTGATATCTGTTAGTTGAAGTACATGCTGTAAATACAGAGTTGAGACCCATGAACTTTAGCACGTGCAGTCGACGTCATATACACATGTAGGCAGTGTGCGGCCAGACTACACATGTAGAAATAGTGTTGTTAGACTATGTAGGCAGTGTGTGGTTGACAACACATGTAGGAAGCCTGCGGTTAGACTCGTGAGTTGACGTAATTTAAGATATTTATTTTGTATCGTAAAAAGAACTAAACGTCGGACGATGAGTGATGTTGTGTTGGAGTATTTATGCTATTTCGTTTTGAATGAACACCGCTCTTGGTGAAATTTGAAGCACAAAAATGGAGGTTGGTTGTCATAGGAACCATGGATGATAGATTACATGCTGAATATTCTGTGTAATTGAACACACCATTGTACATGTTGTTAACATTATGTTTATCGAGCTCGAATACTGGTAGATTTGTATATTACATTTAAGCTAAGTTAATCGCATTGTAATGGACAATCCGTCAAAACTTAATGTGTATTTATATAAATTGAAAGTATCATTAATATATTTCTACAGTGTATATATACAGATTTAAAATCCCCCCTCTCCCCCTCAATATATCCTTCATTTTCTCTTATCTCTCTCTCTCTCTCTCTCTCTCTTGTTTTTCCCATTGCACGTATATATTGTAATTGTTTAAATATATGTGACTCTCTTTCTCTCTCTCTCTCTCTCTCTCTCTCTCTCTCTCTCTTTCTCTCGCGCGCGCGCGCGTTTTCCCATTGCACGTATATTGTATATGTTTAAATATATGTGATTCCTATTGTACTGTTTAAAATATGTCTTTGTTGATGTGTGCTTCACAATTAAACGATAAACGTAAATGATAACTGTGTTTTGTTATTGATAAAACAAACCCAAACTATTATCATCACACATTATAGACAGTTTAAGACTGATATATTACTCTGAAACTTGATATCACTTTTAACATAAATACGTCAAGTTGAAACAATCGACCTCGGTCATTTGATGATTGATTTACTAACTTTGTAGGTTCAATAATGCAAAAATTAAATTCTTATCGAAATAATTAAAAAAGAAATATACGTATGGTAAATTTCATTGAGGTCAGGTATTTGCGAAAACGATAAAAAAAATCAATCTTTTTATCTTGTATGTAAGAATGAACAAAACATCCCACGTAGTATTAGTTTTAGTGTGAACGAAGCGATTATTTTCAAAACAAAAGATGTCGGAGGACAGTGCGCGCGTATGAACAGTTACGAAACAATAGCTATTGAATGGCTAAAACTGGACACTATGAGACATTGTATAAACCCTAATCCAACTTTCTAGATAACAATGGAATGGAATATGAATCTAACATAATATCCCATGAGTCTATATTTTTGTACACTACAGCTAATTTTCAGATGAATCACAACAGTATTTTCTTAGATAGGAGTTATCTAAATAGGTTAAGTCAAATATAGTAATATAAAAAAACGATACCAATTCTGCCTAAAACAGAGTTATTCCACTTGAACCGCTAATGGTAGTGGAGACGGTTATGACCCCAGAGCAGTTATTGAGATGAAAGCTTTCTATAATACTGTAACTGAATCAAAGGAGTTACGATGCTTACTTGTGTCAACACTACGTTATCCCACTATTAGACATACTCATAAATCATAAGTTTGATACAAAACACCAACAAATAAGTTTTCAGTCGCCAGTTGGCAAACTGACAACGTTCAGAATTTAAATTTTATAAACATTAGATTGAAGCACATCACAAATTTGATTTATCAATACATTAAAAAAATACACAATATATCAATTAAAACGACTGAGTGTATTTTATTAAAATACTGCCTTTTTTCGGAAATGGACGTTGCAAAACTTAGAGTTGTAAACAATAACGACGGGGGATGATGCATGCTGTTTGTCATATTCTTGCGTGACGATGCTTCTATGCGTGAATTGGTAAAAAAAGTTCGCTAAAAGCTGAACATGTTTCCTTTCTGCAACTTTCGAACATATATACTAATATTATATCAATTAACAACGGCACATTTTTTTTATGTTTGTATATGAAGTTGAACTGACCGCGAAATATAATATACAGTTACTCAAAATACAAAACATATTAGTCCTCTAGATTTCATATCGATGTGGTATATGTTTACCTTTCGAGTATTTCTATTAACTTTGGGACTAGGCAAAAGTGGTCTTAATAGCGGGGTGGTCTTATTATCAAACTTCAGAATCATTGGCAAAAATGTATGCCTATGCAACCATAGTAGTAGATTGATGTTTACTATATTCTGCATGTGTGTGCTGCACTGATATAATTGATTATAATAATAAATAATAAATCTTTTTTTTCTATTTATGCATTTTTGTGCTGTTATTACTTTTATTATTATTATCTTTATTATCATTATTTTAGATATATACATATGTAATAACAAGGAGATAATTAACATAAATATGTTGTATGGTTTGTCTTCTATTTACATACATATAATAGCAAATAAAGACAACACATTAAATGTTTCAACATTATACACGAGTAGATTTAGTGGGCTCCTTAGTAGGGTCGTTTCCTTTCAATTCTGGCATTCTGTTATTATCCATGAACGTATTCGGCATTTCATTTCATCATTGGCAGGATCTGAAAACAAAAAAGAAAACGGTAAGTATAAGTTTCATTCATAATCATCAATTAAAGTTGCTGTCATTAATAAGATTATCATTTTCTTTAATAGGAAGTTCATTGCGCTTTCGTTTCTCCATTTTTACAGACATGTTTTACTTTCACAGTACATTTTAGAAATAATTACAGAGATGGGTATTTTCGAGTAGTGGTAAACCTTCCAGGATCCCAGGAAAGAGTGGTTAGGTAAACTGATCGTCTTTTTACTCGGAATATAGATAACGCTAGATATTCAAACAAAATATAAACATGGATACGATATGTTAAAGTCTATAAGATATATAAGTATGGCATAGTTTAAGGAATAATAGCAAGTTAAGAGATTAAACAAATCCTGGCACGTTTTAATGTGAATGAACTAGTATTAGACGCTGATTGTTCCAACACTCACTTAAACTTTAAAGGGATTATATTGGCATATTACCGTCAATTCCCTGTCCTAAATACACACGCCTAACATGAAGATAAACTTATAACTTAAAGATATACGCGTGTAGAGTGTCTAATTGCATAACCTCTTTATTACAAACATCGGGTTTCTGAAGCCACGTTTTTGTTTTTGTTTTTGTTTACATTTGCCATTTTCAACGAACCGCTTTCGGGTTTCCGATCAATCATCGGATAACATCGTGAAGACTCGTTCCCGATCTCGTTTTCGAGCTTTGCTCGTGAAGTTTACGGAGTTCAATGTAAACATTGCGCAATACTATATTGCGGGACGTATTGAAGTTTTGGCCAATATTCAATTACTGTTAATTTGATAACTTTCAAGTTAATAAAGGTTATACGTCAATACATAAGCATTATTTTGTGCACACTGCATACAGGAAAAGTCTGGATTAACAGCGTGTTTGTGTTACTTGTTAATATAATCCCTTTAAGGAAGATGAACCGTCATTTATTCTTGCCAATTTTTGCTTAAAAATATGAGTATTTTGTCAACTATCTAGCCGAATTAATATCAAACCTGTTTCTACACCCATGTTATCTATTTAAAGTATTCCCTTGGGTTCGTATACAAGATAAATAGTCTTTAATACATGTATACAGCCCTTAACAATAATTAATCCTTCTAATTGTCATGATAATATTGCTGTATGGGATATTTCATTATACTATAGCTGCTCCAGTGATGCTAAATTACTATTGATTATGTAAAACAACACCATACAGTGTAGTTAACACAACTATCGGTCATGTGTATACACGCCTAATATACACATGCATAAAAAGATAAAGTGCCATACGACGTTTTTGTGACTAAATGTAAGTGATGGGATTAAGTTTATCTGTGTATGTACATTATTACGTGTAGCTTGATATAATATTCTGTCCATGTTTGTGTATTCATGCAGAAATACTACCCGTGTATACTGCCAGTGTGAATGCTGTCTATTGTCTATCTAGAAAGTCTATGTAGAAAAACTGACCGTGTGACGCTGTCTATGTACTATGTAGAAAAACTAACCGTGTGTCTATGCAGAAACGCTGTCTATGTACTACGTAGAAAAACTGACCGTGTGTCTATGCAGAAACGCTGTCTTTGTATTATATAGAAATATTGTCTATGTAGAAGCACTGCTCGTGTGTCTATGTAGAAATGCTGTCTATGTACTATTTGTGTACTATGTAGAAATACTGCCTGTGTGCCTATGTAGAAATGCTGTCTATGAGCTATGTAGAAATGCTGCCCGTGTACTTGAGAAGTACTATCCATGTACTTGGTAGAAATGCTGTCTGATTACAATCTAGAAATACTGCCCGTGTACTTAAGAAGTACTGTCTATGTACTATGTTGAAACTTAAGAAGTACTAACTATGTACTATATAAAATGCTGTCTGTGTACTATGTAGAAATACTGCCTGTTTGTCTATGTAGAAATGATATCTATGTAATATGTAGAAATGCTGCCCGCGTACTTAAGAAGTACTTTCTATGTACTATGTAGAAATGCTGTCTGTGTACTATATAAAAATACTGCCTGTGTGTTTATGTAGAAATGCTGTCTATGTACTTTATAGAAATGCTACCCGTGCACTTAAGAAGTAATGTCAATGTACTATGTAGAAATACTGCCTGTGTCTATGTAGAAATGCTGTCTATGTAAAATGTAGAAATGCTGTCTGTGTACTATGTAGAAATGCTGTCTGTGTTCTATATAGAAATGCTGTCTGTGTACTATATAAAAATGCTGTCTATGTCTATGTTAAAATGCTGTCTGTGTACTATATAGAAATGCAGTCTGTGTCTATGTAGAAATGCTGTCTATGTACTATATAGAAATGCTGTCTGTGTACAATATAGAAATGCTGTCTATGTACTACATACAAATGCTGTCTGTGTACTATATCGAAATGCTGTCTGTGTATTATGTAGAAATGCTACCCGTGTACTTAAGAAGTACTGTCTATGTACTATGTTGAAATGCTGCCCGTGTACTTAAGAAGTACCCTCTATGTACTTTGTAGAAATGCTGTCTGTGTACAATCTAGAAACACTGCCCATGTACTTAAGAAGTACTGTTTATGTTCTATGTTGAAATGCTGCCCTTCTACTTAAGAAGCACTGTCTATGTACTATGTAAAATGCTGTATGTGTACTATGTAGAAATACTGCCTGTTTGTCTATGGAGAAATGCTATCTATGTTATATGTAGAAACGCTGCCCGTGTACTTAAGAAGTACCCTCTATGTACTATGAAGAAATGCTGTCTATGTCTATGTAGAAATGCTCCACGTGTACTTAAGACTTACTGTCTATGTGCTATGTATAAATGCTGTCTTTATCTATGTAGAAATGCTGCCCGTGTACTTAAGAAGTACTGTCTATGAACTATGTAGAAATGCTGGTCGTGTATTATGTAGAAATGCTGGCAGTGTACTTAAGAAGTAATGTCTATGTACTATGAAGAAATGCCGTCTGTGTCTATATAGAGATGCTTCCCGTGTATTTAAGAAGTAATGTCTATGTACTATGTTGAAATGCTGTCTATGTACTATGTAGAAATGCTGTCTGTGTCTATGTAGAAATGCTACCCGTGTATTTAAGAAGTAATGTCTATGTACTATGTAGACATGCTGTCTGTGTCTATGTAGAAATGCTACCCGTGTACTTAAGATGTACTATCTATGTACTATGTATAAATGCTGACCGTGTACTTAAGAAGTAATGTCTATGTACTATGTAGAAATGCTGTCTATGTACTATGTATAAATGCTGGCCGTGTACTTAAGAAGTACTGTCTATGTACTATGTAGAAATATTGTCTGTGTCTATGTAGAAATGGTCCCCGTGTACTTAAGACGTACTGTCTATGTACTATATATGAATGCTGTCTGTGTCTATGTAGAAATGCTGCCCATGTACTAAAGACGAACTGTCTATGTACTATGTAGAAATGCTGTCTATGTACTATGTAGAAATGCTGGCCGTGTACTTAAGAAGTACTGTCTATGTACTATATATGAATGCTATCTGTGTCTATGTAGAAATGCTGTCTATGTACTATATACAAATGCTGTCTGTGTACTATATCGAAATGCTGTCTGTGTACTATGTAGAAATGCTACCCGTGTACTTAAGAAGTACTGTCTATGTACTATGTTGAAATGCTGCCCGTGTACTTAAGAAGTACCCTCTATGTACTTTGTAGAAATGCTGTCTGTGTACAATCTAGAAACACTGCACATGTACTTAAGAAGTACTGTCTATGTTCTATGTTGAAATGCTGCCCGTGTACTTAAGAAGCACTGTCTATGTACTATGTAAAATGCTGTATGTATACTATGTAGAAATACTGCCTGTTTGTCTATGGAGAAATGCTATCTATGTTATATGTAGAAACGCTGCCCGCGTACTTAAGAAGTAATGTCTATGTACTATGAAGAAATGCTGTCTATGTCTATGTAGAAATTCTCCACGTGTACTTAATACTTACTGTCTATGTGCTATGTATAAATGCTGTCTTTATGTATGTAGAAATGCTGCCCGTGTACTTAAGAAGTAATGTCTATGAACTATGTAGAAATGCTGGCCGTGTACTATGTAGAAATGCTGGCAGTGTACTTAAGAAGTAATGTCTATGTACTATGAAGAAATGCTGTCTGTGTCTATGTAGAGATGCTTCCCGTGTATTTAAGAAGTAATGTCTATGTACTATGTAGAAATGCTGTCTATGTACTATGTAGAAATGCTGCCCGTGTACTTAAGAAGTAATGTCTATGTACTATGTAGAAATGTTGTCTATGAACTATGTAGAAATGCTGGCCGTGTACTTAAGAAGTAATATCTATGTACTATGAAGAAATGCTGTCTGTGTCTATGTAGAAATGCTGGCCGTGTATTTAAGAAGTTATGTCTATGTACTATGAAGAAATGCTGTCTGTGTCTTTGTAGAAATGCTACCCGTGTATTTAAGAAGTAATGTCTATGTACTATGTAGAACTTCTGCCCATGTACTTAAGAAGTAATGTCTATGTACTATGTAGAAATGCTGTCTATGTACTATGTAGAAATGCTGGCCGTGTACTTAAGAAGTACTGTCTATGTACTATGTATAAATGCTGTCTATGTACTATGTATAAATGCTGTCTGTGTCGATGTAGAAATGCTGCCCTTGTACTTAAGATGTGCTGTCTATGTACTATGTAGAAATACTGTCTATGTACTATGTATGAATGCTGTCTGTGTCTATGTAGAAATGCTGCCCCTGTACTTTAGAAGAACTGTTTATGTACTATGTATAAATGCTGTCTGTGTCTATGTAGAAATGCTGCCCCTGTATTTTAGAAGAACTGTTTATGTACTATGTAGAAATGCTGTCTGTGTCTATGTAGAAATGCTGCTCGTGTACTTAAGAAGTAATGTCTATGTACTATATATAATTGCTGTCTGTGTCTATGTAGAAATACTGCCAGTGTACTTAAGAAGTACTGTCTATGTACTATGTAGAAATGCTGTCTATGTACTATGTAGAAATGCTGGCCGTGTACTCAAGAAGTACTGTCTATGTACTATATATGAATGCTGTCTGTGTCTATGTAGAAATGCTGTCTATGTACTATATACAAATGCTGTCTGTGTACTATATCGAAATGCTGTCTGTGTACTATGTAGGAATGCTACCCGTGTACTTAAGAAGTACTGTCTATGTACTATGTTGAAATACTGCCCGTGTACTTAAGAAGTACCCTCTATGTACTTTGTAGAAATGCTGTCTGTGTACAATCTAGAAACACTGCACATGTACTTAAGAAGTACTGTCTATGTTCTATGTTGAAATGCTGCCCGTGTACTTAAGAAGCACTGTCTATGTACTATGTAAAATACTGTATGTATACTATGTAGAAATACTGCCTGTTTGTCTATGGAGAAATGCTATCTATGTTATATGTAGAAACGCTGCCCGCGTACTTAAGAAGTAATGTCTATGTACTATGAAGAAATGCTGTCTATGTCTATGTAGAAATGCTCCACGTGTACTTAAGACTTACTGTCTATGTGCTATGTATAAATGCTGTCTTTATCTATGTAGAAATGCTGCCCGTGTACTTAAGAAGTAATGTCTATGAACTATGTAGAAATGCTGGCCATGTACTATGTAGAAATGCTGGCAGTGTACTTAAGAAGTAATGTCTATGTACTATGAAGAAATGCTGTCTGTGTCTATGTAGAGATGCTTCCCGTGTATTTAAGAAGTAATGTCTATGTACTATGTAGAAATGCTGTCTATGTACTATGTAGAAATGTTGTCTATGAACTATGTAGAAATGCTGGCCGTGTACTTAAGAAGTAATGTCTATGTACTATGAAGAAATGCTGTCTGTGTCTATGTAGAAATGCTACCCGTGTATTTAAGAAGTAATGTCTATGTACTATGAAGAAATGCTGTCTGTGTCTTTGTAGAAATGCTACCCGTGTATTTAAGAAGTAATGTCTATGTACTATGTAGAACTTCTGCCCATGTACTTAAGAAGTAATGTCTATGTACTATGTAGAAATGCTGTCTATGTACTATGTAGAAATGCTGGCCGTGTACTTAAGAAGTACTGTCTATGTACTATGTATAAATGCTGTCTATGTACTATGTATAAATGCTGTCTGTGTCGATGTAGAAATGCTGCCCTTGTACTTAAGATGTGCTGTCTATGTACTATGTAGAAATACTGTCTATGTACTATGTATGAATGCTGTCTATGTACTATGTATAATTGCTGTCTGTGTCTATGTAGAAATACTGCCAGTGTACTTAAGAAGTAATGTCTATGTACTATGAAGAAATGCTGTCTGTGTCTCTGTAGAAATGCTGCCCGTGTACTTAAGAAGAACTGTTTATGTACTATGTAGAAATGTTGTCTGTGTCTATGTAGAAATGCTGCCCATGTACTTAAGAAGTAATGTCTATGTACTATGTAGAAATGCTGTCTATGTACTATGTAGAAATGCTGGCCGTGTACTTAAGAAGTACTGTCTATGTACTATGTATAAATGCTGTCTATGTACTATGTATAAATGCTGTCTGTGTCGATGTAGAAATGCTGCCCTTGTACTTAAGATGTGCTGTCTATGTACTATGTAGAAATACTGTCTATGTACTATGTATAATTGCTGTCTGTGTCTATGTAGAAATACTGCCAGTGTACTTAAGAAGTAATGTCTATGTACTATGAAGAAATGCTGTCTGTGTCTCTGTAGAAATGCTGCCCGTGTACTTAAGAAGAACTGTTTATGTACTATGTAGAAATGTTGTCTGTGTCTATGTAGAAATGCTGCCCATGTACTTAAAAAGTACTGTTTATGTACTATGTAGAAATGCTGTCTGTGTCTATGTAGAAATGCTGCCCATGTACTTAAGAAGTTATGTCTATGTACTACGAAGAAATGCTGTCTGTGTTTATGTAGAAATGCTCCCCGTGCACTAAGACGTACTGTCTATGTACTATGTATAAATGCTGTCTGTGTCTATGTAGAAATGCTGCCGGTGTTCTTAAGAAGTACTGTTTATGTACTTTGTTGAAATGCTGTCTGTGTCTATGTAGAAATGCTCCCCGTTTACTTAAGAAGTACTGTCTATGTACTATGTAGAAATACTCCCCGTATACTTAATAAGTACTGTCTGTACAATGTAGAAATGCTCCTCGTGTACTTAAGAAATGCTGTCTATGTACTATATAGAAATGCTCCCCGTTTATTTAAGAAGTACTGTCTATGTACTATGTAGAAATGCTCCCCATGTAGTTAAGAAGTACTGTCTAAGTACTATGTAAATATTGTCTGTGGTCTTTGTAGAGTAGCGGCATTATAACTTAAACATCCTTGCTTTGTATTAATAATTCGAAGCTTGCGCGGACCCTGTTTCATTATAGGACACATCCCTAGCTATGTTATATGACGGCCTATACACAATCACCGTTATATGAGTTACTGTTCTTGAGCCTATATACTGCATGCGTTCTATATGATTGTTTCGTTACTGTTTATTCTAGAGTAAATGTAATTGATGCACAGTTGTACACTATTTCTCTTCTGCTATCGAATGTAGTAGTGCCACATGTTATACAATCTAAACAGTAAATGAACTGCTTTGCAAAATCTTGATAACTAAATTAGGGATCATTGCCATTAACCACGGTCTCTGGGATGACATGGCGGCTAAAGAAACATTTTACTTGGTCAATTACAGTCTGTGACCTTGTGTTTAGTAGTATACTTACTTCGAAGTGTGTCCGTAATAATCAACCAATACTACAAAGTCAAAATTGTTCCATTGGAACAAATCAGTACCAACATTTTGCCACGGTATGTCAGGTAGTTCGCTAGTTTGCAATGGTTCCTTAATATTAGCATTCCAGTGTTCAATACAGATAGGGTATTTAAGAACTACTGTCTTTATGTCTTGAGACGTATTTGGCTAAAACAAAACTTCATGTGCACCCTGAGTGCATTTCCCAACACCAGGGGTGTGGGTCCTGGATTTTCTTAAGCAAAGTAGGTCTACATGTCTTGGGAATAAGAAGTTTTGTTCCTTTGAATATTAAGCCATCAGTTGCGGCTAATTCGTTTCTGTTGTCAGTCAGTTGTTTAGGCCAGCCAATCCTATTGTTTTGGCCAACCATCAGAGATAACCTGTTCAAGTACTAGTATCTGTAGGTTTGAGTCTGTGGCATTTTATATGCTCCCTTTTCTGATCACTAACAGGTAAATAAGACATGGCGACGTGTACTTGCGCGTCGATGTCATCAGCTATTTCAGGGCATGTGTATGGTAAATAGCGTCGGGATAGCGTGTCAGCTAGTGGTATCAATTTACCAGGAACGAATGTCAGAGTGCGTTATGTCATATTTCTGCAGCTGTAACAACATGCGTTGTAGCCTCGTTGGTGCTGAGTGCAAGCCTTTCTTTAATATGGCAACTAACGGTTTATGGTCAGTCTGAACTGTTATGTGTCTGCCATAAATGAAAGTGTTTCACAATGAAGACCAAATAATATAGTTCTTTCTTCAACTGTGCCATGATTTACTTCACATGGGGTTAGAGATTTAGATGCAAAGCATATTGGTCTCTCATTTTGAATAATCACAGTCCTATACCATAATATGAGGCATCTACTTGTAATGTGATGTCCTTATTTGGTAAGGGTCCAAGATTCTGAGTAATACTGATTGTTATCTTTTGAATGGCAGATTCGTGGGATGTTTTGCTAATTTAACATCCTTCGTTAAAAGTTGTCTCATTTGAAACGTCAAAGTTGATAGACTTGGTGCAAATCTTGCAGATATGTTATCATACAAAGTACAATTTCTAGCTATGATCTTGAAGCAGGGGACGGAATTTCATTTATCGCCTTGACCTGGGCGCGGTCAGTCTTCAGTCCTTTAGTTGTAAGTAAGTGACCAAAAGAAAGGTATTTCACTTTTACTTATTTCCGTCTTGTCAGTATTAAGCTTTATTTTTGTTTGACGACATCTGTTCATTGTCTTGTCGAGATACATTTGTCATGAGTGGCTTTATACTAACCAAATACAACAATGTCATTAACTGTTGTCTTGACTCCTGGCAAGTCTTTAAGACTTTAATCTATTTTTAGCTGGAATAGGTAAATTGCAGATTTAACTCCAAATGGTAACCATAATTACAAGCTATAGCGTCAAAATGGCAAACTGAATGTTGTCAAGTATGGTGAGTTTCAGAAAGTTTGATTGTCCAGTAGCCACAACATGTATCGAATACTGTTGCACATGTAAGGTCGGGTAGTTTGTCATCAAGTTACTCGTAGGACATTGTGGTATTTTCTATGGCATCATTCAAGTCTTTAGGGTCTAAGCATATTTTCATTGCCATTGACTTTTTAAACTGTGACCAAACTGTTAACGCAGTCTGTGGGTTCAGTAACCTTGGAAATGATGTCCCATTTCTCCATACGTCTTGAGTATGTCTTTAACTACTATCGGTACTCTACGCGGTGCATGTACCACTGGGGTGGCGGTTTTGTCGAAAATGTATATCACACTCCCCAGGAAAATAAACCTATACCGTCAAACACGTCTGAATGTTTTGTCGGGACATTCTGCTTGTTACGAGAACGGTGGTCTGAAGTCATGGATAACACAATCTTTATCAGAGGAAGTAATAAACATGTTTCTAGACATAGAATTGGACATGATCCAGTTTCTACCAAATATAACTCTTCGTTTGACGTTTTGCCATTATATTTACATGACAGTTTAATGATACAATGGAAGTTCCATTGTATGCTCAAAAGCGCTTGTTTGTAGATATAAACCAACCTTGAAAGGACAGTGTCAGTTTTGTAGGTTTCGAACTTAAAACTGAATTAGCTTTGCATCATGTTCAATGGTATTATCATGGATATCTGGAGAGGGGTTACAATTAAGATCTAGTTCAGTGAAATAGTTTACTTCATTGAATCTCCTAGATTTTTCCGTTGCCTTTTTTTGCGGCACACTTTTGCAAAACGGTTATGTTTCCTACAACATAATCACAGTTCTCCCTGCTGCCTCCTAATGGCGTGCACGACTGAATGGTTGTTGATAATTTTAACTTGAGCTTGACTGATCTCGAACTGTTCATTTGTTTCTGTAGTGATGGCTCTGATCCCTCACTTATGAGTTTTTCCCGCACTTAATGTGACTTTACACTGAATAAAATATGGTCACGGAACATTTCATCTTGTTATTCTGCTGCATAGTCACAGTCCTTGATTAGTAATTTGAATTTAGTAACATATTGTTAAAATGATCTTCATGCTGTGTTTGTGTCTTGAATTGGTATCTAGTATTTATTAGATATGGTATTTGTATTAAGCTTACAGTATGCCTCAAATCAATCGTAGTAAGGTTTTAACACAGTTTCTGGTCCAAGTTGATTATATTTGACAACCTTTCTCTCCGACCACAGCACACGGTAGTTGTATTGCACCGCTTCTGTTTTGTTTCGCAGTGGTCCCCGAAACATGCACTTACATGACAATTTTGCCTTGAATGTTTAGAATGCATTTAGTAGATATCTTACTCCCTTTCCATTCTGGGAGTCTGGGTTATTATCCATCTTTTGACGATGGCGTGATAAACTCTAGTAAGGTTTGCAGAATTCTTAATTCCTTTTTAATTATTAAATTCAACTTTCAAATTTAATGACATTGATATGATCGATAAAGTATTCACATTTGTTTTGGCATCATGTTATTTTATATCTGGGAGGAGATATTATAAAGGCATATGTCAAGTTAAAATGTAATTGTTATGTTAGTGTATGTCTGGGAGGAAAGATATTGTAAAGGCGCATGTCCAGTTAAGATATAATTATTATGTTAGTGTATGTCTGGGAGGATAGATATTGTAAAGGCGCATGTCCAGTTAAGATATAATTATTATGTTAGTATATGTCTGGGAGGATAGATATTGTAAAGGTGCATGTCCAGTTAAGATGTAATTATTATGTTAGTGTATGTCTGGGAGGAAAGATATTGTAAAGGCGCATGTCCAGTTAAGATGTAATTATTATGTTAGTATATGTCTGGGAGGATAGATATTGTAAAGGCGCATGTCCAGTTAAGATGTAATTGTTATGTTAGTGTATGTCTGGGAGGATAGATATTGTAAAGGAGTATGTCCAGTTAAGATGTAATTATTATGTTAGTGTATGTCTGGGAGGATAGATATTGTAAAGGCGCATGTCCAGTTAAGATGTAATTGTTATGTTAGTGTATGTCTGGGAGGATAGATATTGTAAAGGCGTATGTCCAGTTAAGATGTAATTATTATGTTAGTGTATGTCTGGGAGGATAGATATTGTAAAGGCGTATGTCCAGTTAAGATGTAATTATTATGTTAGTGTATGTCTGGGAGGATAGATATTGTAAAGGAGTATGTCCAGTTAAGATGTAATTGTAATGTTAGTATATGTCTGGGAGGATAGATATTGTAAAGGCGTATGTCCAGTTAAGATGTAATTGTAATGTTGGTGTATATCTGGGAGGATAGATATTGTAAAGGCGCATGTCCAGTTGAGATGTAATTGTTATGTTAGTATATGTCTGGGAGGATAGATATTGTAAAGGCGTATGTCCAGTTCAGATGTAATTATTATGTTAGTATATGTCTGGGAGTGTATGTCTGGGAGGATAGATATTGTAAAGGCGTATGTCCAGTTAAGATGTAATTATTATGTTAGTGTATGTCTGGGAGGATAGATATTGTAAAGACGTATGTCCATTTAAGATGTAATTGTAATGTTAGTATATGTCTGGGAGGATAGATATTGTAAAGGCGCATGTCCAGTTAAGATGTAATTGTAATGTTAGTGTATGTCTGGGAGGATAGATATTGTAAAGGCGTATGTCCAGTTAAGATGTAATTGTAATATTAGTGTATGTCTGGGAGGATAGATATTGTAAAGGCGCATGTCCAGTTTAGATGTAATTGTTATGTTAATGTATATCTGGGAGGATAGATATTGTAAAGGAGTATATCCAGTTGAGATGTTTATTACATATCGATCACTCTTGGAATACACATCTTAACTGGGCATACGCCTTTATACTACCAATCATTCCAGTCACAACATAGCACAGAGATTCTGATATTGTAGTTATACATAATCAATATATACTGACTGGTATAGAACAGAGTTATTTGATTGTGTTAAATACAGTTTAGATTTCGCAAATGCTCGTTCTGTTTCGCTTGATGAATCGGTGAGGTGTCTGCAGACCATTTTCGCACATGCAACGCGAAATCGTTGTTTTTCCTGTACTATACAGGACAAGACGTGTTTACAATTGCCGCCGTTTTTCCTGTACTATACTGGACAAGACGTGTTTTCAATTGCCGTCGTTTTTCTTATGCTATACTGGACAAGACGTGTTTACAATTGCCGTCGTTTTTCCTATGCTATACTGGACAAGACGTGTTTTCAATTGCCGCCGTTTTTCCTGTACTATACTGGACAAGACGTGTTTACAATTGCCGTCGTTTTTCCTGTGCAATACTGGACAAGACGTGTTTACAATTGCCGTCGTTTTTCCTGTGCTATACTGGACAAGACGTGTTTTCAATTGCCGGTGTTTTTCCTGTGCTATACTGGACAAGACGTGTTTACAATTGCCGTCGTTTTTCCTGTGCTATACTGGACAAGACGTGTTTACAATTGCCGTCGTTTTTCCTGTGCTATACTGGACAAGACGTGTTTACAATTGCCGTCGTTTTTCCTGTGCTATACTGGACAAGACGTGTTTACAATTGCCGTCGTGTTTCCTGTGCTATACTGGACAAGACGTGTTAACAATTGCCGTCGTTTTTCCTGTGCTATACTGGACAAGACGTGTTTTCAATTGCCGTCGTTTTTCCTGTGCTATACTGGACAAGACGTGTTTACAATTGCCGTCGTTTTTCCTGTGCTATACTGGACAAGACACGTGTTTACAATTGCCGTTGTTTTTCCTATGCTGTCCTGGACAAGACGCGTTTACAATTGCCGTCGTTTTTCCTATACTGGACAAGACGTGTTTACAATTGCCGTCGTTTTTCCTATGCTATACTGGACAAGACGTGTTTACAATTGCCGTCGTTTTTTCTATGCTATACTGGACAAGACGTGTTTACATTTGCCGCCGTTTTCTTTGCCCGAGTCAGTTGAACTGACGCGGGCTATCAGTCAAACAAGTCGATTATCATATCAGCGATCACTATTGGTTGCTATGTCGCCATCTTCTTTTAACAAACAAAACAATGTTTAAGTAATCACTACATTGTATTTACTTGGACAAACAATGACGCGTGGCTATTGGGCGGAGCGATAGTTGTCCTCGCGCATGGTCAGTTGGCCAAGCCGTATCGTTGCCGTCCGCGCGAGCGTTTCTTTTCCTCAATCCCTTGGAAAACTGGGGTATTGCTCTGTTTTTGTATCATAGCTGCTGCTTTGGTGTCTTCTTACGTTGACTGGATGTTGGGTTGCATAACCTAAATTTCCCTGGGGTTGTGTTCACTAGCTCAAAATTTAATTTTGAAAAACACTTAGAGACCGTTTTTCAGACTACAATTCAAAAGCATGCAGAGACACCTAATATGTAGTCAGTACACTACACAATACCTAATTATTTTATCTGTCATGGTAAACTATATGTCTAACGTTGAAATTTGGATTTTCAAGCTTGAGTCTAAGATTATTCTCAAAAAATGGTTGGTGAATACGACCACAGGTATTATCTTTCCTTCCCTTGTATTGTAGATTGTATTAAAACGTTATTTTATTACTGTGAATATGTTGGATCCGTTCTACAGTCTACCAGTTTATGACTACAAGTGAAGAGTGAGGATGGACGAAGAGTTCTACAATGTGTATCAATACAAGGTCCCGGAATGGGCGTCTCACCTGCACAATATTCCACAACACTGGGTTAAGGTGAGTGTACTTAAACCGTTAGTTTAAATTCTCGTACCTGACTCAAATATTCGTCTTTATAACAATATTCACATCGTATCATTATCTTTAGTAGTTGTAAAAATATAATTATTACATGCATCTGTCACTGTCACATCCATCACTGTGTTCTGCTCCTCGTAAAACATACTCATAGATATAGTGGTTTTAGTATTAGCAGTAAGAAAAATGAAATCATCAGCTGCAGCAGTTGAAGGAAACGGTAAGAAATGGTTACAGTAACACTACAGCCTCAACAGTGGTAGTAGCAGCAATATCAGTATTAGCTGAAGTTAGTGTTGCATATGAATATGTGTGCCAACGTTGCTCATCATATTGAATCTCATTGTATGGTTGAAATGCGAGATCAGCTGGGACTAATATACATATGTACATTATTCCAATCTCATTGTATGGTTGAAATGCGAGATCAGCTGGGACTAATATACATGTACATTATTCCAATCTCATTGTATGGTTGAAATGCGAGATCAGCTGGGACTAATATACGTGTACATTATTCCAATCTCATTGTATGGTTGAAATGCGAGATCAGCTGGGACTAATATACATAAGTACATTATTCCAATCTCATTGTATGGTTGAAATGCGAGATCAGCTGGGACTAATATACATATGTACATTATTCCAATCTCATTGTATGGTTGAAATGCGAGATCAGCTGGGACTTATATACATAAGTACATTATTCCAATCTCATTGTATGGTTGAAATGCGAGATCAGCTGGGACTAATATACATATGTACATTATTCCAATCTCATTGTATGGTTGAAATGCGAGATCAGCTGGGACTAATATACATGTACATTATTCCAATCTCATTGTATGGTTGAAATGCGAGATCAGCTGGGACTAATATACGTGTACATTATTCCAATCTCATTGTATGGTTGAAATGCGAGATCAGCTGGGACTAATATACATAAGTACATTATTCCAATCTCATTGTATGGTTGAAATGCGAGATCAGCTGGGACTAATATACATATGTACATTATTCCAATCTCATTGTATGGTTGAAATGCGAGATCAGCTGGGACTTATATACATAAGTACATTATTCCAATCTCATTGTATGGTTGAAATGCGAGATCAGCTGGGACTAATATACATATGTACATTATTCCAATCTCATTGTATGGTTGAAATGCGAGATCAGCTGGGACTAATATACATGTACATTATTCCAATCTCATTGTATGGTTGAAATGCGAGATCAGCTGGGACTAATATACATAAGTACATTATTCCAATCTCATTGTATGGTTGAAATGCGAGATCAGCTGGGACTAATATACATAAGTACGTTATTCCAATCTCATTGTATGGTTGAAATGCGAGATCAGCTGGGACTAATATACATATGTACATTATTCCAATCTCATTGTATGGTTGAAATGCGAGATCAGCTGGGACTAATATACATGTACATTATTCCAATCTCATTGTATGGTTGAAATGCGAGATCAGCTGGGACTAATATACATAAGTACATTATTCCAATCTCATTGTATGGTTGAAATGCGAGATCAGCTGGGACTAATATACATATGTACATTATTCCAATCTCATTGTATGGTTGAAATGCGAGATCAGCTGGGACTAATATACATAAGTACATTATTCCAATCTCATTGTATGGTTGAAATGCGAGATCAGCTGGGACTAATATACATATGTACATTATTCCAATCTCATTGTATGGTTGAAATGCGAGATCAGCTGGGACTAATATACATGTACATTATTCCAATCTCATTGTATGGTTGAAATGCGAGATCAGCTGGGACTAATATACATAAGTACATTATTCCAATCTCATTGTATGGTTGAAATGCGAGATCAGCTGTGACAAATATACATGTACATTATTCCATTCGATTGAATCCTCAACATGTTTAAATAAGGGTAACTTATGTTGCAAGTGGCTATTTGTAACATTTTCATATCCATAGAAACAAATCGTGAAAAAAGAAAACTACATGAACGCCAGACTGTTGTATTAAAACATCGGCTACATTGTTAAAAGGAAGAAATATTGGCTAACATACAACAGACATCAAGTGTGTCCATGATAATATGCACGATAAGGCATATAAGTTGGCGGAGCATAGATATAGTTTCACATACAGCTTATAATCAAAACATAACACAGACGCTCATTTAACTAAATGTATATACAACATATAACAAAGTGTCTAACTAATCGGATTGAGACATTTGGTCGAAATAGGACACAACATACAACATGTATCGGTAATAGCGAATTCTAGTAAAGATAATCGCCATAAAATGCTTATTTGCCCATCATATAGCTGACACCTATTTTATCTTTATTTTTATCACGAATGACATACAAATGACGTTTTTTTTCAACGTATAGCGTGCCATGCTATGTAAGTACATGTAAAAGTATTATAGTGACATACACGTAAGAAGATTAAATAACGACCCTATACATACACACAGTGAGTCTAGAAGTCACGAAACAGTTATAGTTTATCTGTACAGCAAATAAATATGACACTGTCATGCACGTATTATTGTTGTAACGTGTTTAGCGTCGCTTTCAACAATTGTTCAGTCATATCGCGACGGTGTCTTCTTGAGACAGTATTCTGAACGCTGCTTCACTGAAGTATCATGCTGCAGACACATGGTATGATAACCCAACCAGTCACAATATACTGACACTGGAGTATCATGCTGCAGACACATGGTATGATAACCCAACCAGTCACAATATACTGACACTGGAGTATCATGCTGCAGACACATGGTATGATAACCCAACCAGTCACATTATACTGACACTGGAGTATCATGCTGCAGACACATGGTATGATAACCAAACCAGTCACATTATACTGACACTGGAGTATCATGCTGCATACACATGGTATGATAACCCAACCAGTCACATTATACTGACACTGGAGTATCATGCTGCAGACACATGGTATGATAACCCAACCAGTCACATTATACTGACACTGGAGTATCATGCTGCAGACACATGGTATGATAACCCAACCAGTCACATTATACTGACACTGGAGTATAATGCTGCAGACACATGGTATGATAACCCAACCAGTCACATAAAACTGACACTGGAGTATCATGCTGCAGACACATGGTATGATAACCCAACCAGTCACATAAAACTGACAACGGATCAGACCTAGAACTATTCTCTTACTGCTTAGTGCGAAGCGATGAAGCTTCTAGGGCCATTTTTCAAGTCTTTGGCATGACGTTCCTACTTCAAGACCATATCTGCGATTTATATAACATTCTAATACATGTATATACAATTAGACATATTAGTATATTAAAAGTCATGGTTATGATGTATACTTTCATTTTTGAAGAAAGGGTTTCACGAAATATTATATAATATATCTTATATTTACTATGCTTGTTATTTAATAAATATAGTCGAGCCCGTCTTAAGTAACCAGTCAAGGGAATGAGAAAACGTCTTTTAAGACAGGTTGTTGCTTAATACAGATTAATTTGCTCTGAAAGCATAGACATTGGAAATAGCAAATGTTGCTGCTTAAGACAAGAGACTGCTTAATAGAGGTGACCGCTTACACAGGGTTGACTGTAACATAACTTCTCTATATAATACACATTTACAACGTCTTTTGATTCTTCTGTTATAGTTACAGGTTTACATGTTTATGTTTTCATCCATTGAATGCTTAGCCATTTATGTTTGCATCTTTTGATATCTGTAAGATAAAATGTTGATCCTAACGTTGCCAAAATATGTGTTGACATATTATTTGTTTTCTATAATTACAGTTATCTAACTTGAATACACCCATCCATAAGTGGAATATAACAGACATTCCAAGTCAGTTTGTGATTCATATAAAAAGGGACGATTTAACAGGCGCAGAGTTGTCGGGAAATAAGGTGAGTAAAATACACTGCACAGTGGTCTAAATTAATTTCGTTAATGACCAGAGACACTCAGATGCTTGGTTATCGTAATGCGCTTAATGACAGGGAATTTCTACAGTACATGTATGTGTTCCCCGAAATGACGTTACTAGGTCCGAGTAATAAGCGTCACCAAGTGGTAACACAAGGGTATAAGTAAGCGTAAAACTTCTCTCAGGTGTCATTCTTTCGGTGAATTTGGTGCAAACAAGGTGTGTTAAATAGAGGTAATTATTTTAGTTCATATTCATAGCACTTCAGGGAGTATTGTGTTCAGCTGAGTGTACGAACTGTGGTACGAAATGTAATTGCTTGGATCGATATTACCAAGGTTCGGAACCCGTCTACCGTCAAAGTAGTACCTTTCACAAAGCACTGCGTTCAGATGGGTAGAAATTATGGTTGTAGGGATTTATATGAGGTTTCAGTCTGTCATCTTATGTGGTAGTATACTCAAAACTGTTTTATTAAGCAGCACAAAACAGCTTTATATATCAACCCATAATCTCGGTGATGAGAGGTAAGTGATATTAAGGCATCACCATAGATTATACGACCTAGGAAAGCCAAATGATTCAGTATTCCGTAAATTCAAATGAACATAATGTATTGTACACAGATAGACAAAAGTAAGCCTGTGACAAGCGATAGCTGTATAAAAACGATTAACTAAACGTAACCAAGTAGTGTTATATAAATATATTTTCTTAATTTTATGATCAGCTCTTTCCATGTGTTGTAATTGTATTATTCTAGGTGCGAAATCTCCAACTGTTGTTTGCTGAAGCACTATCCGAAGGTTTTCGTCACGTTGTTACTGGAGGCGGACCCCAATCTGGACATTGTCGGGCAGTATCACTCATCTGCCGTTCATTACGACTTCAACCGCATGTCGTTATAGAAGGCGTTGAGACGGTAATATCATACACAGCATATCGTAGTGTCGCACACAGTTTGTACTTATGCCAAACACAGCATGACTTAACAAAAGGAGTGGGAACGTAAATAAATATAAAACACGTTGTTATTTTACATACATTTATTTCTTCTCTCATATAAAGCTTGTCTACTATCTCAAACAACCTGTATCTCTTTCATACACACAATATTGTAATAACACTCACAACTTGCATTTATGTCACAGACACAAAATGTCTCACAACAAACAGTTTATACTCATGTCACGGTTTGTAAGGCTGGCAGATTTTGATGCCGTAGAAGGAGGCATAAACACAATATTAACACACATGGTCTGTCGTAATACCACATATGAATGTAATGATAAAAATTAAATGACAAAATGAATTAAATTGGACCATTTGAACTTTCAAAAATTGAAATATTCATTTTATTCACGATCCTAATGTATATAATATTCTATTTGTATTTGAGTTTCATCAATGGCGAACCTTTCTGAAAATAGGCGTCCATTCCAAACTATAATGTTGTCCATACTGCATGTACTTAACTTTATCGGGAGACAGATCAAATGGCGATTAGGGTACTCAATTATAAACCCACATTATGTTGTCATGGTTTATGTTAGGTAATCTCTCAGTTTAAAACCTTTACATTTTGCAAATGTCTGTACAACGAAATTATCACCAAGGAAGTCACACATCAACACAACAAAACACTATGTTGCTATGAATGGCATTGCATGATTACCTTTATGTAAGCACATTGTTAACATTTTAAGTACTGTTCTAGTTTAATGATATAAATATGATATAACTATACTTGTAGAAGGATGTTTTGTTCTATATATGGTATAATTATACTTGTAGAAGGATATTCTGTTCTATATATGGTGTTACTATACTTGTAGAAGGATGTTCTGTTCTATATATGGTATATCATTACTTGTAGAAGGATGTTCTGTTCTATATATGGTGTTACTATACTTGTAGAGGAATGTTCTGTTCTGTATATGGCATTACTATACTTGTAGAGGAATGTTCTGTTCTATATATGGCATTACTATACTTGTAGAGGAATGTTCTGTTCTGTATATGGCATTATTATACTTGTAGAGGAATGTTCTGTTCTATAAATGGCATAACTTTACTTTTGCAGGAATGTTCTGTTCTATATATGGTTTTACTATACTTGTAGAGGAATGTTCTGTTCTATATATGGCATAACTATACTTGTATAGGGATGTTTTGTTCTATATATGGCATACCTATACTTGCAGAAGTATGTTTTGTTCTATATACATGTATGGCATTACTATATTTGCAGAAGGATGTTTTGTTCTATATATGGTATTACTACACATGCAAAGGATGTTTTGTTCTCTATATTTGCAGAAGGATGTTTTGTTATACCTATAACTATACTTGTATAGGGATGTTTTGTTCTCTATATGGTATTACTACACTTGCAGAAGGATGTGTTTTATTGTCTATATGATATAACTACACTTGCAGAAGGATGTTTTGTTCTCTATATGGTATAACTACACTTGCAGAAGGATGTTTTGTTCTCTATGTGGTACTATTACACTTGTTGACGGATGTTTTGTTCTATATATGGTATAACTACACTTGCAGAAGGATGTTTTGTTGTCTATATGATATAACTACACTTGCAGAAGGATGTTTTGTTCTCTTCATGGCATGACTACACTTGTAGAATGATGTTTTGTTCTCTATATGGTGGTACTACACTTGTTGAATGATGTTTTGTTCTCTATATGGTATTACTACACTTGTTGAAGGATGTTTTGTTCTCTATATGGTATAACTACACTTGTTAAAGGATGTTTTGTTCTCTATATGATATAACTACACTTGTTGAAGGATGGTTCTCTATATGGTATTACTACACTTGTTGAAGAATGGTTCTCTATATGGTATTACTACACTTGTTGAAGGATGTTTTGTTCTCTATATGGTATAACTACACTTGTTGAAGGATGGTTCTCTATATGGTATTACTACACTTGTTGAAGGATGTTTTTTATCTATATGGTATAACTACACTTGTTGAAGGATGTTTTGTTCTCTATATGGTATTACTACACTTGTTGAAGGATGTTTTGTTCTCTATATGGTATTACTACACTTGTTGAATGATGCTTTGTTCTCTATATGGTATTACTACACTGGTTGAATGATGTTTTGTTCTCTATATGGTATTACTACACTTGTTGAAGGATGTTTTGTTCTCTATATGGTATTACTACACTTGTTGAAGGATGTTTTGTTCTCTATATGGCATAACTACACTTGTTGAAGGATGGTTCTCTGTATGGTATTAATACACTTGTTGAATGATGTTTTGTTCTCTATATGGTATTACTACACTTGTTGAAGGATGTTTTGTTCTATATATGGTATTATTACACTTGTTGAATGATGTTTTGTTCTCTATATGGCATGACTACACTTGTTGAAAGATGTTTTGTTCTCTATATGGTATTACTACACTTGTTGAAGGATGTTTTGTTCTATATATGGTATAAGTACACTTGCAGAAGGATGTTTTGTTCTCTATATTGCATGACTACACTTGCAGAAGGATATTTTGTTCTCTATATGGTATTTCTACACTTGCAGAAGGATGTTTTGTTCTCTTTATGATATTACTACACTTGCAGAAGGATGTTTTGTTCTCTTTATGGTATTACTATAATTGTTCTATATATGGCATTATTATACTTACAGAAGGATGTTTTGTTCTATATATGGTATTACTATACTTGTTCTATATATGATATTATTATACTTGCACAAGGATATTTTGTTCTATATACGGCATTTTTACACTTGCAGAAGGATGTTTTGTTCTATAAACGGCATTTTTACACTTGTGGAAGGATGTTTTGTTCTATATATGGTATTACTACACTCGTAGAAGGATGTTTTGTTGTATATATGGCATTATTATACTTCTAGAAGGATGTTTTGTTCTATATACGGCATTTTACACTTGCAGAAGGATGTTTTGTTCTATAAACGGCATTTTTACACTTGTTGAAGGATGTTTTGTTCTATATATGGCATTACTATACTTCTAGAAGGATGTTTTGTTCTATATATGGCACTATTATACTTGTAGAAGGATGTTTTGTTCTCTATATGGCATTACTATACTTGCAGAAGGATGTTTTGTTCTATATATGGTATTACTACACTTGTAGAAGGATGTTTTGTTCTCTTTATGATATAACTACACTTGTTGAAGGATGTTTTGTTCTCTATATGGTATTACTACACTTGCAGAAAGATGTTTTGTTCTCTATATGGTATTACTATACTTGTTGAAGGATGTTTTGTTCTCTATACGGTATTACTACACTTGTTGAAGGATGTTTTGTTCTCTATATGGCATTACTATACTTACAGAAGGATGTTTTGTTCTCTATATGGTATAACTACACTTGTAGAAGGATGTTTTGTTCTCTATATGGCATTACTACACTTACAGAAGGATGGTTTGTTCTCTATTTGGTATTACTACACTGGTTGAATGATGTTTTGTTCTCTATATGGTATTACTACACTTGTTGAAGGATGTTTTGTTCAATATATGCTATTACTACACTGGTTGAATGATGTTTTGTTCTCCATATGGTATTATTACACTTGTTGAATGATGTTTTGTTCTCTATATGGCATGACTACACTTGTTGAAAGATGTTTTGTTCTCTATATGGTATTACTACACTTGTTGAAGGATGTTTTGTTCTATATATGGTATTATTACACTTGTTGAATGATGTTTTGTTCTCTATATGGCATGACTTCACTTGTTGAAAGATGTTTTGTTCTCTATATGGTATTACTACACTTGTTGAAGGATGTTTTGTTCTATATATGGTATTACTACACTTGCGGAAGGATGTTTTGTTCTATATATGGTATAACTACACTTGCAGAAGGATGTTTTGTTGTCTATATGATATTACTACACTTGCAGAAGGATGTTTTGTTCTCTTTATGGTATTACTATAATTGTTCTATATATGACATTATTATACTTGCACAAGGATATTTTGTTCTATATACGGCATTTTTACACTTGCAGAAGGATGTTTTGTTCTATAAACGGCATTTTTACACTTGTGGAAGGATGTTTTGTTCTATATATGGTATTACTACACTCGTAGAAGGATGTTTTGTTGTATATATGGCATTATTATACTTCTAGAAGGATGTTTTGTTCTATATACGGCATTTTACACTTGCAGAAGGATGTTTTGTTCTATAAACGGCATTTTTACACTTGTTGAAAGATGTTTTGTTCTATATATGGCATTACTATACTTCTAGAAGGATGTTTTGTTCTATATATGGCATTATTACACTTGCAGAAGGATGTTTTGTTCTCTATATGGTATTACTACACTTGCAGAAGGATGTTTTGTTCTATATATGGTATTACTACACTTGCAGAAGGATGTTTTGTTCTCTATATGGAATAACAACACTTGCAGAAGGATGTTTTTTTCTCTATAGGGTATTACTACACTTGCAGAAGGATGTTCTGTTCTCTATATGGTATTACTACACTTGCAGAAGGATGTTTTGTTCTCTATATGGTTTTACTACACTTGCAGAAGGATGTTTTGTTCTCTATATGGTATTACTACACCTGCAGAAGGATGTTTTGTTCTCTATATGGTATTACTACACTTGCAGAAAGATGTTTTGTTCTCTATATGGTATTACTATACTTGTTGAAGGATGTTTTGTTCTCTATATGGTATTACTACACTTGTTGAAGGATGTTTTGTTCTCTATATGGCATTACTATACTTACAGAAGGATGTTTTGATCTCTATATGGTATAACTACACTTGTAGAAGGATGTTTTGTTCTCTATATGGCATTACTACACTTACAGAAGGGTGGTTTGTTCTATATATGGTATTACTACACTTACAGAAGGATGGTTTGTTCTATATATGGTATTACTACACTTGTAGAAGGATGTTTTGTTCTCTATATGGTATTACTACACTTGTAGAAGGATGTTTTGTTCTATATATGGTATTACTACACTTGTAGAAGGATGTTTTATTCTATATATGGTATTACTACACTTGCAGAAGGATGTTTTGTTCTCTATATGGTATTACTACACTTGCAGAAGGATGTTTTGTTCTCTATATGGTATTACTACACTTGTTGAAGGATGTTTTCTTCTCTATATAGTATTATTACACTTGCAGAAGGATGTTTTGTTCTCTATATGGTATTACTACACTTGCAGAAGGATGTTTTGTTCTATATATGGTATTACTACACTTGCAGAAGGATGTTTTGTTCTCTATATGGAATAACAACACTTGCAGAAGGATGTTTTTTTCTCTATAGGGTATTACTACACTTGCAGAAGGATGTTCTGTTCTCTATATGGTATTACTACACTTGCAGAAGGATGTTTTGTTCTCTATATGGTTTTACTACACTTGCAGAAGGATGTTTTGTTCTCTATATGGTATTACTACACCTGCAGAAGGATGTTTTGTTCTCTATATGGTATTACTACACCTGCAGAAGGATGTTTTGTTCTATATATGGTATTACTACACTTGCAGAAGGATGTTTTGTTCTCTATATGGCATTACTATACTTGCAGAAGGATGTTTTGTTCTCTATATGGTATTACTACACTTGCAGAAGGATGTTTTGTTCTCTATATTGTATTACTACACTTGCAGAAGGATGGTTTGTTCTATATATGGCATTACTATACTTCTAGAAGGATGTTTTGCTCTATATATGGCATTATTATACTTGTAGAAGGATGTTTTGGGATCAAAAGGCAACACGTTATTGTACCGGCTGGCAGGAAGTCAGATCTATTTAGCTCCATATGAGAACTACGACAGTTTCAAACGACGTGTCAGGAAAATGCCAGAATATATCAGGTATACATTTCTTATAAGCAAACTGATACATTAACGTGCAATAAGTTGACAAGAACATCTTTATTTTTATTTTGAGTTGCTGTATGTAAAAGTATTTTGATTTAACATTCATATTTAAATGACTTTTCTGTACCAGTACCATTGAAATGCGTCCGGGCCACAAAAAGCTATATCTCTAGCAGTGGGCGACGCATTTAAAGGAGATAGCCAACAGTTGGTAGCTACCTCGTCACCAATCATTAAGAGTAGTATAAACATCGCCATATCTACTTACTAATGCTAGGATGACAAGATATAACGATTTGACGACCTCAGGGTAAAATTGGACTTGGATATTTCTCTGAATTTGAAGTCGCCACATATTCATAAAATTATGTAACTGTTTTTATGCAAAGCTGTATGTTAGTATACATTAATTGAAATAGAGAAATGTTGTTGGCGTTTAACACATTCAATATTGAATGCGTTAAACGCCAACAGTGTTGGTGCTGTGAATCATCATTTTTATTCCTA
Organism: Panopea generosa; assembly: GCA_029582155.1. Taxonomy (NCBI): domain Eukaryota; kingdom Metazoa; phylum Mollusca; class Bivalvia; order Adapedonta; family Hiatellidae; genus Panopea; species Panopea generosa. The sequence goes on along the minus strand of CM055897.1, from coordinate 87,787,073 downwards.
GTAGACTTACAGTTGTGTTTTTTCGTTTCAGTTCCAAATACAATGAGAAATGTTACTGTCTCCCCGTTGGAGGCTCGGCAGTTAAGGGCGTTTATGGATTTATTTCTGCTTTCCAGGAATTAATGTCACAGGTCAGTTATACCTGCATTAGCTTGGACATCATTCATTTAGTGACTATACCCGTAATAAAATGAAAGCAAAACCAGTATAATAAAAAGTATAATATAAAATAATGTAAGTTGGTATTTATAAACTGGGAAATGACATCTGCTGTATATAAGGACATTTTTTGCGTTATAAAAAATTGATCATGCTGAAAGGTGGTTGGATTTCTTTCTGTTCTAATGTACTGTAAACTCTTAATTATTTGACTGTTTTTGTTTTTTTATTTGCTTTTAACGTGAACTATCATTGTTCAATGGAAACACCATGTGTACTCTTCTAATAATATTGATGCTATTTGTTAATTTTGTGTTTTGTTTCGCATTGTCATATATCTGATAGCTAAAAACAAACGGATATAATAAAAATTTCATTACTTAACTAACCCTATACGAGTACCTGCACAATCTCTCGTGAATATATCAGAACACGTGTGACTGTTTTGAGCAACATGACTTGTCTCAGGTAATTTTCACTAACTATTGGTCGTCAACACGTAGTATTCAAAACAGTTATGACGCAAAGCATCGATTACGTTGAATTGTTAACGTCGACGTCATCTAAGAGTACAGGCGATATTAAATAATAGGGAAACATTTTGTTATTTAAGCAATTCAACCCGAACAGAAAAGTCCATGCAACATCTAACCGGTTAAACACTGATATTCCGTCTCATTTCTGGAGCGATTTTATGGCTGATAAAGTAGGACAGCATCTAAAAGACACTTGTAATGCTATCAGTCAATATCCAAAGTTATAGACCTAATATATTGGTTATTCATCTAGATGTTTAGCCTCTGTGAATATCACAATAAAAATATATTGCTCTATGCTCTTTGATAAAATAAACAGATGTCTAGTAAGATACTGTTGACAATTGTACAGTTCCAAGCAGTGAACTATCATAAGGGCGCCATAAATCACGGTGGTTTCAATGAAATATTAATTAACTTTTCTCTTGCCAACACTAAGTAACACTGACCTGTGGTCTGGTCACTGATGAGCTTGTTACTTCAGTGCCTACAGGATGAAATAAAGATGATATATCACTGAAAACAACTGTTGTTCTCCGGACATAAACCCTCCCCAAAAACTGCGGAACTTATGTTATCTTTAGATTATGAGGAGGCAAATATTTTGTTTAGATTTGTTAAAGACAATTTCGTCAGACATATGTTTTTATGCAGGGACTACTCGAGAGGTTTGACGACATTGTTTTAACTATTGCGACAGGAGGTACTTCTGCTGGACTGGCTATCGGGAATTACCTCACTGGGTCAAAGTTGAAGTTAGTTTTATAATTCAGTTTTAATTTCAATACTGTTATTCTCAATGTATTAATAACATTGCTGTTAAAAGCCCATTTCCAGAGTATTGGTCTATTTAACACCAGAAAATATCTGTGCATTTTCTACAGACTGAACGTATATGTAAAGTCGAAGAGGAAAGTAGGGAAAGTAGGTAATGATTGTATGTTATGAAGTCGCAGAGGAAAGTAGGTAATAATTGTATATATAAAGTCGCAGAGGAAAGTAGGTAATGATTGTATATATGAAGTCGCAGAGGAAAGTAGGTAATGATTGTATATGTAAAGTCGCAGAGGAAAGTAGGGAAAGTAGGTAATGATTGTATATATAAAGTCGCAGAGGAGAGTAGGTAATGATTGTATATATAAAGTCGCAGAGGAGAGTAGGTAATGATTGTATATGTAAAGTCGCAGAGGAAAGTAGGGAAAGTAGGTAATGATTGTATATATGAAGTCACAGAGGAGAGTAGGTAATGGTTGTATATATAAAGTCGCAGAGGAGAGTAGGTAATGATTGTATATGTAAAGTCGCAGAGGAGAGTATGGAAAGTAGGTAATGGTTGTATATATGAACTCGCAGAGGAAAGCAGGTAATGATTGTATATGTAAAGTCGCAGAGGAAAGTAGTGAAAGTAGGTAATGATTGTATATATAAAGTCGCAGAGGAAAGCAGGTAATGATTGTATATGTAAAGGCGCAGAGAAAAGTAGTGAAAGTAGGTAATGATTGTATATATAAAGTCGCAGAGGAAAGCAGGTAATGATTGTATATGTAAAGGCGCAGGGGAAAGTAGGGAAAGTAGGTAATGATTTAATACGTAAAGTCGCAGATGAAAGTAGGTAATGATTGTATATGTAAAGTCGCAGAGGAAAGTAGGTAATCATTGTGTATGTAAAGTCGCAGAGGAGAGTAGGTAATGATTGTATATGTAAAGACGCAGAGGAGAGTATCGAAAGTAGGTAATGGTTGTATAAATGAAGTCGCAGAGGAAAGCAGGTAATGATTTTATATATAAAGTCGCAGATGAAAGTAGGGAAAGTAGGTAATGATTGTATATATTAAGTCGCAGAGGAAAGTAGGGAAAGTAGGTAATGGTTGTATATATGAAGTCGCAGAGAAAAGCAGGTAATGATTGTATATATAAAGTCGCAGATGAAAGTAGGGAAAGTAGGTAATGATTGGATATATGAAGTCGCAGAGGAAAGCAGGTAATGATTGGATATATGAAGTCGCAGAGGAAAGCAGGTAATGATTGTATATGTAAAGTCGCAGAGGAAAGTAGGGAACGTATGTAAAGATTGTATAAATAAAATAGCCGATTAGAGTAGGTAATGTTTGTATATATAAAGTCGCAGAGGAAAGAAGGGAAAGAAGGTAATGATTGTATATATAAAGTCGCAGAGGAAAGTAGGTAATGATTGTATATGTAAAAACGCAGAGGAAAGTAGGTAATAACTGTATATGTAAAGTCGCAGTGGAAAGTAGGGAAAGCAGGTAATGATTGTATGTGTAAAGTCGCAGAGGAAAGAAGGGAAAGTAGGAAATGATTGTGTATATAAAGTCGCAGAGGAAAATAGGTAATGATTGTATATATAAAGTCGCAGAGGAAAGCAGGTAATGATTGTATATGTAAAGTCGCAAAAGAAAGTAGGGAAAGTAGGTAATGATTGTGTATATAAAGTCGCAGAAGAAAGTAGGTAATGATTGTATATATGGTAATGATTGTATATATAAAGTCGCAGAGGAAAGGAGGTAATGATTATATATATAAAGTCGCAGAGGAAAGGAGGTAATGATTGTATATATAAAGTCGCAGAGGAAAGTAGGTAATGATTGCATATATTAAGGCGCAGAGGAAAGTAGTGAAAGTAGGTAATGGTTGTATATATTAAGGCGCAGAGGAAAGTATGTGATGATTGTATGTATAAAGTCGCAGAGGAAAGTAGGTAATGATTGTAGAACATTTATAAAGCTATTTTCTCAATTTACATTCTAAAGCGAATTTTAAAGAATACAGTATGAAAGCGTCCATTGCAAATATTTGTGTTTGCAACATGTTTGCACTTTTGTGGTTTTGAGGTTTTACCTTTTGTTTTTCCAACCAACACGATCATTCCTGCTACGTTGTCTTAATTTGTCTTGCTTTTTACATGTGCTTTTTACAATTCATCCTGTAAAACTATTTTGAGACAAATTATCCACGTTATCTTAAGCGAAATACAATATTTAGATATTGCTCTGTTAAATGATATCTTGAATAATATTTATTTTTACCAGTTTGTTTATCATACAATTTACTTTCGAACAAACGTACAATGTATTTCATATTATATAAACTAGTATGTACACTCGGATGACTGCTTAAGACAAGTAGCTGCTTGATAGAGGTGACTGCTTGCACAGATTTGACTGTAATACAATGTAAACTTGATTAATATACGTTACAAACAAGAAGCAAATACTACTTACACTTACAGGATTCACGCAGTTACAATTGGATTAACTAAAGAATGTCTTGTGGAGAACATTGATGCTTTACTGTCTGAACTCGGGTTGGCATCTGTGAACACCAGCGACATTCTCGATATCATCGAAGGTTATATAGGTGAGAAATATGGAACTGCAACGGAACAAGTGTTAGGTGAGAAATATGAATACAAGCCATTCTTTTTTTTATAATTTAAATATCTATTTCTTAGCACATAGTTCTGAACTGTCATCTTTCTGCAAACAAGTGACAAAGGTTCTTAGGTAAGGACCAGATTGTCTCGAATTCGCGACATTTGCGGGGAGAAATTTGAATAATTATTTCTTAGCACATAGTTCTGAACTATCATCTTTCTGCAAGCAAGTGACAAAGGTTCTCAAGTAAGGACCAGATTGTCTCGAACCTGCGACCTCTGCGTGGAGAAATTTGAATATTTATTTCTTAGCACATAGTTCTGAGTTATCATCTTTCTGCAAGCAAGTGACAAAGGTTCTCAGGTAAGGACCAGATTGTCTCGAGGAGAAATTTGAATAATTATTTCTTAGCACATTGTTATGACATCAAATGACATTTTCAAAGCATCTTCATATCAAATGTGTCTATGTAATATAAAAAAAACAACAGTTTAACATAGAAAATAAAGATAAGAAGAAGGATAAAAGAGAGAAAAAAAAGGACTAATGCACGAACATTACTTGTTCAACGAAACAATTAAAATTCATTTTTTGACATACTACATACATAAACCACGTTTAGCTGGGTTTAACTGGGTCATATATATACAAGTGTTTATGGCAACGAGTTTATTGATTGAGGATATTCCCATGTATGTATACAAGCTGAACCAGCTTCATACTGCAAGCAAGTGACAACGGTTCGCACATAAGGAGTGGATTGTCTCGAACCCACAACCTCTGCGGGAGAAGTACAATGTACAACTTCGAGACCGCATCCTAGTCCGATCGGCTATGGTGAACCCACCAGGGCTATATCGTAGGAATACAAAATGTTCAATGTTCAGATTAAAGATAGTAGTGATAAAATATATCAGAGGCATATTTTTCGTATCTTGTAGATTTTATAACCAGCATTAGCTCCACCACGGGAATATTGCTGGACCCGTATTACACCGGGAAGGGAGCCTTGGGCATGGTTGAAGAATTAAAAACAAACCCGTCACGATTCAAAGGCAACAGAATCCTATTCATACACACTGGTAAATATTTGTATTGATTTGGGGAAATATATATAAAACTCAGTTTATGTCTAAATCTGCTGATACCAATAAAACCAAAATTCAAAACTGAAGTTTCCCCACACACGTTTTACTTAATAATAAAAAAGTTTGAATATTTTGTTTACTTTTTTCACTATTGCATATCTTAAAACACGTGGTAGTATATTTTATCTAAGTGTTATATGATTTATTTATAAAATGATATAAGAACTTAATGGATTATAATGTTAACTGAAATATATCATGTACATTTCAATTCAGTGTACAATTGAAATAAAATGCACTACATGATATATTTCTATTAAATATTCAAGGGTAATAACCTACTTTTTTTTTACCCATCATTCATTTTAAGTATCGTACCATTGTGATAGAGGATCTTTGACAGGAAAAGGCAACCAAAACTATACACGAATAATCGTTACATATCATACAAATATTATGAAAAGTTGTATAAAATATTTATTATTTCTCGATATTTCAGGCGGAATATTTGGTTTGTTTAACGGTGAAATGGATCGAGTCCTGGACAAACAATCATCACCGACCAATAACATCCACCAATGGCCGGATATAGATCGTTCTCCCGTGTAATGAGTCCTGTGTTTCCTGCAACCGTAAATTCAACATTTAGAGACTATCAAGTCACACGTGCAAAAAACACACACTCTGTGTCTTTTGTTAAAAAATACTACCGAAGTGACATATCGTTGTGTTAATAGGAAAAACTGTACGTCCTTGAACGAATCTATTGTCAGATTTACCAGTAGTAAATTGTAAATAAAGTCACTGGATTATTGATGTTTTATGTTTTACTAAGTTATTTAAGGCATAACGGCAGTAGATTGTCGATTGCCTTTCCAATTGTATATTAAATAATAAGTTACATGGACATTTAACTTTATATGTAAATAGAAATAATTGATTAATACTCTCATAATTATTAGCCTCTTTATTGCAGACGTAGCAATTATCGAAAATGACGTACGCTTAATGAAAAATTTATTAGCCTTTAAAAATTAAATCATGTATGTCAAACAATAAACGTAGCGTTCAACCGACATTGATATATATAATAAAAATAATTAATAGTACCAATCACAAAAACACACACGCATGCATGCACGCACGTACATGCACACGCACACGTGTTATAGAAGTGTTGTTAAAATATGTTCAAGATTGTTTAAAACAATAAGAATCGCCTGTTATTTGTTATCAAATTGTTTAAAGCAATTCGAAATATTGTTTTTGTTTCTAACAAGATGACTAGGACCACTGTGTCCGACTGCAGGAATGTTAAGTTGTTCTACTCTGCCACAAAACACATAATTCCTGGCAATGTTGATTTAAGTGAAGTTCATTGATTTTGATGTTTGCAGTGATTAGAATGCACTCTATGGTTAGGAAAATTAACATCAAGAACATGTAGATTCCAATGCGCGTTCCTCTTGGAGGAAACACATGATTGAATGGTTGAAGAAAGAATTAAGGATTATATTCTGTAACTGACAATGACAACTTATATTTTATTGATGTTGGCCACCGGCCCATACCAACATAGTATATACACAAAATAATGATATCAAATTGTGAATGGACAAAAATATATCTACATTGTTTATATACTTTCTTATAATGATGTTCTTATTTAAAAAAGCTTAACATAAAAATTTAGGAATAGATATTAGTATACTGACCAATTTTATTGTCAAATTGTATAGACTTTTTGTAAACTCATATAAAATAACCATTCATGTTTAAAGTAGATTTCACGTTAAGAATCGTTTGCATAACAAGAAATGTAATTCGTCTTCAATGACCAAAATTTGTCTTTTTTTTACAAAGTTCAAAATTTTCAAAAGATTCCTGTCAAACTTGATATGTCTACCAGTCTCTACAATATGGGAATGGATTGAACATCTGAAAATAGCTAAAATGCGTTTATATATAAAATACAAATCAATTGAAAGATATGTTTTGACATATAAAAGTGATTTAAAATGGATATAATGATGAGCCTTTGTTGAATAATGCAAATCGTTATATATTTCAAACGTTGAGAAAAATTTATCATTACCAGAATCTAGAGCTAACCATGCATGAGGTAACCGAACCTATTGGTAATGACATATTTTTAACTTTGGTTGCCCAATTGATTCTTTCTTAATTGTCCAATTGTTTGAACATTATGTAACTATTTTTAGGATACCTGTTGAACGGCGTTCTGATTAACTTGATACAGTTAGGCATATATTCGCCCACATTCACTCAAAGCAAAATTACAAGCAGTATTTTGCATATGAACCACATATTGTTTGCAGAAACGAATATGAACATTTTCTATCTTTTCTGAACAGTCATATTCCCAAACACAAAATCGGTTTAACGATGCTATCAAAAAGTTAAAAAATATCAGTAGGATAGTGAAACCCGAAGGTCCGCTGATATCTAAAAATAGCTGTAGATGCCTGGAATGCTAACATTACTTTTGTACTTTTGCGTTTGACCAATAAAACTTTGGAGTGAATTAAGCCCCTAGATATTTAATAAAACGGTACTATTTCTATTTCTTTAAATACAGCAACTATTGTTTTTTCAACATTAAATTTTATTCCTAAATAATCGATTTTTTTCAGTTAAATGTATCATACTTTGGAGATTACCTGGTGTATTACTTGTACTACATATATCATCAGCAAACATTAAGGCGACCAAATCTTCAATCAGGAGTGAAAAACGTACATGAGTTACTATTATGATAAAGAAAATTATATTAAATCATTAATAAACAGAGAGGAAATTCATGGACATCCAATACAGCATTGTCTACTTCCGATCTTACAACAAAAACAATCTATTAAAAAAACTACCATGTTTGCCACAAGACTTTACTTTTGAATGCATATCATGTAGTTTTATCAAAAGAATACCGCTGATACGTTTTCTGTGTAAGGCTTCCCATAAATTCTGATGTTGCACACTGTCAAACGCTTTATGGAAATCGACAAAAATGCAATAAAATCGACCTTTTTTCTTCGAAATGTACTTTGAAATAATGAATTATAGGTTAAAACTATTATCAACAGTAGAATAATTATTTCTGAAAGCAATCTGTGGTTAATTAATTATATCGTACTGGTCACACCAAGCAGTGAGACGTTCGTTTAATATAGATGTAAATATTTTGCACAAAGAGTTTATTAATGGAATAGCTCTATACTTGTTTGGATTAGTTGTTGATCCTTTCTTGTGAATTGGAGAGATAATACTTGATCCCCAATCCAAAGGAAATACACCATCAAATAAACAATTAAGGAACAGGTAAAATATCATCTATTACACTATTATACAAGTTTAAGCAAATATCATCAGGTCCTGCAGAACAATTTGAACGTAACCTACTTATCGAAGATAAAATCTCGTCATTAGAAATCGAATAGGTGAAATTGTCACAGTTAATGTCTTCATATTTAGGATTATCTGGCAAAATTTTCTCAGAGTAATTAATAATACCTGTTCTGATAATCTTGCATGTCAACATGCAGTTTACCGCCTTTTCTAGATAGTTGCTTACTTACAAGTCAACATGCAGTTTACCGCCTTTTCTAAATAGTTGCTTACTTGCAAGTCAACATGCAGTTTACCGCCTTTTTTAGATAGTTGCGTGCTTACAATTGCTAGTAGTATGAAAGCATTATCTACCGTAAAATAACTGAATCCAGCTTCTTGGGTTCTCTTATTTTGTCGAACATGTTGACATAGAATGTTATCCATGTTGTCAGAATACTTGTATATAGTATATATTTACCGAAAATGTTTAATAGGGATATTAACCTGAACTTACTCGGATTATTCACATCAACCTTCTTGCAGATAATAATGATGATTGCCTTGCTCCAAGAGTCCTGACATTCACCGGTCTTGTATAAGCGGTTAAATAGTGTGTTCACTAATGGCAATATGATATCAATACTGTCTCTGAAAACCCTCGGGTAAGCTTATCTTTACCGCATTTGGAACTTTTACGTCAACTTTTAACTGTCAAAAATATTTCTGCATATTTTATCTCCGCATTAAAGGTTGTTATTTCTAGATCAGAGTACCTATAATTATCTGGAGTAACATCTACTAAATTGTCGTTTAGGTCATGTTCGTCACTTTCAAATAAGCTTTCGAAATGTTGTTTCAATTCTTCTGAGCTTATCGCGTCTGAAGTGTTATTGTTGGTTGAATTGCACATCTTCTTTAGTTTTTTTCCAGAAGTATTTAGGGTTGTTTGATGTGTTTATTAGTTCATTAAACTTTTGATTGTTGAATGCTTTGCGTTTACTTTCTCGCATTTCCCTAATTTTGCATCTCCTACATATACATCTACATTGTTCGTTAAACTATCAACTTTGACCATAATTCAACGGAAAGTGACTATGCGAAGAAGAATGAAGGAATAAAGGGATTTAAGAAAGTTAGAAACAGATAAAGATATAAGCAAGCAATAATAATAGGTCTGTAGCGAATATAAAAAATATACAATTCAATGATATTAACAGCTTAGATATAATAAAAAGAAAGAAATATGAAAGTGCACCTGGTGATGACTAGAACTTTTAACATATGGAAAAATGTATATCCCCATGTCAACGTCGTGACCAATTTGGCATAAATTAAATTATTTCTTGTCATAATTTCCGATCGATTCACCAAATACTTCTTGATCTGTTAAGAAATGAGACATGTATAGCTCGAATGAATGACAAATCTCTTGGTGAAAAGTATAGATATATAACAGGAGACGCAGCCTTTGAATGACACTGCCACAAAGGTAGCACAATCAATATCATGAATAGCTTCAATAATACACGCGTAAATAAAAGATAAAAAATGACAAAATGGGTGGCTGCCTTGGAACGTATGGATTCAGAACATCAATCCTACTAGATACGTTCCGTTATCTGTCACATAATTACACGGTTTATTATTCATTAAAACCCTTTGATTATTATGGACACTGTTATATAATTTACAGGTTTCCTGTGATTTTCACCATATGCATGCTGCGTTTTTGTAAGAGAATAGTCTGGACAATATATCTTTATACACTTACTGATATTGTTCAGGCGATCAGAAGGACAGACAAGGGACTTAATGCTGGACCGAAACTGACGACTTATTTTGATGTATTTTCTTAGTTTTTCCCCTTTCTGCTCTGATATCTACAAAATATTTGAGTATATCTGCTTACAGAGTCATTTGTGTTGTTCATGTACATGTATTTACCTGAGCATACTTGTGTTTATCCCGATAAACATAAGGAAGCTGCTGGATTGACACGATGGTAATCAACCCGCACTAGTTTCAGTTACAGTGTCGGGTTTAAACGATTAGACTGGATGAATATAACTTTGCCATTGACAAGTCCAAGGTTGTTAGTTCTGTTTTCACCGTTGTATGCGTGTATTTTCTTTATAATAACCTTTCTGTTTTGTTCTGTTTACATGGTTGTGACCTTTGAATACTACACGCCTTATTAAAGTCGTATAAGCTGAATCAGTTTTGTTGTTGCTAACCTGTTTATTTGTTAATTGTATACAAGTGTATTTGACCTTCATTAGATGTAAGCTATTTTTCTAAATGACCTTGGAATAGAGTTGTATCAAGTAAACTATGAAAAAATGAATATCGTTGCAGAAAATAACAAACATTTAAAATTGAATTTAAAACTAAATCATTCATTTTAATTGAAATTCCTTATCATCAATTTGTGTAAATTGTGAATATTTTCCATATAGCATTAGTGTGCAAAAGGATTTGTGTTTTCAAGTAGAAAGGGCTTTCGATATTCTTAGGTCCGCAACTTTTTCACATTTGTACGTATAACGAATGAATCGTATACATGCATTTTGAATGCCCATGAGAAATATGAACTTATTTTGATTCAGTGTTGTTATTAGTTCTGGTACCTGTTACGCCAAAATTTACTTAACTATTTTGTAAATATTTATCCTAACACACTTATTAAATATATCAGATCCACGGGATAAAGTCACACATTCGTCTATTAAAACAAACGCTGTTAATTTTACATTGAGGATATCTTACTTACTGAACGAATAAAACGTCGCCACTGCATCGAACACGTGATTTTTTTCAAGTTTGGCATATACATATTAAGGTGGTAGATTCGAGTCCCGCTCGCTTCAAAAACTTCATGTGAGAAAGTAGTTATTTGCGGAAGGTTGGTGTTTCTGTGAAGATTCATTTCGAGGTCTTAAACCCCATTAAAAACACATCTAAGCACAATTTACCATTGTACATAGTTTTGCAGGACTACTTAATAGCACCGGTGGGAACTACCCATACAGAGACGATGGATACTCTCCATACAGAGACGGTGGATACTCTCCATACAGAGACGATGGATACTCTCCATACAGAGACGGTGGATACTTTCCATACAGAGACGATGGATACTCTCCATACAGAGACGGTGGATACTCTCCATACAGCGACGGTGGATACTCTCCATACAGAGACGGTGGATACTCTCCATACAGCGACGGTGGATACTCTCCATACAGAGACGGTGGATACTCTCCATACAGAGACGGTGGATACTCTCCATACAGAGACGGTGGATACTCTCCATACAGAGACGGTGGATACTCTCCATACAGCGACGGTGGATACTCTCCATACAGAGACGGTGGATACTCTCCATACAGAGACGGTGGATACTCTCCATACAGAGACGGTGGATACTCTCCATACAGCGACGGTGGATACTCTCCATACAGAGACGGTGGATACTCTCCATACAGAGACGGTGGATACTCTCCATACAGCGACGGTGGATACTCTCCATACAGAGACGGTGGATACTCTCCATACAGCGACGGTGGATACTCTCCATACAGAGACGGTGGATACTCTCCATACAGCGACGGTGGATACTCTCCATACAGAGACGATGGATACTCTCCATACAGACACGATGGATACTCTCCATAGGACGCAGGTCAAACCGGCCATAAGTCAAACCGGCCACAAGTCAAACCGGCCCCAAAAAATCCGGCCACACTTTTTTTTTATTTTGGTCAAACCGGCCACAAAAACCGGCCACATTTCCCCCCCCCCCCCCCCCCCCCCCCCCCCTTATTTCTTTTATTATATTAACTATATATTCCAGGTTCAAATTAAAGAAATATTATTTTTACCGGAGACGGTGCTACGAAAAGGACCATTTATTACACGAAATGAGCTAATAAAACACAACAAGAAACTAGATACATATAAGAAAATGAAGGCTAATAGAAGAACGGCACGAGTATGGGTGTAATACGAAGACATGTTTGAAATTTTGAGACTTTTCATCAAATCGACCGTAAGGGAAATTCGACTAGTTGTCTGCACACTTTTACAGAAAATGTCGAAATGATGGTTTATGTACTTATATAACGGTATGCTACAATGTAATGAAGAACATCATAATGTATTTGAGCTTCTCGAATTAAGTATTTTGTAGTAGGAAGTAGAAAATATACTTTGGGCTGTTTGGTCAAAGAGCAACTGTTAATGAAGGTAATGAAACATACAGTGGTCTCATTAGGTGCAATACTATGACTGATATACAAAAAACAACTAATCTGTTAACTACACTGACATGTGTGCTGAGGTAAATCAGGGTATACAAACGTTATGTATACAACCAGTCTGTTAACTACACTGACATGTGTGCTGAGGTAAATCAAGGTATACAAACGTTATGTATACAACCAGTCTGTTAACTACACTGACATGTGTGCTGAGGTAAATCAGGGTATACAAACGTTATGTATACAACCAGTCTGTTAACTACACCGACATGTGTGCTGAGGTAAATCAGGGTATACAAACGTTATGTATACAACCAGTCTGTTAACTACACCGACATGTGTGCTGAGGTAAATCAGGGTATACAAACGTTATGTATACACCCAGTCTGTTAACTACACTGACATGTGTGCTGCGGTAAATCAGGGTATACAAACTTTATGTATACACCCAGTCTGTTAACTACATTGACATGTGTGCTGAGGTAAATCAGGGTATACAGACGTTATGTATACACCCAGTCTGTTAACTACACTGACATGTGTGCTGAGGTAAATCAGGGTATACAAACGTTATGTATACACCCAGTCTGTTAACTACACTGACATGTGTGCTGAGGTAAATCAGGGTATACAAACGTTATGTATACAACCAGTCTGTTAACTACACTGACATGTGTGCTGAGGTTAATCAGGGTATACAAACGTTATGTATACAACCAGTCTGTTAACTACACCGACATGTGTGCTGAGGTAAATCAGGGTATACAAACGTTATGTATACAACCAGTCTGTTAACTACACCGACATGTGTGCTGAGGTCAATCAGGGTATACAAACGTTATGTATACACCCAGTCTGTTAACTACACTGACATGTGTGCTGAGGTAAATCAGGGTATACAAACGTTATGTATAAAACCAGTCTGTTAACTACACCGACATGTGTGCTGAGGTAAATCAGGGTATACAAACGTTATGTATACACCCAGTCTGTTAACTACACCGACATGTGTGCTGCGGTAAATCAGGGTATACAAACTTTATGTATACACCCAGTCTGTTAACTACATTGACATGTGTGCTGAGGTAAATCAGGGTATACAGACGTTATGTATACACCCAGTCTGTTAACTACACTGACATGTGTGCTGAGGTAAATCAGGGTATACAAACGTTATGTATACACCCAGTCTGTTAACTACACTGACATGTGTGCTGAGGTAAATCAGGGTATACAAACGTTATGTATACAACCAGTCTGTTAACTACACTGACATGTGTGCTGAGGTTAATCAGGGTATACAAACGTTATGTATACAACCAGTCTGTTAACTACACTGACATGTGTGCTGAGGTAAATCAGGGTATACAAACGTTATGTATACACCCAGTGAACAGCACAAACAAGAATAGCTAAGAAAAAACAGTCGTAGGATGAAACAAACATATTATGGTAGATGACAGGATTCTTTAAAAAAATATAAAAACAAGCTGAAACACTGAGTTTTAAAGTTGCGGTGAAAATAAATTATGAAATAATACAAGTCTATCCTCTATTTTTTTCAAGGGCGTATATCTGCTGCTACGTTCATGCTGACCAGAGAGGAACTTCATTGATCACTTATCAATTATATAACCACCCCGCCCCTCTTCGATTCAGATTGTTTGCTTTGAGCAGCAAACAAACCCAATTTAAATGAACCTGTAGTAATCTCGAGAGTTGCTGCTGTCGAACCACAAACTTTGCCAACAAATATTGAGTTTGCTGCCTAGCTTAGATGTAATGCTGGACATGCGTGAAATATACTGCACACCTTAGATGCAAAGCTGGACATGCGTGAAATATACTGCACACCTTAGATGTAATGCTGGACATGCGTAAGATATACTGCACACCTTAGATGTTATGCTGACATGCGTGAAATATATTGCACACCTTAGATGTAATGCTGGACATGCGTGAAATTTACTGCACACCTTAGATGTAATGCTGACATGCGTGAAATATATTGCACACCTTAGATGTAATGCTGGACATGCGTGAAATATACTGCACACCTTAGATGTAATGCTGACATGCGTGAAATGTAATGCTGACATGCGTGAAATTTACTGCACACCTTAGATGTAATGCTGACATGCATGAAATATACTGCACACCTTAGATGTAATGCTGGACATGCGTGAAATATACTGCACACCCTAGATGTAATGCTGACATGCATGAAATATACTGCACACCCTAGATGTAATATTGGACATGTGTGAAATATATTGCATACCTTAGATGTAATGCTGACATGCGTGAAATATACTGCACACCTTAGATGTAATGCTGACATGCGTGAAATATACTGCACACCTTAGATGTAATGCTGACATGCGTGAAATATACTGCACACCTTAGATGTAATGCTGGACATGCGTGAAATATACTGCACACCTTAGATGTAATGCTGACATGCGTGAAATATACTGCACACCTTAGATGTAATGCTGGACATGTGTGAAATATACTGCATACCTTAGATGTAATGCTGACATGCGTGAAATATACTGCACACCTTAGATGTAATGCTGACATGCGTGAAATATACTGCACACCTTAAATGTAATGGTGGACATGCGTGAAATATACTGCACACCTTAGATGTAATGCTGACATGCGTGAAATATACTGCACACCTTAGATGTAATGCTGACATGCGTGAAATATACTGCATACCTTAAATGTAATATTGGACATGTGTGAAATATACTGCATACCTTAGATGTAATGCTGACATGCGTGAAATATACTGCACACCTTAGATGTAATGCTGACATGCGTGAAATATACTGCACACCTTAGATGTAATGCTGACATGCGTGAAATGTAATGCTGACATGCGTGAAATATACTGCACACCTTAGATGTAATGCTGACATGCGTGAAATATACTGCACACCTTAGATGTAATGCTGGACATGCGTGAAATATACTGCACACCCTAGATGTAATGCTGACATGCATGAAATATACTGCACACCTTAGATGTAATGCTGGACATGCGTGAAATATACTGCACACCCTAGATGTAATGCTGACATGCATGAAATATACTGCACACCTTAGATGTCATGTTGGACATGCGTGAAAAGCAATCTCCGTAGGTGAACTAACAATGAAAACAAAAATATACGTTGCTTGCTTACAAATATAATAGCAAGGTTTAATAAACATGCTAACGTAGGCATTAGATTCAAGTGGTATTATATCACTTCAAGCAGTTGGAGACACAGATGTTTTAATTATGGATACATCTGTGGAGCATGCAGTAACTCGGTCCTGTATTATGGTGGGAATTTTATTTGTAAAATTGTGTTTTTAGAAAATACCAAACTTAAAACTGATTGTTTCTCAATATCTTTATTCACTCAAAATATTAAATACACAATATGTATTACAAAATGATAGTAACGATAACAGTTCTCGCCTCGCAATCAAATGACAGAAATAATATTAGTTGTAAACATTTTTTTTCCTTTAAAAATGAAATTAATGATATAAATTGGGTCCACTTAACTTATTTTTTTTTACAAATATTTCGAGTATTAATAACAATGTCAAACTGTCCTGATTACAATCCGTGTTACATGTCTACTATACGTGTCCTGTATTCCATGCTGTATAATGAATATCAACGTCACAATGCTTTTTGTATGATTAATGTAAATATGATCACATCTAAAATAACATCACTGACATAATGTCACTGACAGTTCACATGGGAATTACTTGTCACTAAAAGTTCACATGAAAATTACTTGTCACTTACAGTTCACATGAAAATTACTTGTCACTTACAGTTCACATGAAAATTACTTGTCACTGACAGTTCACATGAAAATTACTTGTCACTTACAGTTCACATGAAAATTACTTGTCACTTACAGTTCACATGAAAATTACTTGTCACTTACAGTTCACATGAAAATTATTTGTCACTGACAGTTCACATGAAAATTACTTGTCACTTACAGTTCACATGAAAATTACTTGTCACTTACAGTTCACATGAAAATTACTTGTCACTGACAGTTCACATGGAAATTATTTGTTACTGACAGTTCGCATGAAAATTACTTGTCACTTACAGTTCACATGAAAATTACTTGTCACTTACAGTTCACATGAAAATTACTTGTCACTTACAGTTCACATGAAAATTACTTGTCACTGACAGTTCACATGGAAATTATTTGTTACTGACAGTTCGCATGAAAATTACTTGTCACTTACAGTTCACATGAAAATTACTTGTCACTTACAGTTCACATGAAAATTACTTGTCACTGACAGTTCACATGGAAATTATTTGTTACTGACAGTTCACATGAAAATTACTTGTCACTGACAGTTCACATGAAAATTATTTGTCACTGACAGTTCACATGGAAAGGAAATCACTTGTCACTTACAGTTCATAAGGATATTATTTGTCACTGACAGATTATATGGAAAAGAAATCACTTGTCGGCGACAGTTCACATGGAAATTATTTATCATTGACAGTTCAGTTCACACTGAAATGACATGTCACTGTGCGTCATGTTTATTATTGAATTCCATGTAAACGGAACCGGGCCCGATCAACTCAGTCGGTAACGCGTCTGACTATCAATCCAGGGGTCGTGAGTTCGAATCCACGCCCGGCAACTATCTCCGTGATGATTGATATACGACATTGTGTCTCATTATCATTCGTCTCTTACCGTTGATTCAAGTTATCAGTTACTATCTAGTGTGTGCTCGAGTACAGGTTAACCTTTCAGGATCCCAGGAAACAGTGGTTATGTTAACTGATCGTCTATTAGCCCTCGATGGCATAAACATGACGCTAAATTTTCAATCAATCAATGAACTGCCAGTGATAAGTTATTCCCATGATAACTGTCCGATTGGATGACCATCATTACTTACTCATTTACCAAATATAAAATTCAACAGTTGATTTAACGACTGCACTGTTATATTTTGATAAACATATATTGTTCAATGCTAATTTTGATATCTTTTATTCAAACCACAACAATCGTCTAGTGGTAGAGCCACTTCCTCGCATGTGGAAGATCCTGGGTTCGACTCCAGGCCGGTCATATCAAATACTTGAAGATAATGATACTGGAAGCATGGGATATCATAACACATGTCTGCGGCATGATACTCCATTGTGACAGCTATTATTCGATATAACCATGTGATGTGTCCTTGGTATATTAAACTTGTTTTACCCACGTTATAACCATGTGAGGTGTTCTTGGTGTATTATACTTGTTATACCCACGTTATAACCATGTGATGTGTCCTTGGTGTATTATACTTGATATACCAACGTTATACCCATGTGAGGGGCCCAAGGTGTATTATACCTGTTATACCCACGTTATAATCATGTGAGGTGTCCCTGGTGTATTATACTTGTTATACCCACGTTATAACCATGTGAGGGGCCCTAGGTGTATTATACTTGTTATAACCACGTTATAACCATGTGACGGGCCCATGGTGTATTATACTTGTTATACCAACGTTATAACCATGTGAGGGGCCCGTGGTGTATTATACCTGTTATACCCACGTAATACCCATATGAGGGGCCCTAGGTGTATTGTACTTGTTATAACCACGTTATACCCATGTGAGGGGCCCTTGTTGTATTATACTTGTTATACCCACGTTATAACCATGTGAGGTGTCCTTGGTGAATTATACTTGTTATACCCACGTTATAACCATGTGAGGTGTCCTTGGTATATTATACCTGTTATAACCACGTTATAACCATGTGAGGTATCCTTGGTGTATTATACTTGTTATGCCCACGTTATAACCATGTGAGGTGTCCTTGGTGTATTATACTTGTTCTAACCACATTATAACCATGTGAGGGGCCCTTGGTGTATTATACCTGTTATACCCACGTTATAACCATGTGAGGTGTCCTTGGTGTATTATACTTGTTTTACCCACGTTATAACCATGTGAGGGGCCCTAGGTGTATTATACCTGTTATGCCCACGTTATAACCATGTGAAGTGTCCTTGGTGTATTATACCTGTTATAACCACGTTATAACCATGTGAGGTGTCCTTGGTGTATTATACTTGTTATAACCACGTTATAACCATGTGAGGGGCCCTTGGTGTATTATAATTGTTATACCCACGTTATAACCATGTGAGGTGTACTTGGTGTATTATACTTGTTATACCCACGTTATAACCATGTGAGGTGTCCTTGGTGTATTATACTTGTTACACCAACGTTATAACCATGTGAGGGACCCTTGGTGTATTATACTTGTTATACCCATGTTATAACCATGTGAGGTGTCCTTGGTGTATTATACTTATTATACCCACGTTATAACCATGTGAGGGGACCTTGGTGTATTATACTTCTTATACCCACGTTATAACCATGTGAGGGGCCCTTGGTATATTAAACTAGTTATACCCACGTTATAACCATGTGAGGGGCTCTTGGTATAATAAACGTGTTATACCAACGTTATAACCATGTGAGGTGTACTTGGTGTATTATACTTGTAATACCCACGTTATAACCATGTGAGGGGCCCCTGGTATATTAAACTTGTTATACCCACGTTATAACCATGTGAGGGGCCCTTGGTATATTAAACGTGTTATATCCACGTTATAACCATGTGAGATGTCCTTGGTGTATTATACTTGTTATACCCACGTTATAACCATGTGAGGGGCCCTTGGTATATTAGACTTGTTATACCCACGTTATAACCATGTGAGGTGTTCTTGGTATATTATACTTGTTATACACACGGTATAACCATGTGATGTGTCCTTGGTGTATAATACTTGATATACCCACGTTTTAACCATGTGAGGTGTCCTTGGTGTATTATACTTGTTATACCCACGTTATAACCATGTGAGGTGTCCTTGGTGTATGATACTTGTTATACCCACGTTATAACCATGTGATGTGTCCTTGGTGTATTATAGTTGTTATACCCACGTTATAACCTTGTGAGGTGTCCCTGGTGTATTATACTTGTTATACCCACGTTATAACCATGTGATGTGTCCCTGGTGTATTATAATTGTTATAACCACGTTATAACCATGTGAGGTGTCCATGGTGTATTATAATTGTTATACCCACGTTATAACCATGTGAGGTGTCCTTGGTGTATTATACTTGTTATACCCACGTTATAACCATGTGATGTGTCCTTGGTGTATTATACTTGTTATATCCACGATATAACCATGTGAGGTGTCCTTGGTGTATTATACTTGTTATACCCACGATATAACCATGTGCTATGTCCCTAGTGTATTATACTTGTTATACCCACGTTATACCCATGTCAGGGGCCCTAGGTGTATTATACTTGTTATACCCACGTTATAACCATATGAGGTGTCCCTGGTGTATTATACTTGTTATACCGACGTTATAACCATGTGATGTGTCCCTGGTATATTATACTTGTTATATCCACGTTATAACCATGTGAGATATCCTTGGTGTATAATACTTGTTATACCCACGTTATAACCATGTGAGGGGCCATTGGTATATTAGACTTGTTATACCCACGTTATAACCATGTGAGGTGTTCTTGGTGTATTATACTTGTTATACCCACGGTATAACCATGTGATGTGTCCTTGGTGTATTATACTTGATATACCCGCGTTATAACCATGTGAGGTGTCCTTGGTGTATTATACTTGTTATACACAAACTATAACCATGTGAGGTGTCCTTGGTGTATTATACTTGTTATACCCACGTTATAACCATGTGATGTGTCCTTGGTGTATTATAGTTGTTATACCCACGATATAACCATGTGAGGTGTCCTTGGTGTATTATACTTGTTATACCCACGATATAACCATGTAATGTGTCCTTGGTGTATTATACTTGTTACAACTACGTTATACCCATGTGAGGGGCCCTAGGTGTATTATACTTGTTATACCCACGTTATAACCATGTGATGTGTCGCTGGTGTATTATACTTGTTATACCCACGTTATAACCATGTGATGTGTCCCTGGTGTATTATACTTGTTATAACCACGTTATAACCATGTGAGGTGTCCTTGGTGTATTATACTTGTTATACCCACGTTATAACCATGTGAGGTGTCCTTGGTGTATTATACTTGTTATACCCACGTTATAACCATGTGAGGTGTCCTTGGTGTATTATACTTGTTATTCCCACGTTATAACCATGTGATGTGTCCTTGATGTATTATACTTGTTATATCCACGATATAACCATGTGAGGTGTCCTTGGTGTATTATACTTGTTATACCCACGATATAACCATGTGCTATGTCCCTGGTGTATTATATTTGTTATACCGACGTTATACCCATGTGAGGGGCCCTATGTATATTATACTTGTTATACCCACGTTATAACCATATGAGGTGTCCCCGGTGTATTATACTTGTTATACCCACGTTATAACCATGTGATGTGTCCCTGGTATATTAAACTTGTTATACCCACGTTATAACCATGTGAGGGGCCCTTGGTATATTAAACGTGTTATATCCACGTTATAACCATGTGAGATGTCCTTGGTGTATTATACTTGTTATACCCACGTTATAACCATGTGAGGGGCCTTTGGTATATTAGACTTGTTATACCCACGTTATAGCCATGTGAGGTGTTCTTGGTGTATTATACTTGTTACACCCACGGTATAACCATGTGATGTGTCCTTGGTGTATTATACTTGATATACCCACGTTATAACCATATGAGGTGTCCTTGGTGTATTATACTTGTTATACCCACGTTATAACCATGTGAGATGTCCTTGGTGTATTATACTTGTTATACCAACGTTATAACCATGTGATGTGTCCTTGGTGTATTATAGTTGTTATACTCACGATATAACCATGTGAGGTGTCCTTGGTGTATTATACTTGTTATACCCACGATATAACCATGTGATGTGTCCTTGGTGTATTATACTTGTTATACCTACGTTATATCCATGTGAGGGGCCCTAGGTGTATTATACTTGTTATACCCACGTTATAACCATGTGAGGTGTCCCTGGTGTATTATACTTGTTATAGCCATGTGATGTGTCCCTGGTGTATTATACTTGTTATAACCACGTTATAACCATGTGAGGTGTCCTTGGTGTATTATACTTGTTATACCCACGTTATAACCGTGTGAGGTGTCCTTGGTGTATTATACTTGTTATACCCACGTTATAACGATGTGATGTGTCCTTGGTGTATTATACTTGTTATATCCACGATATAACCATGTGAGGTGTCCTTGGTGTATTATACTTGTTATACCCACGATATAACCATGTGCTATGTCCCTGGTGTATTATACTTGTTATACCCATGTTATACCCATGTGATGGGCCATAGGTGTAATGTACTTGTTATAACCACGTTATAACCATATGATGTGTCCCTGGTGTATCATACTTGTTTTACCCACGTTATAACCATGTGATGTGTCCCTGGTATATTATACTCGTTATACCCACGTTATAACCATGTGATATGTCCTTGGTGTATTATACTTGTTATACCCACGTTATAACCATGTGAGGGGCCCTTGGTATATTAGACTTGTTATACCCACGTTATAACCATGTGAGGTGTTCTTGGTGTATTATACTTGTTATACCCACGGTATAACCATGTGATGTGTCCTTGGTGTATTATACTTGATATACCCACGTTATAACCATGTGAGGTGTCCTTGGTGTATTATACTTGTTATACCCACGTTATAACCATGTGAGATGTCCTTGGTGTATTATACTTGTTATACCCTCGTTATAACCATGTGATGTGTCCTTGGTGTATTATAGTTGTTATACCCACGATATAACGATGTGAGGTGTCCTTGGTGTATTATACTTGTTATACCCACGATATAACCATGTGATGTGTCCTTGGTGTATTATACTTGTTATACCTACGTTATACCCATGTGAGGGGCCCTAGGTGTATTATACTTGTTATACCCACGTTATAACCATGTGAGGTGTCCCTGGTGTATAATACTTGTTATACCCACGTTATACCCATGTGAGGGGCCCTAGGTGTATTATACTTGTTATAACCACGTTATAACCATGTGATGTGTCCTTGGTGTATTATACTTGTTATAACCACGATATAACCATGTGATGTGTCCCTGGTGTATTATACCTGTTATAACCACGTTATAACCATGTGATGTGTCCTTGGTGTATTATACTTGTTATACCCACGTTATAACCATTTGAGGTGTCCTTGGTGTATTATACTTGTTATATCCACGTTATAACCATGTGATGTGTCCTTGATGTATTATACTTGTTATATCCACGATATAACCATGTGAGGTGTCCTTGGTGTATTATACTTGTTATACCCACGATATAACCATGTGCTATGTCCCTGGTGTATTATACTTGTTATACCCACGTTATACCCATGTGAGGGGCCCTATGTGTATTATATTTGTTATACCCACGTTATAACCATATGAGGTGTCCCCGGTGTATTATAATTGTTATACCCACGTTATAACCATGTGATGTGTCCCTGGTATATTATACTTGTTATACCCACGTTATAACCATGTGAGATGTCCTAGGTGTATTATACTTGTTATACCCACGTTATACCCACGTTATAACCATGTGAGGTGTCCTTGGTGTATTATACTTGTTATACCCACGTTATAACCATGTGAGGTGTCCTTGGTGTATTATACTTGTTATACCCACGTTATAACCATGTGAGGTGTCCTTGGTGTATTATACTTGTTATAACCACGCACGTTATAACCATGTGAGGTGTCCCTGGTGTATTATACTTGTTATAACCACGTTCTAACCATGTGAGGTATCCTTGGTGTATTATACTTGTTATACCAACTTTATAACCATGTGAGGTGTCCTTGGTGTATTATACTTGTTATACCCACGTTATAACCATGTGGGGTGTCCTTGGTGTATTATACTTGTTATACCCACGTTATAACCATGTGAGGGGCCCTTGGTATATTAAACTTGTTATACCCACGTTATAACCATGTGAGGTGTCCCTAGTGTATTATACTTGTTATACCCACATTATAACCATTTGAGGTGTCGTTGGTGTATTATACTTGTTATACCCACGTTATAACCATGTGATGTGTCCTTGGTGTATTATACTTGTTATGCCCACGTTATAACCATGTGAAGTGTCCCTGGTGTATTATACTTGTTATACCCACGTTATAACCATGTGAGGTGTCCCTGGTGTATAAAACTTGTTATACCCACGTTATAACCATGTGAGGGGCCCTTGGTGTATTATACTTGTTATACCCACGTTATAACCATGTGAGGTGTTCTTAGTGTATTATACTTGTTATACCCACGTTATAACCATGTGAGGTGTCCTTGGTGTATTATACTTGTTATACCCACGTTATAACCATGTGAGGTGTCCCTTGTGTATTATACTAGTTATTACCACGTTCTAATCATGTGAGTTGTCCTTGGTGTGCTTGGTGTACTATACTTGTTATACCCACGTTATAACCATGTGAGGTGTCCTTGGTATATTAAACTTGTTATACCCACGTTATAACCATGTGAGGTGTCTTTGGTGTAGAATACTTGTTATACCCACGTTATAACCATGTGAGGTGTCCTTGGTGTATTATATTTGTTATACCTACTTTGTAACAATGTGAGGTGTCCTTGGTGTATTATACTTGTTACACCCACGTTATAACCATGTGAGGTGTCCTTGGTGTATTATACCTGTTATACCCACTTTATAACCATGTGAGGGGCCCTTGGTGTATTATACTTGTTATACCCACGTTATAACCATGTGAGGGGCCCTTGGTGTATTATACTTGCTATACCCATGTTATAACCATGCGGGGAGTCCTTGGTGTATTATACTTGTTATACCCACGTTTTAACCATGTGATGTGTCCTTGTTGTATTATACTTGTTATAACCAAGTTTTAACCATATGAGGTGTCCCTGGTGTATTATGCTTGTTTTACCCTCGTTATACCCATGTGAGGTGCCCTAGGTGTATTATACTTGTTATACCCATGTTATAACCATGCGGGGAGTCCTTGGTGTATTAATTGTACACGTGTTGGCATATACATTATATAGCAAAACAATTTTACACCAAACCTCACATATAATTTTTGCCATAAATTATCCCGTTTGCTATTATTATAAATACAATCAAGTAGAACATGTTCAACTAAGTATGAAGATGGCAATCCACATTTGGAACAATTTTGCTGAAATGGTCTTGAGAAAAACCTACACATTATATATGCCATTGTACTACATGATTCTGTAAATCTTTTCAGTTTTACTCAGTTTCCAGAGTAAGCACAAATCAAAGTTACAATGGATAAGATTGAATCCATTGAGAGATTCATCATTTTGACATTTATTTAGTAACTGTTTGTTTTCGAACCCATAAACAGCAGTATTTACTATTTTTTTCCATTGAAATTTTGACGGAAAAACACTTGTCTTAGAATATTCATCTAAGTACGATGAAATATCATATTTTTTACAAACAATTTTTATATCGGCAATGAAACCTTTAACTTTAGTAGGTATTAACTTATAGTCAAATAAACGATTAACAAATATTTGCTTTGCTATGAAGTAGGGTGACAACTTACAGAGCTGACCTAAAAATATAAGTTTTCTTTTATCAATTTCAGCTTCCATTGATAGGCATCCTAACATACTTAGTACTACGTCTGTTCTTGTATACTTTGGTATTGACTGAATGTGTTTTAAACAGAACCTATGTGCTCTTTCAATAGTAAGTATATGAGCATTAGTTAGATTATGCCATAGCTCACAGCCGTACAAAGCTTTCGGCAAGACAACCGACTTATATATTTGTTTCGCCGTTGCTGGGTGAATTCCCCCAGAATATACGCCACAATTTATTATATTTAAAAAGGTACTCCTAATTTTGTAGTTCGCTTCCTTTATAATGTTATTATTATTCTCGTATTTATTGAAAAGTACACCTAAATGTGTATACTGCTCCACTTCATCTACTTTACTGTCCCCAAGAATCCATTTACGTGTGTTTAATTTATATTTATTGCGTGATTCATGAAATATAATGACCGAGCATTTAGAAGCATTGTAAAAATAATGGTGTCCGA
Source organism: Panopea generosa (assembly GCA_029582155.1). Taxonomy (NCBI): domain Eukaryota; kingdom Metazoa; phylum Mollusca; class Bivalvia; order Adapedonta; family Hiatellidae; genus Panopea; species Panopea generosa. The sequence continues at coordinate 87,761,042 of CM055897.1, read as the reverse complement.
TACCATATTTGTAGCAGATATCAATCATGTGACTTAACCCAGTTTTAGATAAAGATAATAAAACCATATCATCAGCTGATGTAGGACAGGAGCAGTTAATATTGTACATATAAAAACCATATTCTGAGGCTACTAACTTATCCATAAGATCATTTATAAACACGATGTACAGAAAAGGATTGAGAATCCCTCCCTGCCTGGTACCTTGTAATACTGGGAACCAGTCTGAAAAGTGACCTTGGTTTCTGACACAACTGGTCATATTGGTATATAAGTTAAAAACAACTTTAAGAATGTATAACGGTAATCCAAATTTGAACAATATTACCATAAGAGCCTCATGCCAAACGGTATCAAATGCACGGCGTACATCTAGAAAAGCAATATTTAATTGACTGTCATTTTCTTTAGCAAAGTAAGAGCATTCACGCAGAACAAAGTAAGAGCATTCACGCAGAACAAAAGAAGTCATCATGGAGTAATTGCTCGATAACTATTCGGGTCAGTCTTTGCCTTTTTACCACCTTTATATAAAAGTATGATTATACCTTTCTTCATATCATTTGGCGTATGCGCATATGTAGTCATATTTTGAAATAGTTTTGCTAAGAGTTTCAATACTATTTCACCACCATAGGTAATATTTTCGTAATAAACATTATCACACCCGCAAGCTTTAAACTGTTTTGCTTTTCGGCAGGCTACAAGCACTTCGTTAGTACTTATAGACGGAACATTTGTGTATGTTACATGCGATAATAAGTTATTTATCGTGTGGTATTCACTTTTGTAACTGTCATTTATTAATCCATCATACAAAATAGGATTATCAGGTGTGTATAGCTCTTTAAAAAAATACCCACATTGAAGCAGCGCAGATGGTTGAGGGAAATTTAAGTATAACTGAGGATGTTTACTTTTATTTTAATGCTGGGGCCATATGATTTATGTGCTGGCTAGTATAATTTCTAAGGTTTTTAGTAAAATTAGCTTGGTTTACATTTCCATTAGCTGGCATCTGTTGTTTTGGAATATAGCTTTTTATTGTTTTGCTTCATTTCTTGTGGATTTTGTAACATCTATGAAATATTTTGTCCTACCGGTAACGGTTGAAGGCGGTAGTGATTGAAGATAAACGCTTGGTGTAAAGTTCAGCCATTGTATTTCAATACGTATATTCAATAAACGTAATGATACAACACAAACATCCGTTTATTAAATAACGGTATATACACTTTCATAGAATCATATAAGTGTAACAGGAAAAACACTTGTACATCGCATGTCCGCAGATATACACTATAGTAATATAGTACAGCGTTGCATAGTCACTGCTATTTAACATATTTGTCTGAAGTTGTTATTGTTCCTGTTTGAAGTTCAAATGATAAAACTGTTAGTTAGAAATCCTGATTAAGCATTAAGCACGTTCGCAGAATCCACGCGTCGCGCCTACCGGCCGAAACCGCTGCATTACTTAAGAACTACATTGCGAGTGTTGAAATCCGAAAACTAAAGAATGCAACTAAGGTACACTGCGACTAACTCCTAACCCGTTAACTCATATTTCATAACTAAAAGGTGTTTAATGAACTTTACCATGTTAGGGAAGGGCCGTAACTAATGTTGGTAGAACTTGTGGCCCAACCCTTTTGCTTATATATGTATATATATATATATATATGTTAAAAGGCAATAAAATATGTTTAAACTAAACTACAATGTTATTAGAACATGTGACCTATAGTAACCAAATAAAAACAATACTTTTTGGTGGGTATTTTTTTATCTTAGCAACACTCCACTAGTAAGAAGTTTTGAATTTATAATAGCCGCATGGATTAATTGTAAAGCTGATGGCTTTCGAACAAGAATAGATAAGTTAATAAAGTGCTCATCACAGGTAGGATAAGCGGATAGATTTTGTTAAATGAATTAACATGTATAAATGTACCTGGCTTATAAAACAAGTACATTAAAATATGAATCTACATAAATAATAAGTTTTTTTTTTAAAAAGTTGAATAAAACGCTTTCCATATAAGTTCATTTTAAGATACACTTACAGATGTAACAATATTTGGGGATTTATACAGAACGTTTTCGGTGTCGATTTTTCTATTTCTTTTGGTAATGTTACACTTTTATTTTCGATGAAATCAGGACTACCTAGGTAGTCTTCTGGTTATCCATTTAAAAAGTTAGTGTCTAGACAAGTTGTGGATCTTTGAAAACTATAGATCTTGTTTTATTCTGTCATTTTTGTTTCTTTCTTTTCTTACATTATATAGCTTTTTAAACAAAAGAAACGCCTCAAAATATATAATTCGTGAGACGCATGTTCGTATGTCAGGCTTTTCTTGTAAGGACTACTCCAACTTAGGTACTCTTCAAATTTTCATGAAACTTGGTAAGTCATATCTGTATGAAGTCGAATTGCGCGTGTTGTCGGGGTGTTCATGTTCATCAGCTTTTAGCGGAGCTATTGCCCTTTAAATACCTTTAATGAACGAATATAATATATATAGTTTATTATTTAGTCGTTATTTATCGACCAGCTTTTCTAATAGCACTTTTGATTAAAAAAGCCTTATCAGACATAGTTTTAAATTGGCGTTGGCCATTTACAGGATATGTGTCTGGTAGTCTGGTAAATGACAAATTACTAAATGAAGATTTTTTTTTCAAAACTAATCAAACAACAGGTACCGAATAATGGTAATGTAAACCAAGCTATTGTGGCTAAGAAAATTAAAACATATGCTAGACAACACATGTATATACATGTACTATATTTGAACTTCCCTCATCCATGCCCGTTACTTTGCAAACCAATCGTAACCACTCGAATAGAGACTGTTTAGCGATTTAATGAGTAAAAAACAAGTATTCCGAATATTAAATAACCGGTTACACGAACATTATCTAGTTATTCAGTTAGCTAAGTAGATTTGTGTTGGCAGTTGCAGAGCAGTTGCAGGCTACTTTTCGCGTTAAGATATTTATCTTAACTGGAAACTTATCGCGTTAGTTATCTAGATAACAAGATTTTTTTCGCAATAGTTAATTAGATGAGTGTGGCAGTAATAGGCACTAACATACATTTATTCTTGTTAAGATATTTATCTCAACTAGAAACTTATCGTGTTAGTTTACTAGATAACTAGATAATTTTCGCAAAAAAATATGCGGTTAACTAGGAACTTATCGCGTTAGATAAGTGGATAACTAGTGGCAGAACTATGCCACCATAGGGACCATATCCCTGACTTGTATTTTAATTACGTATTTCATCATCATGTTTTCAAAAATTTTACTTATTTCTTTAAGTGTGTTCTTAAGCATATCAATATGCCTTGGAATGGATCCTTCTGGTTTACAGAACTTGTTTTCATTATTCATCCTGTCAATTTCCATCCTAAAATGAAATATGCAAATATTATTCAATACATGTATATTATGGAATATTGACACTTAATTGTAATATATAATACTATGATATAATTTTTTTGTATTCTATGATTATTATAACACACTTTAGAATTAGCAAATTTGTTCTTGAATATTCCATTGTCACGGTCAGGGAACTCTGTCACAACGTAGAGTGATTCGCGTTGGCAGTTTGTCACAGATTCTCGTCGACAGTATTTTTTTTTGTTTCAATAAATATTGCCAGAGTTACTAGTCGATAGCGGGGACATCACCATGGATGTTTTGAATATGTTAAATATATCCAAACGTGAAGTATAGTTTTTACATTCGTGGGAATATTATGCATTATAAGTAAAATTCGATCATATTGCTCATCTGATTATGAATATTTCTTCAAGTTTAAAACCAATTTAATTGCATTTCTCTATCATTGGAGCATGTTAATAATTGACATAACTACCACATCAAATCACAACCAGTACGATAGATCATAAATGTAGTGACTTTTATAGCTAAGTTTTGGTAATGCCTGAACACGCACTTATTCGTTTATATAAAATTCAAAATTTTAAAATGTCACAGCTTTGTGACGACAGGGTAACGGATGCGTGTCGATCCGTATTTCAATGTCACAGATTCAGTGTCGATAGTTTTAACATTGTAGAATTGTGCACCACTATGCAAATACTGTCATTTACACTTCAGATCTCGCATAGAGGCTGTCCGGTGTAACATTAAATTTTGATCCCGTTGAAAAATGACTTCATGTGTCACTTTTCAACGGATGAGTGATCCATTTTTACAACGCCCCCCCCCCCCACCCCCACCCCTGTCACTGCTCGTAGAGCGGATCAGCGGGATATAAAAATCGGCTACGTCCGTGCGTCCGTCCGTGCATGCGTCCGTGCGTTCGTTCATGTAGAATTCATAAAGATATAAAATAAATATATATGAAATTTTGATTACAGTTTGCTTTTGCCGCTGTGTCCACTCCTCCCTCCAACCCAGTTACTGCTGTTACTGGCAATGTATCACGTATCTAACAGAAAAAAAAGGAAAGCAATGTTTTAAAAAATATGGTACACAGTTTTTTCGAATCACATTTATATAATATATATTATATGAAACAGGGCCACGTTTTTATTTTTAACTGGAAGTGGTTTCAAATAATTTTCATTCTCATTTAATATCAATATGATTCATATGTATGTTATTGACAGGGTAGGATTTAGAAAAAAAGTGCAATACCTTTTACAAGAAAGACAACAAAATAAAAATACGTTGATATTTAAAATAAAATCAACTCGTGAACTGAAGTACTTTATTAATATCACTGAATAAATCACTTAGTTACAGATGTGCACTTAAGTTTCAAATGGTTGTGTTGCTGTCTTACCACTTTCCCCCCAATTTTTCAAACTTGGAGGAGGGGGTCCCCCACCAATTTTACTTCTAGACCTGGCCTCCTCTGCTGCCTTTTTTGTTTTTTTTTACCAAACTCTGATGCTCCTGCCATTTTTTTCTGACATCTAAAGTGGACCTCTTTATTTTAGAGGTGGCATTGATGCTAAAAATATGCAATAATATATCAAGTTACATGTTATATTTTGTACAGGAGAGTCACTCCTTATATCTGACCCTGAATAACTTGACTTAGCTCTCACAACTTAGGTTGCTTAGGATACTTTGGTCTAATGGACAAAATTACTTTGCAACATGTATTTCTACATTATTTTGAGTTCAGTAAATTTGCAAAATATAGTTGAAAGGATATGTTGATAGAATTTGTGGCCAGATCCTTTTGCCTTGAATTGTATTTGATTTATACGTATGATAGATATTGTAATATGGGTTTATATGGCAATAGGATATGTTTAAATCAAACCAGTTCAGTAAAGACATTTTAATATAACACCCGTAATGTTACACATCAATAAACCCCAACAGTAAACACAAATACAATCTACGGTTATTGAGATAAAAATCTAGAATTATGTACATCGTAAACATGCAATGGGTTTTGATCTACAACATTAAATAAGAATTAACTTCCTTAATACATCCTTAAGGCGGATATTGTTGACATTTCCCGGCAATTTTCATTTCTGGATAGTTATGACTCGCAGACGATTTTCCCGTTACGTTTACGACTTTGCTTAAGAGTGGTTTTGGGAAATAGACGTAAATAAAATCTTAAGATAATCTTAACTTTTATCGTAAACATAAAATTTACGAATTTTTGTGACACTTTCAGTTTGTTTGATATTTCATGTCTGGTCTGTAACTTTGTCTTACATGGAGGGATTTTAAAACTGCTTGACACAAGTGATCAGCATGTCATGATAATGTGTCACCTGCATTTACCAGTAGAAATACCCAGACCATTACATCAGATGTCAAGGTCAAGGTTACACAAAGGTCAATGTGATGCTTTAATGTAAAAAAAACATGAAGTTGCATGTCTAGTCTTAAACATCAGTCCATTACTCTTGATATTCATGTATACATCGCTATCTATTATAACATATATTGTTATTTTCACAGACCATTTCGGGGGCATGCGACACTTACCAGTGATATTTCTTGTTTTTCACTTAAATTAGCGGTGAGAGAAAAACGACAATGTTTGACATAGAGTTATATAGGCAAAAAAACTTCTGTCCATTTGGAGCGTTTCGGGCCCTCTTGGGTACTTTGTTACAATTTCAAATGTGTCAATTCTCTCATACCACTTAATTGGTGCTGCTAGAGTAGGATTGTCTTTATGTGGGTTTTATTGCCAAAGTCAAGGTCTCTATCAATGTAAAGACCTGCAGATGCACTCCACATTCTCTTTTATTCGAAGGATTTCAACTTTAATACACGGTGTGTGCGTGTGTATAAAAGCCACATGATGTCTCTGGGCCTGGGACCCATTTCAGTAACTTTCGTCTAAAAACTGCAAAATGTTAGGCCCAAAGTTATGAAAAAAGTTTTAAAACTTATAAAGCATTCAACTTAAAGCATCATGTACAGTGCAACCTGTGTAAAATGGACGATTTCGGGACTGAGCAAAAAGTTCGGTTTAGAGAGGTTTTAGTTTTTTTTTTTTTTAATTCAATCGGGTTTCCTTATTAATTTCATGCCTTCACACAAGTGTCAATGTAAAAATCTCTGAATTTTCAATATGTTCAATATACATCCTTGATGTTTGTATTAACAAAAGTGTAATCATTTTGCGAGTATTTAAGTGCACATACGGAAGGAACTATTTTCAATATTATCTCAAAGAGAAATCTTCCCTTTCAGCTTATATTTCCAAGTATAACCATTTTAAGTGCACTACGGAAAGAAAAGGATCTCTGAAGTACATGCCAGTTATTATATGATTTATAGAAATCGAACGTGTTTCCACGAAATTATTTCAAACAAGCACAATGTGCATCTATTATATTCAGAAAATCTGTAAAATACATGTATCACTTAATTCATTTTATTTGTTTGCAACAATTACATGTCACCTTAACTTTCTAATCAAACCCCAATTAACATTACTGTTGGTGATTGTCGCAATTTTGACAACACAATGGCATTTGAAAAAAAGGTGGCAGTCGATCTTGCAATTATGCCTAAGACATCAATTGATATATCACTACCTTGTATAAGGTCAAACTTCAAGACGTTATTCTGGTTAATGGGGGTAAATTAATATACAAAAATGCTGAAATCCGTCCGGTTTCAGGAATAGAGAGGTACCTGTTTACAGAGGTTTATTCTTCAATAGAAAAAATAAGGGACATTTTCTGGACTTTAGAAAGTGCATGGTTTATAGAGTATTCCGGTTTATCGAGTGTCCGGTTTACAGAGGTTTCACTGTACTCGCATCGTCATAAGAGCTGTCTTTACAATGACAAAATATGTTTCATAATTAAAGTCTTCATTGTACGTATGAAAATCATGGCCATGCGAAGGTGAATGAAACAGGCTCCAGGCTTTATATATATATAAATATATATATATACATATATTATATTTTTGTTTTTTCAAATTTCACAATTGCCACTGCAATTGCATAAGACTGCACAAAGTAACATCATATATCAATGATAACGGAGACTGTGGCTTGGAGGGATTCAAACTCGCAACCCTGGATTTATAGTTAGACATGCTACCAACTGAGCTAACCAGTCCAAACTGGGACAGTTGGTCATTGTGTCAGTACAATGTGACTGGTTGGAGTAGTATACTATGTATTTGTGGTGTAATACTTCAGAGTCGCAGAGCTAAGACTGTCACCAGCAGCGATGGTCATGCTATGACAGAATTTCAAACATTACTGGTAACTAGTAATTAGTTAAGTGACGCCATGAAATGAAATACATTCTTCTTTCATCATCCGCCTCGCATGCAGAACGTCGTGGGTTCAATTCTCGGCTGGGTCATACCAAAGACTTGAAAACTGGTACTAGAAGCTTGGCACTCAGCATTTAGAGGATAGTTCTAGGTCTGGTTGGCATGGTGTCAGTATATTGTGATTGGTTGGGGTATCATAGTATGATGTGACTTAGACTAATGTCTCCAATAGACACCGTCGTGATATAACTGAAATAGTGTTGAAAGCGACGCTTAACACCATACAACAACAACAACAACAACAACAACAACAACAACAACAACAACAACAACAACAACAACAACAACAACAACAACAACAACAACAACATTGTTTTACCATTGTTTAATAATAACCAGTAAATGAATACACATACATGAATACACATACATAAATACACATACATGAATACATGGATACATATACGTGGATACACATACATGAATACACATACATGGATACACATTAATGAATACACATACATGAATACATTGATACACATACATGAATACACATACATGGATACACATACATGTAAACATGGATACACATACATGAATACACATACATGAATACACATACATGGATACACACTGAATACACATACATGGATACACATACACAGATACACATACATTGATACACATACATGAATACACATACATCAATACACATACATGAATACACATACATGGAAACACACTGAATACACATACATGGATACAAATTGAATATACATACATGTATACACATACATGAATACACGGATACACATACATGAATACACTTACATGGATACACATACATAGATACACATTGAATACACATACATGCAAACACATACATGAATACACATATATGAATACACATACATGAATAAACATACATGAATACAAATATATGGTACACATACACGAATACACATACGTGGTTCATATACATGAACACACATACACGAATACACATGCATGGATACACATTGAATACACAAACATGCATACACATACATGGATACACATACGTGAATATATATACATGGATACACATACGTGAATACACATACATGAAAACACATACATGGATACACATTGAATACACATACATGCAAACACATACATGAATACACATACATGCATACACATACATGAAAACACATATATGAATTCACATACATGAATACACATACATGAGTACACATACATTAATATTGGCTTGTTTAGCTGTAAAATATAAAATATAAAAGTTTTTAACAATATTCGGCATAAAATGGAAAAACTACCAGTATACTCGTATATTGATAGAATGTTTTAATAATCTTTTACATACTTCTTTCTGAGTATCAATCCAGGGATCACGAGTTTGAATCTCCACCCAGCCACAGCCTTGGTGATGATAGGTCATGAACTTTGTTTTACAGCCTTGAATCTCACACCTCTAATAATTATCATATGTGGGAAAGAAGTCTGTGAGTTGCAGAGGCCAGGCGTGTTTGGTACTGGTCAACCATTTTAGGGATCTAAGAAACAGTGATTAGTAGGTACATAATCAACATATTGTTGGAAATAGGGCACAAAGCTCCGCACAAACGATTGATTTACACTCATTGCCATCATAAAGTTTATAAAACCGACATAATCTTAATAAATATTAAGCTAAGGTTAATCCCTAAAAAAATGTACTTGTTTTCCTTATCAGTTGCCATGGTTATATCAATGAATGTGCAGAATTTCTTTTATTGCTCTTCATAATTGACAATACAGATTCATATACAGTTAAACATGTATATGTGGACACCTCTTTTGAGCAGCCACTTGTCTTAAAGGGATTTTATCAGGAAAAAACGCCTTAATGTCTTAAAAAAATAAATGATCATTAAAATTGATATAAAGCATCTCATAACCATTTATAAATAAAATTACAATGGTTTGGTATTTCGAATCCATCATAATATGACGAAATCAATATTAAATTGAATTGGTAAAGTTGTAACGAAACCCCCATTTTAAAATTAGACGGCACTTAAATACTGCTTGATGTCATGGGGACCTTTTCTAAGATGAAAAACTTTTACTATGTGTAAGTCTGTATTAGTCCAGGGGTCGTGAGTTCGAATCCACACCGGACACAATCTTCATGATGGTTTATATACGACATCGCGTCTCATCATCATTGGTCTCTCACCGCTGATTCAAGTGAGAAAGTTATCAGTTAATTGCGGAGATTGGGTGTGCTCGATTACTGGTTTACCTTTCGGGGTCCCAAGAAACAGTGGTTAGGTGAACTGATCGTCTGTTAGCCCTCGATTGCATAAACATGACGCTAAATATTCAATCAATCAATCATCACGGAGATTGTAGCCAGGCGGGAATTCGAACTCACATGGATTGATAGTCAGACGCGCTAACGACTGGGCTAATCGGGCCTGGCTCTTTATTAAAAATAACAACAAAAAAACACCTACGGAATCTTACGGTATATAGGCTTTATAACAACCACTGACGGTTATAAATAACACAAAATGCATAAATAGGCAAGATGACAGTTTTATTATATAAAATATAAAAATGTAGTATATGAAATCATAACTAAACAAAACATAGAGTATTATATAGTAAAAATTACCAGCTTTCTGTAATCTATATTTTAATGACCTTGCACACAATTATCTGTAAAATGATCTATAAATTATTCCTACAGCAATTGTATCCATCCTTTCTAGAAAGAAAATATCACGATGCCCAAGCCCCACCCCCCCCCCCCCCCCCCACACACACACACACACACACACACACACACACACACACACACACACACGAATCTTGAATCTTCAAGTGTGAGACTGCTAGGAGCAAAGCTTACTTTGATCACTAAAGCACCTTATTACCCCCCCACCCCCACCCCCACCCCTAAAAATAAGCATATGCACCCTAATAAAATTGTGCCCACCCTGACTAAAAAAAATCACGATAAGACCCCCCTCCCCATACCCACCACCACCACCACCACCACACACACACACATACACATGGAAAGAAAATTTGCCGGGAATCAACACCCCCAAGCACTTACTGTCCATCATGAAATCATAAATCTACCGCTATCATCATTGGTCCTGTTTAGTATAACAAAACGTTGTACATATGTAATGGACCTGGTGGTGACTGACCACTGGTAGTGACCTTATTAGGTTTATTCTATACATTGATTATGTTTCCGTCATTGCCGTGGCGATTGCCTTCGATTACCACATGTCCTTTTGGAAACGTAATTCTTATTTATGTTTAGTTCTGGTTATTTTGGCAAAATTAATAAAATGTTACAAAAATATGGTTAGCAATATATGACATAGATTGTGACAACTTTGCATGAATATATGTACAAATTGGTGCAACTCAACACAGTCATATACAATAAGTACAACATGTATTTCATTACGATCTAAGTATGGAATGGAGTTATACCATGTTATGCTTAACGAATTTTAATACAAAATAAATTATTGCAAAACAAACTGAGTTTCCCCTGCAATACTTGTAAAAGTGATATAATCAAAATTAATGCTCTATTTGAAACTTAGTTAAAAAATAAACACTTTGTCAACCATTTGATTTACTCTATTTATTTTGATTTGATTGTGTAGTACGCATTTAGCTTTTGTGAATCACCTTCGATTCCATATCCAGAGTAAAACTGATAGTTTCCAGAGTAGAACTGATAGGTTTCCAGAGTAGAACTGATAGTTTCCAGAGTTTCCAGAGTAGAACTGATAGGTTTCCAGAGTAGAACTGATAGTTTCCAGAGTATAACTGATAGGTTTCCAGAGTAAAACTGATAGTTTCCAGTGTAGAACTGATAGGTTTCCAGAGTAGAACTGGTAGTTTCCGGAGTAGAACTGATAGGTTTTTAGAGTAGAACTGGTGGTTTCCAAAGTAGAACTGATAGGTTTCCAGAGTAGAACTGATAGTTTCCGGAGTAGAACTGATAGTTCAGAGTAGAACTGATATTTTCCAGAGTAGAACTGGTAGTTTCCAGAGTAGAACTGATAGTTCGGAGAAGAACTGATGGTTTCCAGAGTAGAAAGTTCTAGAGTAAAACTGATAGTTCAGAGTAGAACTGACAGTTTCCAGAGTAGAACCGATATGTTTCCAGAGTAGAACTGATAGATTCAGAGTAGAACTGATAGTTCAGAGTAGAACTGATAGTTTCCAGAGTAGAACTGATATGTTTCCAGAGAAGAACTGATAGTTTCCAGAGTTTCCAGAGTAGAACTGATAGTCTCCAGAGTAGAACTGAGTTTCCAGAGAAGAATTGATAGTTTCCAGAGTAGAATTTATAGGTTTCCAGAGTAGAACTTATAGTTTCAAGAGTAGAACTGATATGTTTTCAGAGTAGAACTGATAGTTTCAAGAGTAGGAGTAGAACTGATAGTTTCCAGAGTAGAAGTAGAACTGATAGTTTCCAGAGTAGAACTGACAGTTTCCAGAGGAGAACTGATAGTCTTCAGAGTAGAACTGATAGTTTCCAGTACTATATGTTGTTTATGAGAGGTCATCAGTCTTTGATCAGACCCATGACCTCTGAAGCGAATGGTAAACATCGTATTCATAACACGATCGCCCCACTTATATTGCACCTTTTTTAACTATTTTAAAATATGTTACTTTGATATTGTTCATTTGCAATACTTACAAATACTCACTTGACAAATAATATGTGGTGATTATACAACTTGTCATACCGCAATGATGGTCTATGAGCAGAACGTTTGCCCGAATGCAGAAGGTTGCGGGTTCGATCCCCGGCTGGGCCATACCACAGACTTGAAAATGGTACTAGAAGCTTCCTTGCTTAGCTCTTAACATTAAGAAGATAGTTATATGTCTAGTCGGCCCAGTGTCAGCATAATGTGACTGGGTAAGGTATTATACAATGTGTCAGCAGCATGATACTTCAGTGTGATGGTGCTCAAAATACTGTCAAAATACTCTCTCAAGCAGACACTGTCGCGATGTAATGGAAAAATTGATGAAAGCGTCGTTTAACACCATACAACTTGTCAAGTACAATGATTGTCAATAAGGCGATAATAAATTAATGACTAGATTTTCATTGCCCACATTTTGAAACAAGTTAAGATGAAATTCTAAGAATTTATTTATTAAAGCAACTGGGGAGACACCCAGTATATATGGGGGCCAGTTTCACTACACTTGTCAAGCTGAGATCCTTCTCTACTCAACAATTTCAATTTGTCTAAATGTTATCTTGAACTTGTTACATACTAAATGACCTAACAGAATTAAAGAAGCAACACATTTTTAAGCATTGGTCAAGTATAGCATGCGAAAATGATCGATGTAAATGAAACTGTAGCATTTAAAAAAAAGTCCAGGAAAATCTCAAGTTGATATATGTTTAGTTAAAATAGGACCCGGTGTCCCCTGATTATTTCATAATTCATCACTTAATATTATCACATGCAGCAATTAAGTTCTAATCAAAATTACACATTTGATTTCAATGATTTTGTGCCTATTATACAAATATGTACGTGTACATAGTTTACAAAATACAGCACTAAAGTGAGTTGTAATCTGAGACATACATAAACAGAGATAGGCAACTTGTCTAAATTTCAGCAGGATAATTAGCGTATTATAAATATTAGAAACAAAACTTTCCCTGAACCAGCCTACACATTTTTGTGATTTTGGTATCAAAAGAAAGTGGTTACATGTAACTAAGAGTGGTGAATTTTCCTTATGAAGAATTTTTACGCTTACAGTTATTTTTTGTGACCATTTTCTCATTTTTGAAGTCAGCAAAAAGAAATACTTCTTTAAATATTTATATGAAATGTTTGCCATCGATGTAGAACTTACGTCTTCATCTTTTCATTTATTTTATTTCTATGGTGTGTTGAAATGTATTTATTAAATAAAGTATGCAACAAAAAAAAAGAAGAAAAATGGAAAAATTCCAATATTTTTCACCTTCAACCCATAATAATTTAAAGTCAGAAGAAAGTTATTAAATAATTGATTATTGGAAATAGTCATTATTTTATCAGCTTTACTCTGGTACTAAAGTTATTAAATTCAGATTCAAAGAGTTATTAAAGAAATACTACAGGTGCCACCCGGAATATCAACCGTGTATATCATATTGATATTAGCCTGCCCGCCTCTGTAATGAAATAATTGTCATATCTTGTTAGCCAAGTTATACAAACACAAAATGCAAATACAAAGTTTTGTATTCATCAATTAAACATGTAACATGTTTATAGCCGACACAAATACATGATAATATGAACAATTAAACCTATAATTAGTTCTGCCTATCAAATCAACCCACCAGTAAATCAGATTTACTAAGAAGCACAATTTTTTTTTATATATGTTTGTATTTACTTTTTTTATATTTTATATTTTTAGATCTGTACATTAAGACTGGTGATGTTCTTAATCTGACCACAAACTAAATAAATTTTGCTAAATTAAGGACAGTATATTTTGCTATAGATGTCATTAACATATCGAATTTGTTCAAGTTTGGCCATCGGCAATATATATAGTTATGTTTTATATAGTTTTGTCTTAATTCTTCATAGAAGTGACAACAATTAAGACGTGTTATTCATTTTCATTGAAATTCATGTATACAGTGTTGTTATATATTGGGCTGTACATAATACACAGCATAAAATAGTCTACATTCATCTTAATCTCTTTACAAATTTCATTATATTTTGTTAAATGAAACAAGCTCTGTTTGAACTGCTTTAATTAGCCAGAAAATTGTTGATGTTGAAATTTTTAATATGAATATTTGGATTCAAGTCAGATCCAATATCAGAAAAAGATACAAAAGAAAATTTTCTTACAAATAAATTTGTTAACAAGTTTGTTAAATAGTTATTTTCCCCATTTAAATACCGGATAATGGTACAAATATCAGCATGATTTGGTTGCCTTACGGTCTTAATTAAAATACAAAAAAAATGCAATAAATTGCACAAAGAAAAACGCTGGTCCTAAGATTTCACCTTGGCTACCGCCAGATACACTATCCTTGCAATAGCTGTCTGTGCAGAAGCACAGTTCCCCTTCAAACTTAGCGACGTCCCAATCCGAAAATATGGAGGATGTCTGGTCAAGTAATTGTTTGACAATGTTTTTGTTTTCGTTGAATTTTTTGCGATCGTAACAGCCAGTGCGCGTTACGTTGGTAGGCAGCGAGTAATAACACCCACGCTGGTACATTTGTAATGGTATCTCTGTAAAAAGAAATATTTTTTGTAAGCTGTTGTGCATGTTTGATTACATAATTGGGAATAAATATCATTACAACCTGAACATGTATGGTATACTTGGTATTGCAGTGGTCCAAACGCGCACCAGCAGTGATTTATTCTGTTTTCCCAGCTCTTGGCGTTACCAGCGTGGTAAAACAGCTGTACAGAATCCATTTCAACAAAGCATTCACCGAAAGATACGTAAAAGGGAGTATATCAGAAAAAAACATTATAAATGTCCTTATAAAATAAAAATATTTTAAAAATGAATAAAAGGCATCTCATTACGTTAAATAAATAAAATCTGAATATTTTTGTTTGTCAAATCCACCGTAACGTGACAAAATCAGTATTTAAATTGTCGTAATTGAAACAAAATCTCCATTTTAAAAATGAACATCACTTAAATACTGCTTGATTACCTTTACAGTGCCATTTGCACTCTTTCTAAGATGAAATAATGTAACCTGTAAAACAGACCAAACTGAAATCAAAATAAATGCATGTGACTCATATAAGCTAAGCACATAGCCAAAGTTAGGAAATCTCTTTTCAATATATTAATTTGGCATGTTATGGCAATACGGGGACAGTGAGTATATAAGTATAGGCATGATATATTGGAATAAAATGTTTTTTTACCAATTTTAGAAATCCTGATATACTCCATTCAAATGTTATTTAGACAATACAGACAACAACAAATAAAACTGCTATATTTTTGTTGAATCGTTACATTATCAGTATGTACTAACAATAAAAAAATACTGAATACTATTTGTTTGTATGAGATTTTGTACCATTTTTCAGTTTATCGGTTACATAACGGCAGCCACGCACCAAATAATGGTTCCTGAGATCACCTAGGCAGTTAACCTGTATAAGCAAGTCACTGACTTTTTCCAAACATATTCAGAGGTAGAAGATTCATGGCCGTAGAACAAGTTCACGGCTAATCATCACAGAGACGCTAATTGGGTGAAAATTTGAATTCACGATCCCTGGATATAATTGACAGTCAGATGTGTTACCTTCTGAGGTAGTCGGGCCCAGGTAAAAGACACTGTTAAATATGTTGGTTACAATGATAGAAAAAAACAAAATATACTGTGTCTATAAAAGTGATTCAAACGCACCTTGCTCGCCCAGTAATATACTTAGTTCTGAAAGGGTGTCATTTTCAGTTTTCCCATAATCAAATGAAGGTAAAACAACAGTTCAATAGTTTTGACAATGCCTTTTATTTTATGCAAGAATTATTTTTAATAACGTGGTTGCCGATCATGTTGGTACCTATATTAAAAATCTAACCATATCAGTTGCAGATACCATTTATTGTCAGACTGGGCCATTGGCTTGATCAGTTCCAGATACTATTTATTGTCAGACTGGGCCACTGGCCAGATCAGTTCCAGATACTATTTACTGTCAGACTGGGCCACTGGCCTGATCAGTTCCAGATACCATTTATTGTCAGACTGGGCTACTGGCCGGATCAGTTCCGGATACCATTTATTGTCAGACTGGGCCACTGGCCTGATCAGTCCCGGATACCATTAATTGTCAGATTGGGCCACTGGCCTGATCAGTCCCGGATACCATTTATTGTCAGACTGGGCTACTGGCTGGATCAGTTCCGAATACCATTTATATATATTGTTAGACTGGGCCACTGGCCGGATCAGTTCCGGATACCATTTATTGTCAGACTGGGCCACTGGCCTGATCAGTTCCGGATACCATTAATTGTTAGACTGAGCCACTGGCCAGATCAGTTCAAGATACCATTTATTGTCATACTGGACCACTGGCAAGATCAGTTCGAGATACCATTTATTGTCAGACTGGGCCACTGGCCTGATCAGTTCCGGATACCATTTATTGTCAGGCTGGGCCACTGGTCGGATCAGTTCCAGATACCATTTACTTTCAGACTGGGCCACGGGCCTGATCAGTTCCGGATACCATTTATTGTCAAACTGGGCGACTGGCCAGATCAGTTTCAGACACCATTTATAGTCAGACTGGGCCACTGGCCTGATCAGTTCTAGATACCATTTATTGTCAGACTGGGCCACTGGCCAGATCAGTTCCGGATACCATTTATTGTTAGACTGGGCTGTCTGATACTTACCAGTTCCAATTATTGGAACTTTCAATGTCACTTGGCCCTTGTAGAAACTACATGCGGAAACTTTGCCAGCCTCTACACGACATGTCTCTTCTTTAACCTGTTTATAAAGTAGCGCAATTACAAATTATTTCAGCTAACTATGAAAACAAAGAGTAAATGGAAGGATTAAAAAAATAATGAACACGTCGGACGGCAAATAACCAACGTCTAATCTGCATTTCGCTTATCTGCACAAAATATAAAAAAACGGGTTTCATCAAACTGATTTTGGATATACTAATGTTTATATATTTAATTATAGTCTAGGGCGCTCTCCCTTCACACTGGGGGCCAGAAATTTTCCAGCAGTGACCTGTCTACATGTGTTATTAAGTCGCTGTTTGCAGTAAGATAAGAAGAAAAAGTTTATTCCAGGGCAGTGGGGATGGGTAAAAATAAAAACGACCAAACGAGTGTCTTGAGAAGATCAACTATGTGCATGCAGCGCATATACCGAAATAAATAATTATTTATTAATCAAAACTTTGCAATTATGAAATTGGAAATTTGCCATAATACTTACTGACGTTTTTTTAAACTTATATATTATACATCAGTTGTGAAACTAGTTCTTACAAATCACACTCAAAGTGTTTCTGTGTATAACTAGTACTAAGCATATGTAGATAAAGTGTCTTGCTCAAGGACACCGCAAACGGCCACGGTGGAGGATCGCACCCACAACTCTCTGATCTTGGATCTGATGCTCTACCAGTGACCTATGTTATAAGGTCACTGGCTCTTACTTCTCTCTCGAGCTAGTATTACTATCACAGGAAAATTATTTTGACTTTTCACCATGGTAGTTTCCACTCTTCACTATTGTAGTTTTGACTTTTCACCATCGTAGTTTCGACTTTACTTTAAATAATAAATATGCTGTGATGGCCTCGATGGAGATAAGGACACGTATCAGGCACCGTATGGGAGGCTTAAGGAGGAAGTCGCCATCGTTGAGTTCCCTGTCCTTCCGGAATACACTTATAATTTAATTGATGAACTTATTATTTGTGCTAATACTTTAGATAGGATTTCTTTAGAAGTGAGAAAGCTAACCTAAAGTAAAGACTAAATGCACTTTCTTCAGGTCGATGGTCAAACTGTAAGGTCATTATAAATTATTTACTAGATTATCATCCAATTTTTTCTTAAAAACGGGGAGGGCGGGAGGATTTTATTTTTTATTTTATTTTTAACATTTTTGATGTTTTTTAAACAAAAAACAATAAAAAAAACCCCAGATTTTATTTATTTATTATGAAAATAAAAAGGGTCGGGGCGACATGAAAATTAGGGGGCGGGCGGGGATGATAATCTAGCAATTAATTTATTATGGTCTAATGGTTAATTTAATTAAGATGTGAAAATGTAGATACTATACCATGACCTTACACTGTTAGTGTATATTTTGGATTGTGTTTAAAATAGTAGGGAGAGCGTGAGCCAGTGATAAAGCATCCGGGGATCTTGGGTTCGATCCTCCTCAATGGCTATGTGAAGTGTCCTTGAACAATAAACTTTATCCGCATATGCTTATAGTACTGGTTCTACCCAGGAAGACTTTTAGTGTGATATGTCTAAGTTGTAAGAACTTCTTTCACCAGCTAACTTTAAATAAGTTTAAAAACATATAGGAGTACAGGAGTTGAAGACTTTTTCCATCACCACAATTTAATTTCTGTTTGTATTATCAAATACCCAGAATGTTCGTCTTTTATCAATGATCAATTACCAAGTATAGGATGCAATTGTTCAATTGTACAGTCATTTACCAAATATAGAATGTCATTGTTCAATTGTACACTCATTTACCAAATATAAAATTTCATTGTTCAATTGTACATGCTTATTATCTTTTATCAATGTTTATGTTATAAGCATCTTTACAGGACACTTAGAAACACTTAAAATTCGAATGCCGAATAAAACTAAGTTGAGCTGAGTTGAAATAATACAAATCTAAATACAGAATGGGCCTGTCCTTACAGGTTTAGAAAAGGCAATGGGGCCATCCTTAAAACATAAATTGTTTGCCGTGCTCCTACCTACTCACGCAAAATTGCAGCTATCCAAACTTTTTTATTGACTTTCAAAGCATTTTTTTTTCATGGTTTTTGTCCACTTTTCTTTAAAATTACTAGGCAAACTCAAAAGTTGGTAAAAAAAGCTACCTACCTACCCACATGAAAAGTATTGGGTCCGAGCACAGCAAACAAATATTATTTTAAGGATAGCCTGGTGAAAGAGAGCGAGAGTGAACTCCCCAGGCCTACCAGGGTGACTGGATATACAAATAAAACATGCCTCAGGAATGGGTTTGGCGAGTTTATTGGGACATTAGGGATCCTTGAAAGAGTTCAAAAGGCCATCAACCACTGTCCGTAATGTGCTGCTCATGTCTGCTGGGCTGGTTAGGTAGGTGCATGACGGACACTGCAGACCTGGAAATTATAATTAAAATTATAGTGTCTGCAAAATATCCGATATGTCTGGTTCAAAATTTTTAATCAGGTGTTATTCTTTGTTTCTTTAGAGTAACAAGAGGTCACGATGGCCCTAAATCGCTCACCTGAGATATATGAGAGCGTACCAAACTAGAAATATCACTGAAGGTGATTTATACCCCAAGATGGCGCCTTGACAAAGTTATCGTACCCTTTTGCTGTCGGCTTTGACACAGTGAACCAATTAGAGTAAAGATGTGGGTGTTTGACGCTCGATTGTGGGGTCACGAGGAAGGTAAAGGTTTAACACTTTTCACATAAAATACACTATTATAATTTTGAATTTTATTAAGACTAAGGAATATTGTCTGGGAGTATAAAAATGAATGTATGTTATGTATTCCTTATAAAGTAAATTTTAGTGTATTGGTCAAGTCTCTGAATTTGGAAAAGGGCATCTAAAAGGTAAAAGAGCCATAACTTATCATAAAAATAACCGAGTGGAACATGCTGATGATATGCACAACTAGACTTGGTACCAATCACTTCTGTGAAATGTCATTGAATTTCAGCCAATGGTTGCCGAGAAACAGCGACTACAAAAAATATATCTAAAGAATTCATAGGGTCATAACTCATTGAAAAATAATTCGGGTGTAACATGCCGACGATATGCACAACTAGGCTTAGTACCAATCACTTCTGTGAAATGTCATTGAATTCCAGCCAATGGTTGCCGAGAAACAGCGACTACAAAAAAAATATCTAAAAAATTCATAGGGTCATAACTCATTGAAAAATAATTCGGGTGTAACATGCCGACGATATGCACAACTAGGCTTGGTACCAATCACATTTTTTATGTAGCGTCTTGAATTCAAGCTAATGGTTGCCGAGAAATAGCGACCACAAAAAAAATATTTGAAAAATTGAAAGGACCATAACTTATTGAAAAAGTCTTTGCACGCAACATGCCAAATATATACACAACTATACTTAATACCAGTCACCCTTGTGAAGTTTCATTGAATTCCGATCAATGGTTGTTGAGAAATAGCGTTCACAATAATTGTCCACAGACGGGCGGACGATAAAACTATTTTTTTATACTCCCAAGGAACACGGCTCAAACATTTATTATTATTCACTATCCTATGGCATTAATTTGGTGACTACTGTTAAACTCTGGTGAAAATCCAGTTCAAATGCAGGTGTTAGAAAGAATATTGTTGCAGTTGTTGTATGATGTTTACCGTCACCTTCATCAATTTTCCAGTCACATCGCAACGGTGTCTACTTGAGACACATAGCATGCTACCTCACCCATTCACACTGTACTTAGAACTATCCTATAAATGATTAACACCAAGTAATGAAGCTTCTAGAAACATTTTTCAAGTCTTTGGTATGACCCGGCCGATGATCAAACCCACAACCTTCTGCATACGAGGCGGACGCTCTACCACTACACCACCACTGCGGTATATTTGTTATATATGATGCTTACTAATGATACTCTGGCATTATCAGATTTAGCCAGTTCAAAAGTAATTGACTATTATTTATCTATTGTTTAAATCAAGGAATCATATATAGAAGGAAAGGCAACTGATTGAGATTTTGTGAACGCTCGCGTATTCTCGCAATATCTCGTTTTCAATTATCTTAACTTCCATTCACCTCAGGAATACATATCAAAATTCTTACATTGCAGAATGGAATTGTCATCAAAACAATACCATTCCCAGAAATTTATGTTTAAAACTTGAAGCACTTGTGACTACAAAATTTGTATATAGCAGCTAAAATAACAAATGACGATAAATTTTCCTTCAAATCTCAATATCTTTAATTTTGCAGTATCGAAACATGTTTAAACATCTAAGATTACATACAACTTACCGTTTATGTACAATGTAAGTTGTATGTACAAGAAATCAGTTGCCTGTGAATTATGAATGACTA
Source organism: Panopea generosa (assembly GCA_029582155.1). Taxonomy (NCBI): domain Eukaryota; kingdom Metazoa; phylum Mollusca; class Bivalvia; order Adapedonta; family Hiatellidae; genus Panopea; species Panopea generosa. The sequence goes on along the minus strand of CM055897.1, from coordinate 87,739,359 downwards.
AGTTGCAAATTATGAATCATTCGTGGGCTATTTCATCATCATTTAGTCAGGAGATGCAAGTTTCCTATCCTTCTATAGTCCTTGTTTAAATTTACTAGAGTGCACAAATGGTCAAGTAACGCAATTTTGATGATTACAACGTCATAACTCTGATATAATAATTGCAATAAATCTACTGTAAAAGTTTGAGACTCCAGTAATGACTGCGTATGTTAAGAGTGCACGCATTGTGCATCAACGCATTTTTTGGTGGATTCTAATGCCATAAATCCGATACAAGTGTCCAAGTAGGCCAGTTCATGAATTAGCCTTATTTTATTATTACAATTAAACCTGTTTAAGCAGTCACCTCTACTAAGCAGCCACCTGTCTTAAGCAACCATATTTTCTATTTCCCATGTCTATGCTTTCAGAGTAAAATAACCTGTATTAAGCAAAACCCTGTCTTAAAAGGCAACTTTTACTCATTCTCTTGATTGGCTGCTTAAGACAGGTTTTACTATATTATTATTATTATTATTATTATTATGTAACTATTTTGTAAGTTTGATGAGACTTAAATGAAAACTGCGAGTGTCAGCGAGTGCCAGAGTACACACGTCTTCTTGATATATTTATCTTACACATATTTGCTTCACGTTATATTTATACCTGTATGCAAAAATGTATGCATAACACCGTATACATGTGAAAAAGATCTAACACGCAGGAATATACCTTAAAATGCATTCGGCCATATTATCTATGTGTTTAATAAATGTTCACTGAAAGGCATGTGTTTACTCGTAATCTTTGGTTTATTCAAAGCATAGTCTATGTATATAGTATTACAAACAGCTGTATGCAGCTGGTATGAACCACACCATCCATAGAAACACCTATTTGCATGTCAAACGAACGTACGCCAAATTAACCGTTGAAGGAAAACTTTGTATTTAAAGCAGTCATTATTAAGCTAGTTTCCGTTCAGAAAGCGTACTTTCTCATCATGGTAGTAGATCTGCTACTTAGTCACAGATTAAAAGTATACGTGAAAGCAACTTTACATACCTTGAACGTAAGAGACGGCTAGTACCCATCTCAGAATAAATCCAACAATGTATCTGATATCCATCGTTGGTACTTTTATTTTCTTATTATATCTACTACTTTTCTCTAAGAAAATGTGTTCTTTTAAATATCAAGCTGTATGGCTTATGCGTATATATGCAGGCGATATGCAGGCGCACGACACAAACTGTACAGAACACTAACACACGACCCTTTATATCGTCTCATGAATCATTGTCCTATGCTTTGGTTACATGCACTACCATATAACAGGATATAGGGAACATATTTATACGAACAGTTATATATTTTTATGGAACGCCATAGCTGTCTTATGTGGTCTATGTTATATGTATTATGTGCATTCCTTATTATATCATGTGTTTTTATCTTTATATTATGTAGATTTATCTTTATATGCTGTGCATTCTTTATTATACGATGTAGATTTACTTTTATATTGTGTAGATTTGTCATTATATTAGGTAGAGTTATCATTATATGATGTACTTTCTTCATTATATTATGTAGATTTGTCATTATATGCTATAGACATGTCATTATATGACGTAGATTTGTCAGAATAAGATGTACATTCTTCATTATATTATGTAAATTTGTCATTATACCTAGTTAAACAGCGTCACTCGGTAGTGTAAACTTAGTTAAACAGCGTCACTCGGTAGTGTAAACCTAGTTAAATACGACACTCGGTAGTGTAAACCTAGTTAGATATGCTATCGTTGGTGTAATCCTAGTTAAACAACGCCACACAGTCATGTAAATCTAGTTGAACAGCGTCACTCGGTGATGTTAACCTAGTTAAATAGGCCACTCGGTGCTGTAAGCCTGGTTAAATACATCACTCGGTAGTGTAAACCTAGTTAAACAGCGTCACTCGGTAGTGTAAACCTAGTTAAGTACGACACTCGGTAGTGTAAACCTAGTTAAATACCCCACTCGGTAGTGTATACCTAGTTAGATAACGTCACTCGGTGGTGTAAATCTAGTTAGATACTGAACTCAGTGGTGCAAACCTAGTTAAACAACGCCACTCGGTAGTGTAAACCTAGTTAAATACACCACATGGTGGTGTAAACCTAGTTAAACAATGCCACTCGATGGTGTAAACCTATTTAAACAACGCCACTTGGTGGTGTAAACCTAGTTAAACACGCCACTCGGTGGAGTAAAACTAATTTAAGAGTGCACGTGACCTCGCTCTTCCCTCGTCCCGAAACATTGAGAAGTAGCCCGTCACTCTGTTTTCCTGAAAAACTGCAACATTTGCATGTGTTTATTGTAACAAACAGAAATGTTCAGGAAATATATAGATCCTTTCGTTTCAGGCTTTATTATTTTTTAAATAATATTTCTAATGTACAAATACGAAAAACAATGCAAATTGTTTGTTTTTGCGCACTGATCTTCATTGTTAATCATTGTTTGCTTAATGAACTATTCAAGAGATTACATGTAGAATATTGGAAAAATGTGTACATTAAAATGTGATTTTCTCTTTGGGGCGGGCTGTGGCTAATGTTGTTAAAACTTGTAACCCGACACATTTGCGCTATATATCAATATATTAATTTTGTATTATCCTTATTCATGTAACTGTTTATAGAAGACGGAATTAAATATTATTTAACTAAAAATAACATTGTAAAACACATGTGAAATGTAAATTTGGGGCAACTGCTTTAGCAATCATATACATGTATATTTCGTTACACTGGTTATTTAATTAAAACTTTACATACATGCATGCATATAATATTAATATTCATGGAAATGGTAATTAAAAGCTTGAATTTAACTGTTCAGGGATTTCAAAAAACAAAATCATTTCGGCAGAGTGTCAATCATTTTTCAATTTTGTAATAAAAATATAGCGTTTTTTCTTAAAAAATATTTTGATATAGTGTATTGATAAATTTTGCTTAAAATCCCATAAAATACTCTCTGATACCTATTCAAATGACAATCAAAATAAAAAAAAAACACTTAACCGCGTAATTTGAAAAAAAATAGCTCTTACAATATGTCATCGTTAAATAAACTGCAGTTGCAAAAGTTACGTTTTTATACTATTTGAGCATATTTGTATAAATATTAAGATTTATATTATATTTCATATTCAGGTTAAATTGCTACAAACAATTATTTTATACCAGTATGCACATTTCTTATATTAATCACAATATCAGAGACCACTTTTAAGCATATCCGTAAATGCTTGTGCCATCCGAAATAGGGTCAGTTGTAGTATAGCGGTGTGCAATGACTCTAGCAGGTCTCGACAACATTGCTTCCCTTTGTGCGACGAGTTGATGCGCATAAAGATCTAAAGCAATCGTTCTCTAGGTAACCCGTAAGCTTGAGCACGAACATTTTATTTTCACATTTAGATAAGAACTGGGTCCGTTTTCAATCTGAGTTTTTCATCAATTCAAATAAATCATTTTTTCTCAATGATTACTTGAACTTATTGCACATTAAATCGACACGAAGTTTAATTTTGAATCTTTACTTTTTGGTAATGAATTACATGGAAAATTATCAATACAAACGAGTTTATGGAGTTTTAAAATTTTACTTGAGGAGAATCGCAAGTTTAGATGTTTGATCATTTGAATGAAACTTAAAAATGATTTTTCAGAAACTGACGAAGACCTAAACTATGTTCATCATAATTATTATTGTGTTTATATACCATGTTTATCAATTGTAAATTGCAATTCCAAACCTAAAACAGTTTATTTAGTAAATAAATGAAAAATGTTTTCTCATTATATTTGAATTATCGATTTCATCATTACATATACATTGAAATTGCACAATTTATTTCATTTTATTTAATTTTCATTTTGTTTAATATTTTTATATATTTTAATCATTTGTCAGTAACTGTTTTGTTTTAAGTTTAAGTATTTTTATTGTTATCTTTAAACATATAAAATACGAGACAGTTAATGTCGTAATCTTTCTTTTAACAAATAGGTTTTGCTTTTGCTGAAGTCATTGTTTTATCTAATTTTGTCAAATTATTGAATAAGATGTTCGGGCAAGTCAGAGAGTAGTTCGGTATAATACGAAATTCTCCGAGTGATGTATCGGTATTGATATAAAACCAGATTAATAATAAAACACAAATATAGCGAGGGCTTATTACACTCATACACCGTGAATTATTAGTTAACCTTGTTATCTCCCCTGCATCGAAGACATTTACCATATGTATCCCAATCACCCACATTTCTTATTTAGGACTTAATCAGTTAGGATATAGAATATCGTTCAAATTATATCATTTGTTAATAAAAGAACAATAAAACGAAGACGAAGTAATAAATATTCAACTTTTATTCTTTATAACAGAACATTTTATCAATTATAAGCAGATTACGGATAAAACGTGTTTATACATGTAGCACATTTGGTGCGGTGCGTCTTTACTATTTCAACTAAGTACTTCCATTAAATGTTCAATAAATGTATCAAAGTACAAAATAAAGCAAATATTAGACAGAAAACAAACACTATTTTAAAGAAACAGAAATACATATGTACACACAGAAATATATATGTACACACATCTCTCATACGGTGAAATCAGCACGTTGCATGATTGTTTCACTTTTGAGCGCTACATACAAAGAGATGAACCGTGTACAGCTTGCGCATAGAATGGCATTTGCATCATCATTGTTATAATTATAATATATAGACATGAATAAAATAGTATTCACTTAGTGCATACATATATTTACATGTATACTTGCGCATATGTCAAACGATCAATTTATCAAGAACACCGTTTGGAAATTAACATTATGACTTCATCAATGCGATATCTTTAATTTATTGCAGTTTCTTAAATATGTACACTTATAATGAGAACAGCATATTGATAAATAGTCCTTGTTTTTCTACCGCTTGATGGCAAACCGGCCTTTAATCTGTAAATAAAATATATGTAAACTATTAATATTCTTACTTTTTTCATCAAACAGCATAGTAAAACACAAACAGCAGTAGGTTGTATTCGCAAATGTTTAATGGATTTTCGCAGATAAGACATGCGTCCTAGATAATAAACAAAAATCGTCGTCTACATGTTACTGCAATAATCAATGTATTTTTGCTTGCAAGACGTTATCGGTAATGTCATTATCATTAATTAATAAAGCTGTATGACTGGCATTTCAAGATTACGCAACAATAAACGAGTGGTAAGTCATCATAATGTATTGTTCTGAATATTGTACACAAAGGGACTTTTTATATAAAATTTGTATTCTGTGTTGAAACAAAATGAATGCTTATGCAGTTAAAGATATCAAGACATATAGAAAATTACCATAACATGAAATTCCGTCGCCTAACAATCCGGAAGGACATTCTCCACATTCACTTCCGATTGTATGATTGTAACATGTTACACCTGGGAAGCATGCCATCTCCAAGCAACTGCAGCCTTCTATCTGGCAGAATTGACCACTTGATGTGATGTCGCACATGCACGGTACGGACATCGATACTCCTGTAATTGTATAACACACCCATTGTGTACCAAAGGACAGTTCACGTAAGGGATAGGATAACGTATATATTATGGCAATGCTAGTCAGTTAAACAAGTCCTTGAAAGAAGGTGAGTGGGGTGTGATAGAGTTAGAAATCTAATGTCAGAAGATATATGTCTATCATTCATAGAACAAAGAAACGTTTGATATAGTTAATGAACGTACCACTTGAAATATATTGATTATGTTGTTTGTGTGAAGAAATTGTTAAGAAAAACATAAAACTAGTCATACCGTTATTTTCCAATGGGTTATGAAGAGCGTATGTACACTGATGGGCATTCTGACATCCACACAGCTGGATATATGGCGAATAGACAGTGGAGACATCCCATCGGGTGGTGATGATAAAGTTGAGCCATATTGGATTTGTCAGATACATCGGTTTGATGTCCCATGTCATGGTTTTCGATGTTTCATCTAAAATAAAAGAAATTCAAGAGCCAGTTAAACATATAAAAGGGCATCGTGGGATTTCCATAATGACTTTGTGTACTCAACATACAGACTGGATTCTGCAACTGAGTAATACACAATTATTGAATTATTTCTTGACTTCTGTTCAGTGCAGAATAGTTTGGGATATGTACAGACACAGACTATTGTTTGTTGTTAAATCAGTGATATAATTTGTGGAAATTGTAATTTGTGTTTCTTAAAAACTGACTTTCTCATTATAACTGTATTTGGTATAATTTTGCTAACAAAATCAATGGATTAACAGTGTTAAAATACACTAATCATACCCATGATTGACAAATGCGCTTTTAGACATCATGAAAAGATATAAGAATCGGTGAAAGACATTTGATTTTATAATTCAATGTAAAATTTGGTAAAATGTACTAATGGCTAATGTCATTAGTTCAAGAAATATATTATGAGATATTTACAAATGGATATTATTAGGAATGAAACGTTGTCGTGTGCTTTTCATAGAACACTCAAAAGCATTACTTATAAACAAATCAATAGTATTACCATTACACAGAGATAAAATACTACTATGAAACTGTTGTTGAAAAATATAGTTCAATCAATTGATAATGATTTGTCAAAACGAATATGTTTAGAAATACATCACAACAAAAACCATACACAACATTAAATCAAAATTATCAAATAGTTTAGATGAAATGCTCATCATACCGTATTTTATAATTATTCGCCGCCAGGAGGAAGCGGCGAATATACTTGTGTTAGTTGAGTGACCTTGATCATGGGGGAATGAAAAAGACCGATAGTTGAGTATGTATTGTTTGTGTAAATTTGAATGTTTGAATGGCATTAAAACACATTAAAAACGCAGCTGAATAAGATAAATAAATGTTCAACGATTCCTTGACTAACCTGAGTTTTCTGTGAGCAATAATTATGAATACTTCTTTAAAATTATTTTAATAAATAGTTTATTAACGAAGTCTCCCTTAATCGCGAATTATTATGTTTAAGCATGCGCAGACATACACGAGAAACCCTAGATGCAATCCGTGATTGGGCCCAAAGAACATGCTACGTCATTTTTTGGCCATGTTTCATCCAAACGCTTGCACCCATTTTCGAAGCATTTGATTTACGAAGATTATTGTTAGAGGGAAGTTGGGAGAAACTTTAATTTCGGTGGATCTATAACTTCAAAATGCGCTTATCATGGTAGCATGATGACCTTCCTACAAGTCCGTTCTGTTCAAGTAGCATACGACGCACTGAGAGAATTCAAAGTAAATACAAAAACAACATTTTCAGTGTTCAAAGCCTCAAAAACTTTGGTTCAAATGGTAGAAATTTGTTTATTTTTTCAGGCTATATATCTCTCAAAAGTGACTAGAAATTTGTTTATTTTTTCTGTCAATATATCTCTCCTAAAGTGAGTAGGCCCTAGCCTGTGAGCACTGATACCCTTTTTTATGGTTCTTGTACATGTCGTATGTGCGATTGAATATTTCTTACCATGCATGTCAAACAACAATAAACATATAAATATACTTGATGGGAATGTGTTAATTCTGCTTATTATTTGGACATATTTTCATTATGTATGTCTACCCCTCGAGAATATAGGGCATATATTTATTTAAAAATGGCTTGTAAAAAGTCGTTTAGTCAGACCGCCACGTTGGTACCAGTTGGAAACCATAGTAACTCTATATAACTTGGGCTAACATGAGGGAATGCAAAGTTTTCTGAAATAGATTGACTGATTGAATATTTAGCGTCATTTTTATGCAATCGATGGCTTACAGACGATCAGTTAACCTAACCACTCTTTCTATATCAGGTGAGGTTCAATGGCGATATGCACCAGTAAATGGATCTCACAATGCAGAAAATATTGTTTATTTCTATATCAGGTGAGGTCCAATGGCGGATTGCACCAGTAAATGGATTTAACAATGCAGAAAGTACTGTATCTTTCCATATCAGGTGAGGTCCGATGGCGGATTGCACCAGTTAATGTGTCTCACAATGCAGAAAGTATAAAACTTCCTTTTACCTCTTGACTTATTTCTTACTTTCAATACTAAATACATGCTTAGCTTTACTGGTCAAAGGCCAGACGGGCTTATGTAATGGCGCATTGTCTGTTGCTTGTCATCCGTTAGCAGCACTTTCTCTGAAATCATTAGACCAGTTAAAACTCGAACTAAACATTGATGTTCTCATGTAAACCAAACTACACACAATATTATTTTATCAATTTAAAATGGCTACCATCACTAACATCTCCAAATATCTTCTTTGGGAAAACGGATTATTTCATTTCTTTACACAATCACATAAGTTTCAATCCTAAAATGTTTGCGGCGAATTGATGCTTTGCATCAAGTTTTTCTTGTTGATAAATTGTAACGCATTTTCCCTTTGCAAATACAGGTAACACTTATGTGAGTGTGTTCGTGAAAGTGGACCTCTGAATCAAGGAACCCATAGACCTGTTACTAGGATAAGTATCATAAGAGTATGTTCTTTAAAGTCACCTGCATGCGTATATTTGAAATAACTTACCCCACGTGTAATCGGAAGTACTAATATTGGTATCCACGCGAATGCTGACTTCTGTACTGACATTTCTGGTGAAATCTATCAGCAATGATGTACTTTCAGAAAGCGACACGTTGAAGCCAGCCTGTAGATCATGTATAGCTGGTGTTCTCATTTCTAATAAAGAAAAATATATGTTATACATTTAATTGGAAATTGAATAACGATATTTCAAGGAGACTGACGACTTAATCGTTTGGATTCAATTACTGTGATTAATTTTATGTTAAAGTTCTGACAGAAATTATGTTGAATAGAATATTACACATTCCTGCTCTTCGGTTTTTATTCTTATACTTACTCATCAAAGAAGGACCATGTTTAGTCTTCGAGCGTTTAAATCTCGTTTCCGGTATCTCGTCATCAGGGGGCGTCCAGTTGGAACAATCATCAGACGGGTTGACGTCATAATACATGTAACACAGTTGCTTATCTCCTCCGCAACATCTCAGGTAGGCATCAGTAGCGTTGTATGGATCATGTTCATATGTAGCGAAACCACCGTTAGGTGAACCCTTCATAAGAGCGCCATATCTGTAAATGTGTGTGTATGGTAACATATTAAACAAATGTCACTTCTTCTGTATGTATATAATGTACTTATGGTGATTACTATATATTACGGCTACGTTTTAGTGTTTTTGTATTTTATTTATTTCATACTTGATATATAACGTTTCTATGTGTATCAACAATGAATTATTGAAAAAGGTAATAAACTAAATGGTCCAGTTTTATAATACCTAGTCGGAATTGATCCCGCAATACCAATACATGCTTCCACGATTTGTTGTTGAACAATGTTGTAATGGTTTCTGACATTATTCTTGTCCAATAACATTGTTCTGTGACAGCTATATAATGCTTATGTATGCATGTATGATTACATATCAAATAAAATAACAAAAATGATACGCCATCAATAAGATTGATCTTGCACTACGAATGTACAATGGCTATCACATACTGAACGGAACAGCTAACCCGCCACTTTTGGATATCTAACATCTTCATCACAAACATCGAGTAGCGTTATCAAAATGTGTATCCGACATAAACAGACAATTATGTATACGATATAACAGACAATTATGTATACGATATAACAGACAATTATGTATACGATATAACAGACAGTTATGTATACGATATAACAGACAGTTATGTATACGATATAACAGACAATTATGTATACGATATAACAGACAATTATGTATACGATATAACAGACAATTATGTATTGGTTTTACATAACAATTTGTATCCGACATAAACAGACAATTATGTATTGGTTTTACATAACAATTTGTATCCGACATAAACAGACAATTATGTATTGGTTTTACATAACAATTTGTATCCGACATAAACAGACAATTATGTATACGATATAACAGACAATTATGTATCCGACATAAACAGACAATTATGTATCCGACATAAACAGACAATTATGTATCCGACATAAACAGACAATTATGTATTGGTTTTACATAGTAATGTTCTTCCTTATTCAAGTTCAAATTTCAAGGAAATGCTTTGCTACTTTTTGAGAAAATACATCAAATGTTAGGTACTTCAAATGTCAGTTGGCGGGTTCCGTTCAGTATGTTTTGAAAGTGATACCAGTTTTTTTTTTGTAATTCCATATACGGATATACGTGTGTTATTCTAGCCGTAGTGGGAAAATTCTATCATAAAGTGGACGCATTACTTATTTCAAAATATGTATGGTTATTCACAAATATGTATATATAAAAATTATATATATATATATATATATATATACATATTTGTGAATAACCATACATAAATGTAAGACTAGACTACGGCGAACGCGCCTAGCTACAATGCAAACCATAGATACAATATCAAGGTCTCTGCCAAAACCAATAAACTTGGTGTCAACCATGACTTATATACTATGGATTTACATGCAACACATCTGAACTGGACGGACAATTTGCATAAATGAACTAATAGCTTTATATGAGTAGGATACAGTTAAGGATTCATGACTACTCATATGCTATATATAGGTCAAATTTAGAAAGCCGTTGGATCATGAAGATACAGTGAATTTATATGTAGTTTATTTCATAAAGGGAGATAAATGAATTCACAACAACGGAATATATATGATGAGATTTTAACATTTTGCATCGTTTTTATAGGAACCTCAGCAAAACATCAGTTCACATAAATTTTGTTGAACCCTCGGGTTTGAATATTCTTATTAATTTCATGAAATATCCCTTTAATCCTCACCTGTAGCAGCACCTCTGTTTTATGCCATAATTGTTAAAGAACCAGGCCTCGTAACATGTTTCGGGAAAGCTGTTATCTATTATCAAGGGATTAACCTGTCTGTAACTGTAATCTAACTTCATGATAATTTCACTGCAAGGACAGGGGTATGCAGAGAGCAGTTGGTTTTTTATATAGTTTTTAATTGTAGTGTTGTCGTGGTATTCCATACAGAAAGTCAGGTCTTTCAGGACTTTGGTTAACTTTGTGACATTGTACAGCCACCTTCCTTTTAAACCTGAAATAGAAAAAAGGTTGTTGTCTCAAATTGACAAAATAGGGAAGAGGATAGTCATTGGCGAGGTCAAGTGAGGGATAATTGTTTATTATTTCTTATATCTGCTATTGTCTTGGTTGAGTTGTGCTCCTAAGGAATACGTGTGTACCAGAAATAATTACATTATATTTGTTCATGGAACATGTCTAAATCACAATTAATCAGTTTTAGTTTAATATATTAGTTGATATTTGTAAAATACTTTTCAAAAATATTGTTACTCGGTTTGAACTGTAGTTAAATTCTTGTAAAAGCATCTCCGAATTTTGAAATGAGTTTGTCGACTTATATTACAGATAAAACAAATGCTACAATGTCCACCACGTATAGAGTTTGTAAAAATGCAGGTTTATTTTAATACTGTAATTGAAATTAATAAAGTAAATAATCGATTTGTGTAGAAAGACTGTTAATTGGAAATACAGACATGCCTTTAATTTGCTTAACAATGTAAAAATATATGTGTTTTATCTACAAATCTCACATTTGTCTTCTTGTTGAGAGCAAAATTACTTATTAGGTAAACAAAATACACATTAGCCTTTCATATAATATTTCATTTACCCCATCAACATCTACAAATCAGAATGTACATGACAATATCTTAACATTATGTTTTTGCATCTAAATACTGAGACTTGCTATATAGCTATTCCTTTGTCAGAATCAAGTTTTACTTTCACCTGCTTTCATATTCGTGTCTTTATTTAGTAGTGTAAAGTTTGTTCGGTTCCCTATAATATGTCCCTTGAAGTCAATGTTACTGAACCCAGCCGCCATATATCTGTATTGTCCAGGCTTTAACGTCCATTGTTCTTGATCATAATTGAACAATATGAAGGAGTAAAGGCCATCCGTCATCAGGATAACTTGCATAGAAGCATTCTGGAAAATAAGATACAATAGTTAAACGTCACCCGTCATCATGATACCTTGCATAGAAGCATTCTGGAAAATAAGATAAGATGGTTAAAGGTCATCCGTCATCATGATATCTTGCACAGAGGCAATTTCGAGAACAAGATAAGATAGTTAAAGGCCATCCGTCATCATGATAACTTGCATAGAAGCGTTCTGGAAAATAAGATAAGATAGTTAAAGGTCATCCGTCATCATGATACCTTGCACAGAGGCAATCTCGAGAATAAGATACGATAGTTAAAGGTCTACCGTCATCATGATACCTTGCATAGAAGCATTCTGGAAAATAAGATAAGATTGTTAAAGGCCATCCGTCATCATGATACCTTGCATAGAAGCATTCTGAAGAATAAAATAAGATAGTTAAAGGCCATCCGTCATCATGATACCTTGCATAGAAGCGTTCTGGAAAATAAGATAAGATAGTTAAAGGCCATCCGTCATCAGGATACCTTGCATAGAAGCATTCTGGAAAAAAAGATAAGATAGTTAAAGGTCACCCGTCATCATGATACCTTGCATAGAAGCATTCTGGAAAACAAGATAAGATAGATAAAAGACATCTGTCATCATGATACCTTGCATAGAAGCATTCTGGAAAATAATATAAGATCGTTAAAGGCCCTCCGTCATCATGATACCTTGCATAGTAGCATTCTGGAAAATAAGATAAGATAGTTAAAGGTCATCCGTCATCAGGATACCATGCATAGAAGCTTTCTGGAGTATAAAATAAAATACTGAAAGGCCATCGGTCATCATTATACCTTGCATAGAATCATCCATCATCATGATACCTTGCATAGAAGCATTATGGAAAATAGGATAATATAGTTAAAGGTCATCCGTCATCATGATAACTTGCATAGAAGCATTCTGGAAAATAAGATAAGATATTTAAAGGCCATCCGTCATCATGATACCTTGCATAGAAGCATTTTGGGGAAAAAGATCAGATAGTTAAAGGTCATCCATCATCAGGACATCTTGCATAGATGCATTCTGAAAAATAAGATACGATAGTTAAATGTCATCTGTCATCATGTTACCTTGCATAGAAGCATTCTTGAAAATAAGATAAGATAGTTAAAGGTCATCCGTCATCAGGATACCTTGCATAGAAGCATTCTGGAAAATAATATAAGTTAGTTAAAGGCCATCCGTCATCAGCATTTCTTGCATAGAAGCATTCTGGAGAATAAGAAAAGATAGTTAAAGGTTATCGTCATCATAATGATACTTTGCATAGAATCATCCATCATCATGATGACTTGCATAGAAGCGTTTTGGAGAATAAGATAAGATAGTTAAAGGTCATCCGTCATCATGATACCTTGCATAGAAGCATTCTGGAGAATAAGATAAGATAGTTGAAGACCGTCGATCATCATGATGCCTTGCATGGAAGCATTCTCAAGAATAAGATAAGATAGTTGAAGGTCATCGGTCATCAGGATAACTTGCATAGAAACATTCTGGAGAATGAGATAAGATAGTTAAAGGTCTTCCGTCATCATAATGATACCTTGCATAGAATCATCCGTCATCATAATACCTTGGATAGAAGCATTCTGGAGAATAAGATAAGATAATTGAAGGTCATCCGTCATCATGATACCTTGCACAGATTCAATCTCGAGAATAAGATAAGATAGTTAAAGGTCATCCGTCATCAGGATACCTTGCATAGAAGCGTTCTGGAGAATAAGATAAGATAGTTGAAGGCCATCCGTCATCAGGATACCTTGCATAGAAGCATTCTGGAGAATAAGATAAGATAGTTAAAGGTCATCCGTCATCAGGATACCTTGCATAGAAACATTCTGGAGAATAAGATAAGATAGTGAAAGGTCATCGTCATCATAATGATACTTTGCATAGAATCATCCATCATCATGATGACTTGCATAGAAGCGTTTTGGAGAATAAGATAAGATAGTTAAAGGTCATCCTCCATCAGGATACCTTGCATAGAAACATTCTGGAGAATAAGATAAGATAGTTAAAGGTCATCCTCCATCAGGATACCTTGCATAGAAGCATTCTGGAGAATGAGATAAGATAATTGAAGGTCATCCGTCATCATGATACCTTGCACAGAGGCAATCTTGAGAAAAAGATAAGATAGTTGAAGGTCATCTGTCATCATGATAACTTGCATAGAAGCATTCTGGAGAATAAGATGAGATAGTTAAAGGTCATCCGTCATCAGGATACCTTGCATAGAACCATTCTGGAGAATAAGATAAGATAGTTATAGGCATCGGTCATCGGATAACATGCGTAGATACGTTTTGGAGAATACGATACGATAGTTAAAGGTCATCCGTCATCATGATACCTAGCATAGAAGCATTCTGGAGAATAAGATAAGAAAGTTAAAGGCCATCCGTCATCATGATACCTTGCATAGAAGCGTTCTGGAGAATAAGATAAGATAGTTGAAGGTCATCCGTCATCATGATACCTTGCATAGAACCATTCTGGAGAATAAGATAAGATAGTTAAAGGCCATCGGTCATCAGGATACCTTGCAGAGAAGCATTCTGGAGAATAAGATAAGATAGTTAAAGGCCATCGGTCATCAGGATACCTTGCATAGAAGCATTCTGGAGAATAAGATAAGATAGTTAAAGGCCATCGGTCATCATGATACCTTGCATAGAAGCATTCTGGAGAATAAGATAAGATAGTAAGAGGCCATCGGTCATCAGGATACCATGCATAGAACCATTCTGGAGAATAAGATAATGTAGTTGAAGGCCATCCGTCATCAGGTTACCTTGTATAGAAGCATTCTGGAGAATAAAATAAGGTCGTTAGTGTAAAGAAGTTGTTTTGTGTGGATAATCAACATTTATTTCTGATTAATAGGTTACTAATGTTAGCTGGGTTCGTTTCAGTGTTTACCTAAAACAAAGAGCATGCTATCATGTGATTACTAGTTTGAATATTTCAATCACAAACTACGATATTAGTAGAACATTATTTGGAGCTGCGTGGCTTTAGATTGTTATAATATTTGAAAAGCAGTAGCAGCAAATCTAGTATATTCGGTAAACAATTGTTACCAAACGAATATGAAATGTTTAATAACCTTAAAATCATCTTTAGACAGAAAACATTCATAAATATATAAATATAAAAGTATATTTCAATATAAGTCAAATGTATTTTATATATAGTATATATATAATACATATGTAGTACATATATTTAGTACCTTTAAATCAGAATTTAACAGTGGGCTTGTTAAAGATCTACAAATCTTTGATTTACCTCACGCATCAACATTCTATTAACCGGCAAGCTTGAGCTAACAGTTGCATTAATCCACGTTACCGCAATTGCTACTCTAGGTTTGTAACCTGGTATATCTACATCTGGCTTCACAACCTCTGCAATCATGTTTAGGTCTCGCTCATTGTCTTTACTGCCGCCAAACTTTGGAAGGACGAGTTTGTGTATGAACATCCCGCCGTGCGTCAAGTTGGTGGTGTCGATGTTGGTCCATAGAGGGGCAATTATCGGCGTATTGCTGTACTTGTGTTGCCAACCAGAGGAGTCGGATGGAGGGTAACGATCATATATTCGCTTCATACCGAGTGTAATGAAACCATTCATACTGACCTGTAACGGAATACATGCAATATATTATATAATTGTAAGAATCATTCCCTATCAATTTAATGAATATCCTTGCAAAGATATGCTTGATTATGATTTGTTATTTTAAATTTGCTGTAGTGTTACATGTTACCAGTTTTATTCACGTTGTTGTATTGTATTGAAGTAAATATTTGAATAGTTTAAAATAGACTAAAATAATATAAACAAGGAATCAGATAAAAACGAAAATGAGCATCTTATTACATTAATACATACTACAGTATATAGTTCGATATTGATTGTCTATTGGTAAGACTGATTTACTAACCCGGAATACATTATATTGAATGCCAAAGTAAGGGAATTGAAATGGTATTGCCACCGGCCTTTCTAGGTCATTGTCATTCTTTAGTGGCTTTGCAGTCGTGTTGAATTCAAGTAAAACAGGTTCTGTGTGAATAAACAGGAAAAATATGAGGTTTAACGTTCTATACTTAACATATGTGGAATTTACATAAGAATGTTGTTATATTTTGATATGTTTTTAATTTCATAGCGCATACCATGGAAATGGCCATTATACAGTAGAATAAAGTCTTATACTAACAATACTAATAGTTTTTTTCGTTTATTTCACGATTTCGTTATAATAAATACCTACACTATTTCTTCTATACATTCGTCTGAATCAACTCATTATGATAATGGACATATTATGAAATATACTTTTAATAAGTGAACATGTTTTAAACTGAAACTATTGCCGAAGATTGGTAACTTACTGTAACAGTGCCTAGTAGAATCACCCTGCGGATATTCCGCCTGACAAGTGCAGGCATAACCACCATCGTGATTTTTACAATCTGCATGGACGCCACACGTTTCATTGTTTGAACATTCATCTATATCTGAAACCATTTGAAATTTATAATTGTTTGTATACGACAATAAAATAACGCAAATAATTAAAAAATATTTCTCAGAATTATGCTTATAAAAGCAAAACGAGATGTTTTAGTTCTGTACGTTGCACGGAAATTTTGGTTATTTATACTTCCCAGTGATGATTACGTCACTGACCGTTACAGGTGATTACATCGGTGTGTTTGTATTGTCCGTACAACTATTATGATTAATCTTAACGTTGTTGTATTTTTGTGATGTACGTGTAAATGATACATCCCGTGTTGAGTATATATCTATTGCTCATTTATGTGATAACTTGAACATGTTGAGGGTGATACATTGTTCCCAATGTATTTCTTTTCTGAAACAAATCTGTTTGAAATATTTGCATAATATGTTTTAATGTTTTTGTTATTTGGAACTATTTCAGCATATCTGGTATGTCTTCGTCAAAATGGTAGATACATAAAATATTTGTATCTAGATGATCACCATGTAACTAAAACATTGTAAGTTACACATGTTCGACTCTCTAAAAACAAAAACATTAATTTGGTGCTATAAACGTTTTAATATAAATATGTTCAAAAAACCATGTACTTTATTTGAACTTTACATTAACTGAATGTTTCTAAATTTAGATTTTTGCAAAAATACCTTTCTTCTATTTTTCGTATGTAAATTATTTTTATTTTAGATTCCCATATGCTCTGATGTTGTTTTTTTTGTAATTGAGCTGAAATAAATTCATATGCGTTAATATATCTGGCATATATATTTAGAAGACAGGCAGCATATGTTTATAGGAACGTGTGTGTGTCAATAGTCACATTTTTAAATCAATACACAATACATATACTTATTTTAGACTTTGAATATTACATTCCTCATTGTGATGCAATGGTGCTATTTTAAATACACTATACAATAAAATACACTATGATACTATGATCAATTATAATGAATGCTTACCATTTTCGCAGTGTGTTCCTGTCCAGCCATCGTTACACATACAAACATATGCACCATATGTATTGACACAAAAATTGGTATTGTTATGGTTACATACATGGTGACTCGAAGTTTCACATTCGTTCACATCTACAATAAGTAAACGATTTAAATACGTACCTAATAATCATTTTGAAAGTATACATTTGTTATAATTGATATCCCGGGGCATTACTGCATTCAATGAACGATTTTTTTTATAAATATTGATACTTCATTGTGAGATAAAGAACGATAGTTTCTAAAAGTAGTCATCTGCTAATATTTGTAACGTTATCATTTAAAACTAGATCTATGGATATCCACTATAAATTTTCAAAAGGCTGTGTCTAAAGGGATACCGACAATCAGGTTGAAAATAGATAACGTTTCAAATCAGACTTTCCATTCATAGACGTAAAACCGTAAGTAGACATTAACCACGTAGTATAACTACCCGAAACTGCATAGTTAAGACATATTGATAGTTAAAATATATTGATATTAAGACATTGTTGATAGTTCAGACATTATTGATAGCTATGGTATTATTGATAGTTTAGACATTATTGATAATTAAGACATTATTGATAGTTAAGACAATAATGATAGTTAAGACATTATTGATAGTTAAGACATTGTTGATAGTTCAGACATTGTTGATAGTTAAAACAATGTTGATAATTACAACATTATTGATAGTTAAGACACTGTTGATAGTTAAGGCATTATAGTTAGTTAAGACATTATTGATAGTTAAGACATACTTGATAGTTAAGAAAAAGTTGATAATTACGACATTATTGATAGTTAAGACACTGTTGATAATTATGACATTGTTAACAGTTAAGACATTATTGATAGTTATGACAAAGTTGATAATTACGACATTATTGATAGTTAAGACACTGTTGATAATTAAGACATTGTTAATAGTAAAGGCATTGTTGATAGTTAAGATACTGTTGAAGTTAAGACATAGTTGATAGTAAAGGCATCATTGATAGTTAAGGCATTGTTGAGACTAAGACATTGCTGATAGTTAAGATATTTTGATACTTAAGACATTGTTGATAGTTTAAACATTGTTGATAGTAAAGACATTGTTGATAGTTAAGGCATTATTGATCCTAAGACATTGTTAATACTAAGACATTGTTGATACTTAAGACATTGTTGATAGTGAAGACATTGTTGATAGTTAAGGCATCATTGATAGTTAAGGCATTGTTTATACCAAGACATTGTTGATAGTTCAGACATTGTTGATACTTAAGACATTGTTGATAGTTCAGACATTGTTGATAATTAAGACAAAGTTGATAGTTAAGGCATTGTTGATACTAATACATTTTTGATAATAAGACATTGTTGATACTTAAGACGTTGTTGATACTAAGACATTGTTGATCGTTCACACATTGTTGGTAGTTAAGACATATTGATAGTTAAGGCATTGTTGATACTGAAGATATTGTTGATAGTTCAGACATAGTTGATAGTTAAGACATATTTGATAGTTAAGACATTGTTGATACTAAGACATTGTTGATACTAAGACATTGTTGATAGTTTAGACATTGTTGATAGTTAAGACATAGTTGATATTTAAGGCATTGTTGATACTAAGACATTGTTGATACTTATGACATTGTTGATAGTTAAGACATAGTTGATAGTTAAGGCATTGTTGACACTAAGACATTGTTGACACTAAGACATTGTTGATACTAAGACATTGTTGATACTAAGACATTGTTGATAGTTCAGACATTGTTGATAGTAAAGACATAGTTGATACTTAAGACATTTTTGACAGTTAATACATTATTGGTAGTTTAGACATAGATAGTTAAGACTTTGTTGATACTTAAAACATTATTGGTAGTTAAGGCATTATTGCCAGTAAAGACATTATTGACAGTTAAGACATTGTTGCTAGTTAAGACATTATTGACAGTTAAGACATTGTTGATAGTTTAGGCATTATTGCCAGTTCAGACATTGTTGCCAGTTAGTCGTTATTGATAGTTAAAACATAGATAGTTAAGACATTGTTAATACTTAATACATTATTGATATTTAAGGTATTATTGCCAGTTAAGACATTATAGATAGTTAATAAATTGTTGATACTTAAGACATTGTTGACAGTTAAGACATTGTTGACACTAAGACATTGTTGATACTAAGACATTGTTGATAGTTTAGACATTGTTGATAGTAAAGACATAGTTGATACTTAGATTGTTGATACTAAAGACATTATTGATAGTTAAGGCATTATTGCAAGTTAAGATATTTTTGATAGTTAAGACATTGTTGATACTTAAGACATTGTTGACAGTTAAGGCTTTATTGACAGTTAAGACATTGTTGATACTAAGACATTGTTGATAGTTCAGACATTGTTGATAGTTAAGACATTGTTGATACTAAGACATTGTTGATACTTATGACATTGTTGATAGTTAAGACATAGTTGATAGTTAAGGCATTGTTGACACTAAGACATTGTTGACACTAAGACATTGTTGATAATAAGACATTGTTGATACTAAGACATTGTTGATAGTTCAGACATAGTTGATAGTAAAGACATAGTTGATACTTAAGACATTTTTGACAGTTAATACATTATTTGTAGTTAAGACATAGATAGTTAAAACATTGTTGATACTTAAGACATTGTTGACAGTTAAGACATTGTTGACACTAAGACATTGTTGTTACTAAGACATTGTTGATAGTTCAGACATTGTTGATAGTAAAGACATAGTTGATACTTAAGACATTGTTGATACTTAAGACATTATTGATAGTTAAGGCATTATTGCAAGTTAAGATAGTATTGATAGTTAAGACATTGTTGATACTTAAGACATTGTTGACAGTTAAGGCTTTATTGACAGTTAAGACATTGTTGATAGTTAAGGCATAATTGCCAGTTCAGACATTGTTGCCAGTTTAGACATTGTTGATAGTTAAAGCATTGTTGGTAGTTAAGGCATTATTGACAGTTAAGGCATTATTGATAGATAAGACTTTATTGATACTTAAGACATTGTTGATAGTTCAGATATTGTTGATACTTATGACCTTGTTGATAGTTAAAACAGTGTTGAAAGTAAAGGCATTATTTATAGTGAAGGCATTATAATTGATAGTTAGGACATATTGATAGTTAAGACATTATTGATAGTTAAGACAGAAATATATAAGACATTGTTCATAGTAAAGACATGATTGATAGTTAAGATTGTATTGATAGTTCAGACACTGTTGATAGTTTAGCCATAATGTATAATTAAGACATTATTGATAGCTACGACATATTGATAGTTAAGACATAATTGATAATTAAGATATTATTGATAGCTAAATTAAAACAACATATTTTAAATATAAATAATCATTTCCTTGGAAAACATTTTTTTATCAAACTAATGAAATAAACTGTTGAACATATCTTTTATTCGGTTTAACATAGGTTTCAGCTAATATTGAGTTAATCAACTATTTATGGTAGTTATGCCTCTTCCAAAATTGGAAATAACACTAACAGTCGCATTCATTAATTTTAAATTAATATCAGAAGATATATAATCTTAAACAGAAGTGTTCAGTTGAAATATGCTGAAATTATCATTGGGTTCATTTTACTGGTAGTTACTATGAAGAACATGGAATAGTACAGGTAAAATTTGACATTGAGTCTCTGTGAAAATTCGACATAAACACTTTGATGGTGAACCATGCATTTAACTTCATCAGATTTAGATTTGTTTTCATTTACTAAATATATTTAAATAAAAATATTATCTTTCGAGAATAATATTCTACGGATAATTGTAACCGAACTATGTCATTATTATTAACCACGTCCGTATGCCTTGAATTATAAAATGTAAATTGAAAAATTGAATGCATGTTACTGGAATAGAAGTATCAAGTCGTTGTCTCAATATTGCATATCGTTCACCGATGAGGTAATGTGTTGGAGCCAAACTCGATCCAGAGACATAACGAACACATATTAACAGTGAATGTTGATTGGTCCAAGACTGGATCCAGAGACATAACGAGAACATATTAACAGTGAATGTTGATTTGTCTAAAACTGGATCCAGGGACTTAACGAACACATATTAACAGTGAATGTTGATTGGTCCAAGACTGGATCCAGAGACATAACGAGAACATATTAACAGTGAATGTTGATTTGTCCAAAACTGGATCCAGGGACATAACGAGAACATATTAACAATGATTGTTGATTTGTCCAAGACTGGATCCAGGGACATAACGAGAACATATTAACAATGATTTTGATTTGTCCAAGACTCGATATGTGGAATTCTATCAACAGCTTAACTTGGTGCCATATATGAACGTCTGCTACACCAATCAATTTTGCACTGTTTTACATATATTTCTGGAACATTGAACATATTAGCAATGATTTCTTAAGCTGCATCCATGTTTCCATAGATACTCTGTTGGTCCAACTATGCAGAAAAACTGCAATTCTTCCCATTTGAGGGTATCACTCTGCATCTTTACGCTTTTGTAGCTTTATCAAACACAACCCAATATCAACCAAACTCATAACAATGTTTTAATGTTCTCATATGTGCAAAGAAATATGATATTTTTAAGCATTTTCAAAAAAAATATATATCAATCTATTAACACAGTTCTTATTTCTTGGTCGCGAGAACCCTGCTACTGTCATGTAAGAAGATAATTCTGAAGTGATACTTAAAACAAGTAAAGTGTTGAAAATGACGTTTAGCCGCATTGCGTTCCCATGTTGTAGAATAAATATATATCTCGTGTAAGCTTCTTACATTACACACTATAGTCTTACAGAAGGAATAGAGAAATGGTATAATTATATATATGTTACCTTTACATTCGAAGCCCGTACCGTCAATATCAGTAAATCCGTGCTGACAGACGCACGTGTAACTGCCTACTGAATTTTTACAAGTTGCGCGGTGGTGACACTGGTTGTTACTACCACTAGAACAGTCATCAATATCTGTCATCGAAAATATACAAACAAATATAATACCCTGCAGTATCAGGTAAATATAAGGGTTTACATTATATATTGTCTATTAACGTACGTTAAGCCACACCCGCTTTCTTAAAAGTGAAAATTTTTATTTACTTTTGTAGTTTTTAAGCTTGACTTTAAATTTGAGTTCGGGACTTACTTGTGAGATGTATTTAGCTCTTGTAACTCTTGAATATAAGATCTTGAGAAATATTATCATTTGTTTCACATAATGCTAACAAACGAGCCAAGTGAATGTATCTGACGAATTTAGATAGTTAAGCCATAGTATAGCTACGTTTATTTGTATGCCAATACCAATATTATAATAACGGTTCTTTATCAGTTTGTCATATGTTGATACAAGTATCACAGTATTTCACAATTTGTGAAATAGTTCCCGTGCAACTGAAATATTACTTGTGCAATTTAAATAGTATATGTGCAATTGAAATATTACTTGTGCAACTGCAATATTACCCGTGCAATTGAAATATTACCTATGCAACTGAAATATTACCTATGCAACTGAAATAGTACCTATGCAATTGAAATAGTATATGTGCAATTGAAATATTACTTGTGCAACTGAAATATTAGCTGTGCAATTGAAATATTACCTATGCAACTGAGATAGTATTTGTACAATTCAAATATTACCTGTGTAACTGAAACAGTATCTGTGCAATTCAAATATTATCTATGCAACTGAAATAGTATCTGTGCAATTGAAATATTACTTTTGCAACTGAAATATTACCTATGCAACTGAAAATGTATCTGTACAATTGAAATATTACTTGTGCAACTGAAATATTACCCTTAGCAATTGAAATATTACCTATGCAACTGAACTATTACCTATGCAACTGAAATAGTACCTATGTAACTGAAATAGTATATGTGCAATTGAAATATTACTTGTGCAACTGAAATATTATCCTTGCAATTGAAATATTACCTATGCAACTGAAACATTATCTGTGAAACTGAAATATTACCTATGCAACTGAAATAGTATTTGTACAATTCAAATATTACCTGTGTAACTGAAAATGTATCTGTGCAACTGAAATATTACCTGTGCAACTGAAATAGTATTTGTGCAATTGAAATATTTCTTGTGCAACTGGAATATCACCCGTGCAATTGAAATATTACCTATGCAACTAAATATTACTTATGCAATCAAAATATTACCCGTGCAATTGAAATATTGCCTGTACAATTGAAATTGTGTATGTGTAATTGAAATATTACTTGTAAAACTGAAATATTACCCGTGCAATAACAACATTACCTATTCAACTGAAATATCATCTGTGCAACTGAAATATTACCTATGCAACTGAACTAGTATATGTGGCATTGCAATATTACTTATGCAAGTGAACTATTACCCGTGCAACTGAAATATAAGGGCTGCAACTGCATTTTTACATGTGCAAGCAAACAATTACCTGTGCGACAGAACTATAACCACTGCAACTGACATATTACATGTGCAACTAAAATATTACCTGTGCACTTAGGTGTCGATGAGCTCCATGTTCGGTTTGCCAGACATTGAATATTGCTCGAACCGTTCAATTTGTAGCCAATATTGCATTCAAATGAAACCACGTCGTTAAATTTAGTTCCATTCAAAGTAACCTTGCCCTTATCTACAGTGCCTGGGTCATCACAACCTGATGAATGAAAGAATAAACAGTTTGGCAAAATCTCAGTTTTTTAATTTTAAGATGATGCAATATAGGGAACATCTGTTTATATCCATTTATACATTATGGACAGCTTGAACGGTATCAATCTCCACACGTACGTGAAGAGTTAATAGCAGTAAAACTAGTTGGTATTCATACAGTATATCTCACGATGCCATTAATAGTTTCCTTTTTATTTTGAACATCAGTCAAAATTCAAAGCAAAGAACACGATGGGTGTTCCAGTAAATCGTATGTCTAACATAAAACGTTATATTCAAAGGATATAGACTCAATACAAGAACAACCAAAATCCACATATATAGATACATTATATACTTGTCTCATGTAATACAAAACTATAAAAGAAGTGACAACAGGGTCACTGATCATAGACAGTGTGTAGCCAATGTCACTCGGGAGCTTACCAAGTTTACTGTGCATCCAAAATAATTGTAATTATATTGAATTTGAAAAAGTCTACTTTTGTATTAGGACGCTATTCATAAGAAATCAATAATATTCTTTACTGTAATCTAGTTTATGACATAGCCAATCTCTTGCAATAACTGAGTCTCTTGTATCTTATTCTCAGCTTAAACAGTTGAATTTCTTTTTATATTACTTTAAACAAAGAACACTTAAAGATCTTACTTATGAATGCTGCACAAACTAGATTAATACACAATGTTAAACAAACAATAACGGTCGTACTTATTCTAACACAGTTTGGTGTTTTGTGACTCCATGATCTGTTCCCCATACACCACGCTGTTGGTGATCCATCTAATTCATATCCGAGATCACATGTATATTTGATAGTGTCGTTGTACTGGGTACCGTCCGTAGCGTTAACCTGGCCGTTGACGGGGTCACTCTGTTCTGTACAATCTATTTTGATATATGCGAAAAATAGCTCTGAGATTAAGTACCTGGTAAGAACAAGTCACACATTGGAATTTTGTCTAAGCTTACAGTGCTCAATTATGTGCTAAATACGTTATGAATTTCGTTATAAGGTGAGAGTAATTCAACACACCATGATTCTTTTAATTAACGACCTTGATGTCATGGACGTGCCCATATAATTATATATAAATAGCTGTAATCTTAAAAGGCGAAAATGAATATTGGATGTTTCAATACATGATATCTTCAAATTATTGCAAATCAATAAAACTCCATGTCAGATTCTCTAAACATCTTGATTTGGAATAATATATATTATCATAGACTCGGTCACTAACAAGCTTATCTGGTTTACAGTGCATCTGAAATAGTTGTTATTGTACTGAATTTCAAAAAGTCTACTTTTTTATTGAGACACTATTCATAAGTAATCTACGATGTGTTTTAACAGTATTATTTGATGTTATTTAGTGAAATACATTGCCAATTCAATATCTCAACTGAGTCTCCCATATCTTATCCACAGCTTAAACAGTTGACTTTCTTGTGATATAAGTTTAAAAAAAGAAAGTGAGAGTAAGGCGAGTTGTCAATTATGAACACTACACAAACTAGATTAATACACAATGTTAAACCTACAAAAACGGTCGTACTTATTCTAACACAGACTGGTGTTTTGTGACTCCATGATCTGTTCCCCATACACCATGCTGTTGGTGATCCTTCCAATTCATATCCGAGATCACATGTATATTTGATAGTGTCGTTGTACTGGGTACCGTCCGTAGCGTTAACCTGGCCGTTGACGGGGTCACTCTGTTCTGTACAATCTATTTTGATATATGTGAAAAATAGCTCTGAGATTAAGTACCTGGTAAGAACAAGTCACACATTGGAATTTTGTCTAAGCTTACAGTGCTCAATTATGTGTTATGTACGTTATGAATTTCGTTAAAAGGTGAGAGTATTTCAACACACCATTTTTTTTTTTAATTAACGACCTTGATGTCATGGACGTGCCCATATAATTATATATAAATAGCTGTAATCTTAAAAGGCGAAAATGAATATTGGATGTATCAATACATGATATCTTCAAATTATTGCAAATCAATAAAACTCCATGTCAGATTCTCTAAACATCTTGATTTGGAATAATCTATATTATCATAGACTCGGTCACTAACAAGCTTATCTGGTTTACAGTGCATCTAAAATAGTTGTTATTGTATTGAATTTCAAAAAGTCTTCTTTGTTATTGAGACACTATTCATAAGTAATCTACGATTTGTTTTAACAGTATTATTTGATGTTATTTAGTGAAATACATTGCCAATTCAATATCTCAACTGAGTCTCCCATATCTTATCCACAGCTTAAACCATTGACTGTCTTGTGATATAAGTTTAAAAAAAGAAAGTGAGAGTAAGGCGAGTTGTCAATTATGAACACTACACAAACTAGATTAATACACAATGTTAAACCTACAATAACGGTCGTACTTATTCTAACACAGACTGGTGTTTTGTGACTCCATGATCTGTTCCCCATACACCATGCTGTTGGTGATCCTTCCAATTCATATCCGAGATCACATGTATATTTGATAGTGTCGTTGTACTGGGTACCGTCCGTAGCGTTAACCTGGCCGTTGACGGGGTCACTCTGTTCTGTACAATCTATTTTGATATATGTGAAAAATAGCTCTGAGATTAAGTACCTGGTAAGAACAAGTCACAATTGGAATTTTGTCTAAGCTTACAGTGCTCAATTATGTGCTATATACGTTATGAATTTCGTTAAAAGGTGAGAGTAATTCAACACACCATGATTCTTTTAATTAACGACCTTGATGTCATGGACGTGCCCATATAATTATATATAAAAAGCTGTAATCTTAAAAGGCGAAAATGAATATTCAATGTATCAATACATGATATCTTCAAATTATTGCAAATCAATAAAACTCCATGTCAGATTCTTTAAACATCTTGATTTGGAATAATCTATATTATCATAGACTCGGTCACTAACAAGCTTATCTGGTTTACAGTGCATCTAAAATAGTTGTTATTGTATTGAATTTCAAAAAGTCTTCTTTTTTATTGAGACACTATTCATAAGTAATCTACGATGTGTTTTAACAGTATTATTTGATGTTATTTAGTGAAATACATTGCCAATTCAATATCTCAACTGAGTCTCCCATATCTTATCCACAGCTTAAACAGTTGACTTTCTTGTGATATAAGTTTAAACAAAGAAAGTGAGAGTAAGGCGAGTTGTCAATTATGAACACTACACAAACTAGATTAATACACAATGTTAAACCTACAATAACGGTCGTACTTATTCTAACACAGACTGGTGTTTTGTGACTCCATGATCTGTTCCCCATACACCATGCTGTTGGTGATCCATCTAATTCATATCCGAGATCACATGTATATTTGATAGTGTCGTTGTACTGGGTACCGTCCGTAGCGTTAGCATGGCCGTTGACGGGGTCACTCTGTTCTGTACAATCTATTTTGATATATGTGAAAAATAGCTCTAAGATTAAGTACCTGGTAAGAACAAGTCACACATTGGAATTTTGTCTAAGCTTACAGTGCTCAATTATGTGTTATATACGTTATGAATTTCGTTAAAAGGTGAAAGTAATTCAACACACCATGATTCTTTTAATTAACGACCTTGATGTCATGGACGTGCCCATATAATTATATATAAATAGCTGTAATCTTAAAAGGCGAAAATGAATATTGGATGTATCAATACATGATATCTTCAAATTATTGCAAATCAATAAAACTCCATGTCAGATTCTTTAAACATCTTGATTTGGAATAATCTATATTATCATAGACTCGGTCACTAACAAGCTTATCTGGTTTACAGTGCATCTAAAATAGTTGTTATTGTACTGAATTTCAAAAAGTCTACTTTTTTATTGAGACACTATTCATAAGTAATCTACGATGTGTTTTAACAGTATTATTTGATGTTATTTAGTGAAATACATTGCCAATTCAATATCTCAACTGAGTCTCCCATATCTTATCCACAGCTTAAACAGTTGACTTTCTTGTGATATAAGTTTAAACAAAGAAAGTGAGAGTAAGGCGAGTTGTCAATTATGAACACTACACAAACTAGATTAATACACAATGTTAAACCTACAAAAACGGTCGTACTTATTCTAACACAGACTGGTGTTTTGTGACTCCATGATCTGTTCCCCATACACCATGCTGTTGGTGATCCTTCCAATTCATATCCGAGATCACATGTATATTTGACAGTGTCGTTGTACTGGGTACCGTCCGTAGCGTTAACCTGGCCGTTGACGGGGTCACTCTGTTCTGTACAATCTATTTTGATATATGTGAAAAATAGCTCTGAGATTAAGTACCTGGTAAGAACAAGTCACACATTGGAATTTTGTCTAAGCTTACAGTGCTCAATTATGTGTTATGTACGTTATGAATTTCGTTAAAAGGTGAGAGTATTTCAACACACCATTTTTTTTTTTAATTAACGACCTTGATGTCATGGACGTGCCCATATAATTATATATAAATAGCTGTAATCTTAAAAGGCGAAAATGAATATTCAATGTATCAATACATGATATCTTCAAATTATTGCAAATCAATAAAACTCCATGTCAGATTCTTTAAACATCTTGATTTGGAATAATCTATATTATCATAGACTCGGTCACTAACAAGCTTATCTGGTTTACAGTGCATCTAAAATAGTTGTTATTGTATTGAATTTCAAAAAGTCTACTTTTTTATTGAGACACTATTCATAAGTAATCTACGATGTGTTTTAACAGTATTATTTGATGTTATTTAGTGAAATACATTGCCAATTCAATATCTCAACTGAGTCTCCCATATCTTATCCACAGCTTAAACAGTTGACTTTCTTGTGATATAAGTTTAAAAAAAGAAAGTGAGAGTAAGGCGAGTTGTCAATTATGAACACTACACAAACTAGATTAATACACAATGTTAAACCTACAAAAACAGTCGTACTTATTCTAACACAGACTGGTGTTTTGTGACTCCATGATCTGTTCCCCATACACCATGCTGTTGGTGATCCTTCCAATTCATATCCGAGATCACATGTATATTTGATAGTGTCGTTGTACTGGGTACCGTCCGTAGCGTTAACCTGGCCGTTGACGGGGTCACTCTGTTCTGTACAATCTATTTTGATATATGTGAAAAATAGCTCTGAGATTAAGTACCTGGTAAGAACAAGTCACACATTGGAATTTTGTCTAAGCTTACAGTGCTCAATTATGTGTTATGTACGTTATGAATTTCGTTAAAAGGTGAAAGTAATTCAACACACCATGATTCTTTTAATTAACGACCTTGATGTCATGGACGTGCCCATATAATTATATATAAATAGCTGTAATCTTAAAAGGCGAAAATGAATATTGGATGTATCAATACATGATATCTTCAAATTATTGCAAATCAATAAAACTCCATGTCAGATTCTCTAAACATCTTGATTTGGAATAATCTATATTATCATAGACTCGGTCACTAACAAGCTTATCTGGTTTACAGTGCATCTAAAATAGTTGTTATTGTATTGAATTTCAAAAAGTCTTCTTTGTTATTGAGACACTATTCATAAGTAATCTACGATTTGTTTTAACAGTATTATTTGATGTTATTTAGTGAAATACATTGCCAATTCAATATCTCAACTGAGTCTCCCATATCTTATCCACAGCTTAAACAGTTGACTGTCTTGTGATATAAGTTTAAAAAAAGAAAGTGAGAGTAAGGCGAGTTGTCAATTATGAACACTACACAAACTAGATTAATACACAATGTTAAACCTACAATAACGGTCGTACTTATTCTAACACAGACTGGTGTTTTGTGACTCCATGATCTGTTCCCCATACACCATGCTGTTGGTGATCCTTCCAATTCATATCCGAGATCACATGTATATTTGATAGTGTCGTTGTACTGGGTACCGTCCGTAGCGTTAACCTGGCCGTTGACGGGGTCACTCTGTTCTGTACAATCTATTTTGATATATGTGAAAAATAGCTCTGAGATTAAGTACCTGGTAAGAACAAGTCACAATTGGAATTTTGTCTAAGCTTACAGTGCTCAATTATGTGCTATATACGTTATGAATTTCGTTAAAAGGTGAGAGTAATTCAACACACCATGATTCTTTTAATTAACGACCTTGATGTCATGGACGTGCCCATATAATTATATATAAATAGCTGTAATCTTAAAAGGCGAAAATGAATATTCAATGTATCAATACATGATATCTTCAAATTATTGCAAATCAATAAAACTCCATGTCAGATTCTTTAAACATCTTGATTTGGAATAATCTATATTATCATAGACTCGGTCACTAACAAGCTTATCTGGTTTACAGTGCATCTAAAATAGTTGTTATTGTATTGAATTTCAAAAAGTCTACTTTTTTATTGAGACACTATTCATAAGTAATCTACGATGTGTTTTAACAGTATTATTTGATGTTATTTAGTGAAATACATTGCCAATTCAATATCTCAACTGAGTCTCCCATATCTTATCCACAGCTTAAACAGTTGACTTTCTTGTGATATAAGTTTAAACAAAGAAAGTGAGAGTAAGGCGAGTTGTCAATTATGAACACTACACAAACTAGATTAATACACAATGTTAAACCTACAATAACGGTCGTACTTATTCTAACACAGACTGGTGTTTTGTGACTCCATGATCTGTTCCCCATACACCATGCTGTTGGTGATCCATCTAATTCATATCCGAGATCACATGTATATTTGATAGTGTCGTTGTACTGGGTACCGTCCGTAGCGTTAGCATGGCCGTTGGCGGGGTCACTCTGTTCTGTACAATCTATTTTGATATATGTGAAAAATAGCTCTAAGATTAAGTACCTGGTAAGAACAAGTCACACATTGGAATTTTGTCTAAGCTTACAGTGCTCAATTATGTGTTATATACGTTATGAATTTCGTTAAAAGGTGAAAGTAATTCAACACACCATGATTCTTTTAATTAACGACCTTGATGTCATGGACGTGCCCATATAATTATATATAAATAGCTGTAATCTTAAAAGGCGAAAATGAATATTGGATGTATCAATACATGATATCTTCAAATTATTGCAAATCAATAAAACTCCATGTCAGATTCTTTAAACATCTTGATTTGGAATAATCTATATTATCATAGACTCGGTCACTAACAAGCTTATCTGGTTTACAGTGCATCTAAAATAGTTGTTATTGTACTGAATTTCAAAAAGTCTACTTTTTTATTGAGACACTATTCATAAGTAATCTACGATGTGTTTTAACAGTATTATTTGATGTTATTTAGTGAAATACATTGCCAATTCAATATCTCAACTGAGTCTCCCATATCTTATCCACAGCTTAAACAGTTGACTTTCTTGTGATATAAGTTTAAACAAAGAAAGTGAGAGTAAGGCGAGTTGTCAATTATGAACACTACACAAACTAGATTAATACACAATGTTAAACCTACAATAACGGTCGTACTTATTCTAACACAGACTGGTGTTTTGTGACTCCATGATCTGTTCCCCATACACCATGCTGTTGGTGATCCTTCCAATTCATATCCGAGATCACATGTATATTTGACAGTGTCGTTGTACTGGGTACCGTCCGTAGCGTTAACCTGGCCGTTGACGGGGTCACTCTGTTCTGTACAATCTATTTTGATATATGTGAAAAATAGCTCTGAGATTAAGTACCTGGTAAGAACAAGTCACACATTGGAATTTTGTCTAAGCTTACAGTGCTCAATTATGTGTTATGTACGTTATGAATTTCGTTAAAAGGTGAGAGTATTTCAACACACCATTTTTTTTTTTAATTAACGACCTTGATGTCATGGACGTGCCCATATAATTATATATAAATAGCTGTAATCTTAAAAGGCGAAAATGAATATTCAATGTATCAATACATGATATCTTCAAATTATTGCAAATCAATAAAACTCCATGTCAGATTCTTTAAACATCTTGATTTGGAATAATCTATATTATCATAGACTCGGTCACTAACAAGCTTATCTGGTTTACAGTGCATCTAAAATAGTTGTTATTGTATTGAATTTCAAAAAGTCTACTTTTTTATTGAGACACTATTCATAAGTAATCTACGATGTGTTTTAACAGTATTATTTGATGTTATTTAGTGAAATACATTGCCAATTCAATATCTCAACTGAGTCTCCCATATCTTATCCACAGCTTAAACAGTTGACTGTCTTGTGATATAAGTTTAAACAAAGAAAGTGAGAGTAAGGCGAGTTGTCAATTATGAACACTACACAAACTAGATTAATACACAATGTTAAACCTACAATAACGGTCGTACTTATTCTAACACAGACTGGTGTTTTGTGACTCCATGATCTGTTCCCCATACACCATGCTGTTGGTGATCCATCTAATTCATATCCGAGATCACATGTATATTTGATAGTGTCGTTGTACTGGGTACCGTCCGTAGCGTTAACCTGGCCGTTGGCGGGGTCACTCTGTTCTGTACAATCTATTTTGATATATGTGAAAAATAGCTCTGAGATTAAGTACCTGGTAAGAACAAGTCACACATTGGAATTTTGTCTAAGCTTACAGTGCTCAATTATGTGTTATATACGTTATGAATTTCGTTAAAAGGTGAAAGTAATTCAACACACCATGATTCTTTTAATTAACGACCTTGATGTCATGGACGTGCCCATATAATTATATATAAATAGCTGTAATCTTAAAAGGCGAAAATGAATATTGGATGTATCAATACATGATATCTTCAAATTATTGCAAATCAATAAAACTCCATGTCAGATTCTCTAAACATCTTGATTTGGAATAATCTATATTATCATAGACTCGGTCACTAACAAGCGCTTATCTGGTTTACAGTGCATCTAAAATAGTTGTTATTGTATTGAATTTCAAAAAGTCTAATTTTTTATTGAGACACTATTCATAAGTAATCTACGATTTGTTTTAACAGTATTATTTGATGTTATTTAGTGAAATACATTGCCAATTCAATATCTCAACTGAGTCTCCCATATCTTATCCACAGCTTAAACAGTTGACTTTCTTGTGATATAAGTTTAAACAAAGAAAGTGAGAGTAAGGCGAGTTGTCAATTATGAACACTACACAAACTAGATTAATACACAATGTTAAACCTACAATAACGGTCGTACTTATTCTAACACAGACTGGTGTTTTGTGACTCCATGATTTGTTTCCCATACACCATGCTGTTGGTGATCCTTCCAATTCATATCCGAGATCACATGTATATTTGATAGTGTCGTTGTACTGGGTACCGTCCGTAGCGTTAACCTGGCCGTTTACGGGGTCAATCGACTCTGTACAATCTATTTTGATATATGTAAATTAAAGTCCTTTAAGTTCCACTTATTTATCAAATATTTGTTCACAACATTGTTTCTTTAAGGTTTTATGAAAAAGAAATATAACTTATAAATAATCATTCTATGACTAGCTCATAATTATTCCTAAAAATCAATTCAAATGATAATTACTTAAAAATAGTAATAAAGGTTATCAATAATAATAGAGAATTCTTAAGTAAGAAAATGTCCATTTTGGGCCTCATGGGCATGTGGTATTTATTTTATTGTATCGAAAGTACTTTTCATTTAATTTGCATACAAACGTTTTTATATTTAAAAGAGCGTTCAAATAGAAACTATCATGTTAAATATACCTTTCATAAATGTTGTTGGTTTGGTGGTTGTTAATGTGTTGGTTGTTGGTTTAGTGGTTGTTGGTGTCGTGGTTGTTAGTTTGGTGGTTGTTGAAGTGGTGGTTGCTGGTGTCGTTGGTGTCGTGGTTGTTGGTTTGGTTTTTGTTGATATGGTTGTTGCTGATGTGGTGGATGTTGATGTCGTTATTGTTGTTGTCATGGGTGTTGTTTTGGTTGGTGTTGATTTGGTGGTTGTCGATGGGGTGGGTTTTGGAGTCGTTACTGTTGGTGTCGTGGATATTGGCGTAGTGGTTGTTGATTTGGTGGATGTTGATGTCGTAATTGTTGTTGTCATGGGTGTTGTTTTGGTTGGTGTTGGTTTGGTGGTTATTGATGGGGTGGGTTTTGGAGTCATTGTTGTTGGTGTCGTGGTTGTTAGCTTAGTGGTTGTTGGTGTTGTGTATGTTGATGTCGTTGTTGTTGATGTCGTGGTTGTTGGTGTGGTGGTTGTTGGTGTGGTGGTTGTTGGTGTGGTGGATGTTGATGTCGTTGTTGTTGGTATCGTGGTTGTTGGTGTGGTGGATGTTAATGTCGTTATTGTTGGTGTCGTGGTTGTTGGTGTGGTGGTTGTTGGTGTGGTCGTGGTTGATGCCGTGGTGATTGTTGGTGTGGTGGATGTTGGTGTCGTTGTTGTTGGTGTGGTGGATGTTGGTGTCGTTGTTGTTGGTGTGGTGGTTCTTGGTGTGGTGGATGTTGTTGAGGTGGATGTTGATGTCGTTTTTGTTGCTGTGGTGGTTGTGGGTGTTGTGGTTGTTGGTGTGGTGGATGTTGATGTCGTGGTTGTTGGTGTCGTGGTTTTTGGTGTCGTGGTTGTGGATGTGGTGGTTCTTGGTGTCGTGGTTGTTGGTGTCGTGGTTGTTGGTGTGGTGGGTGTTGGTGTGGTGGTTTTTGGTGTTGTGGTTGTTGATGTCGTTGTTGTTTGTGTGGTGGTTGTTGGTGTGGTGGATGTTGGTGTGGTGGTTGTTGGTGTGGTGGATGTTGATGTCGTTGTTCTTAGTGTCGTGGTTGTTGGTGTCGTGGTTATGGGTGCGGTGGTTGTGGGTGTGGTGGATGTTGATGTCGTTGTTGTTGGTGTCTTGGTTGTTGGTATGGTGGTTGTTGATGTCGTTGTTGTTGATGTTGTGGTTGTTGGTGTGGTGGTTGTTGGTGTGGTGGTTGTTGATGTCTTGGTTGTTGTTGTGGTGGTTGTTGGTGTGGTGGTTGTTGGTGTGGTGGTTGTTGGTGTGGTGGATGTTGATGTCGTTGTTGTTGGTGTCGTGGTTGTTGGTGTGGTGGATGTTAATGTCGTTATTGTTGGTGTGGTGGTTGTTGGTGTGGTGGTTGTTGATGTCGTTGTAGTTGGTGTCGTGGTTTTTGGTGTGGTGGATGTTGATGTCGTTGTTGTTGGTGTGGTGGTTGTTGATGTCGTGGTTGTTGGTGTGGTGGATGTTGATATCGTGATCGTTGGTGTCGTAGTTGTTGGTGTGGTGGATGTTGGTGTCGTTGTTGTTGGTGTTGTGGTTGTTGATGTGGTTGATTTTGATGTCGTTGTTGTTGGTGTCGTGGCTGTTGATGTCGTTGTTGTTGATATCGTGGTTGTTGGTGTCGTTGTTGTTGGTGTGGTGGATGTTGATGTCGTTGTTGTTGGTGTCGTGGTTGTTGGTGTGGTGGTTGATGATGTCGTTGTTGTTGATGTCGTGGTTGTTGGTGTGGTGGTTGTTGGCGTGGTGGATGTTGATGTCGTTGTTGTTGGTGTCGTTGTTGGTGAAGTCGTGGTTGTTAGTGTCTTGGTTGTTGTTTTGGCTGTTGTTGATGTGGCGGATGTTGATGTCGTTGTTGTTGGTATCGAAATTGTATTTTTGGTGGTTGTTGGCGTGGTGGATGTTGATGTGATAGTTGTTGGTTTTGTGGTTGTTGGTGTCATGGTTGTTGATGTGGTGGGTGTTGATGCCGTTGTTGTTGATGTCGTGGTTGTTGGTGTGGTGGTTGTTGGTGTGGTGGATGTTGATGTCGTGGTTGTTGGTGTGGTGGTTGTTGGTTTGGTGGATGTTGTTGAGGTGGATGTTGATGTCGTTTTTGTTGCTGTGGTGGTTGTGGGTGTGGTGGTTGTTGGTGTGGTGGATGTTGATGTCGTGGTTGTTGGTGTCGTGGTTTTTGGTGTCGTGGTTGTTGATGTGGTGGTTCTTGGTGTCGTGGTTGTTGGTGTCGTGGTTGTTGGTGTTTTGGGTGTTGGTGTGGTGGTTTTTGGTGTTGTGGTTGTTGATGTCGTTGTTGTTTGTGTGGTGGTTGTTGGTGTGGTGGATGTTGGTGTGGTGGTTGTTGGTGTGGTGGACGTTGATGTCGTTGTTCTTAGTATCGTGGTTGTTGGTGTCGTGGTTATGGGTGCGGTGGTTGTGAGTGTGGTGGATGTTGATGTCGTTGTTGTTGGTGTCTTGGTTGTTGGTGTGGTGGTTGTTGATGTCGTTGTTGTTGATGTTGTGGTTGTTGGTGTCGTGGTTGTTGGTGTGGTGGTTGTTGATGTCGTTGTAGTTGGTGTCGTGGTTGTTGGTGTGGTGGATGTTGATGTCGTTGTTGTTGGTGTGGTGGTTGTTGATGTCGTTGTTGTTGATGTCGTGGTTGTTGGTGTGGTGGATGTTGATATCGTGATCGTTGGTGTCGTAGTTGTTGGTGTGGTGGATGTTGGTGTCGTTGTTGTTGGTGTTGTGGTTGTTGATGTGGTTGATTTTGATGTCGTTGTTGTTGGTGTCGTGGCTGTTGATGTCGATGTCGTGGTTGTTGGTGTCGTTGTTGTTGGTGTGGTGGATGTTGATGTCGTTGTTGTTGGTGTCGTGGTTGTTGGTGTGGTGGTTGATGATGTCGTTGTTGTTGATGTCGTGGTTGTTGGTGTGGTGGTTGTTGGCGTGGTGGATGTTGATGTCGTTGTTGTTGATGTCGTTGTTGGTGAAGTCGTGGTTGTTAGTGTCTTGGTTGTTGTTTTGGCTGGTGTTGATGTGGTGGATGTTGATGTCGTTGTTGTTGGTATCGAAATTGTATTTTTGGTGGCTGTTGGCGTGGTGGATGTTGATGTGATAGTTGTTGGTTTTGTGGTTGTTGGTGTCATGGTTGTTGATGTGGTGGGTGTTGATGCCGTTGTTGTTGATGTCGTGGTTGTTGGTGTGGTGGTTGTTGGTGTGGTGGATGTTGATGTCGTGGTTGTTGGTGTGGTGGTTGTTGGTTTGGTGGAGGTTAATGTCGTGAATGTTGTTAATGTGGTTGTTGGTGTGGTTGATGTTGATGTCATGGTTGTTGGTGTGGTGGATGTTGATATCGTGGTTGTTGGTGTGGTGGATGTTGATGTCTTGATTGTTGGTATGGTGGTTGTAAGTGTGGTGGATGTTGATGTCGTGGTTGTTGGTGTGGTGGATGTTGATGTCGTGGCTGTTGGTGTAGTGGTTGTTGGTGTGGTGGATGTTGGTGTCGTGGTTGTTGGTTTGGTGGTTTTTGGTTTGGTGGTTGTTGATGTGGTTGTTGGTGTGGTGGTTGTTGTTGTGGTGGATGTTGGTGTCGTGGTTGTTGGTGTGGTGGATGTTGGTGTCGTGGTTGTTGGTTTGGTAGTTTTTGGTTTGGTGGTTGTTGATGTGGTGGATGTTGATGTGGTTGTTGGTGTGGTGGTTGTTGGTGTGGTGATTGTTGATGTCGTGATTGTTGGTGTGGTGGTTGTTGGTTTGTTGGTTGTTAGTTTAGTAGTTATTGACGTGGTGATTGTTGATTTGGTGCTTGTTGGTATGGTGATTGTCGGTGTCGTTGTTGTTGGTATCGTGGTTGTTAGTTTGGTTGTTGAAGTGGTGGTTGTTGGAGTCATTGTTGTTGTCGTGGTTGCTACTTCATATGTTCCGATGTTGTATCTATGTATTTCTGTGCGGATGCTATTTTCAGTCGAACTTGTTGTTTCGATGCTTCTTCCGTTGTTTGTTCCTGAAGGGATCGCCATAATTTATTAAACAACAAATAGAGAATACTTATATCATTTTTTTTCATGGAGGAATTATGGGAGCGCTTCGTTTACGCTCATGATGTTGGCTATGTCAATGTTTGATGGCCGATATTTAAATTGGGCACTACTTAAATAAATGTTTATTAAATTACGCTTAACAGAATATAACACATA
This sequence comes from Panopea generosa, assembly GCA_029582155.1. Lineage (NCBI taxonomy): Eukaryota > Metazoa > Mollusca > Bivalvia > Adapedonta > Hiatellidae > Panopea > Panopea generosa. The sequence goes on along the minus strand of CM055897.1, from coordinate 87,701,012 downwards.
CTTCCTTTCTAATATAGCAGAAGTTTCCCCGACAGCAGTTTTAATCTGGAATCAGAGGCGTGAGGGGTGTTGCATGTTTCATAACCCCAATCAATTTTTGTGGTGGCCGGTGTGGTTGTTATTGTTTTTGTTTTTTTATATTGTTACATGTACACTGTGATCTTAAAAATCGCAAATGTCGTACTTTGTTAAGTAATTATTGTTTATCAATTTAAATACAATTGTGCCACAGTTGATATCCTCTTAAGCGTAACAATGTAAATTGAATTGGAAATAGAGAATACCATGTTAGTGTCTGATATTATCAACTTGATCAGGTGAGGCTGAACCTGATGAAGTTGGTAATATTAGTCATTTATATGGTATTCTATGTATCATGTCAATATGTCATGTTTGTTTCTTATTCATTTTAGTAAGGTTAAAAGTAGTTCCGTGGCAGGTCAAAATGATTATATAAGCATATATAACGACGTCATGAAGTATAACTAATGACACCATATGTCTGTAACATGCAATGACGTGATAAACCTTTATCAGACAGGTAGTCTATAAACAGAAATGAATGCATTGACATGATAAATTAATGTTTCAAACAGCGACAACCCAAATCAACAACTTTGCAATTTTAAGCAGGTACAACTACCATTTGCACCAAAGTAAGCAACACATCTCCGCCTCACTGAAGCCTAATATTTACAATACATTGCTGGGATTGTTGTTCCACTCCTTAAATAATGCACGGGAAAGCTCATTAACATTTGAGTGATGACTGGCGAGCGTTAATGTGTCTTCCCAGACCATCCAAGACAAACTCAACTGGAGTTTTGCGCGTTTTAAAGTATCTTAGTGTAAGTTATTTTTGACATTTGAAGCCGTCACTCATGTCCACTCGTGCCGGTATAGCCTCAAATTTCGATCCCGTTGAAAATGACCCCACTGGTCACTTTTAAACTGATGAATGCTAATTTGAACGTTGAAAACTGACTGTTTAATAAGTATCCCCTACACGTGAAAAATTGAGAATCTGATCGCTAACAGTCGGTTCATGTTTAAACACTGAAAACAGACCTAAATAGTCGGTCGGACCACATTTCAACATTGAAAACTGCTATAATAATTTTTGATGTTCTCGTGGATATAAACAGTGTGAATTATAACCGGAAAATGTGTAAATAATGGACGCTATGCTATAGATATGTTGTTTCATTAGTGATAACACGTGTGGTACCGATTGGTGTTTATTGGAACGGCCTTTCGTAGGGGCGGTTGATGTTTCACAAGTTAAGAATACTGTGTAGCATTCCTACATCAATTAACTCTGTCTGTCTGTCTGTCTGTCTGTCTGTCTGTCTGTCTGTCTGTCTGTCTGTCTGTCTGTCTGTCTGTCTGTCTCTCTCTCTCTCTCTCTTGTTATCCGTGGACATCGGCGTCATAATTTCGATGAAAATATTACATGTTGTCATCATGCACATATCTGTTACCAATTACTGATTTGATCTGGACTTCACAAAGTCTTCAGGATTATCAAACAATCAAGGTAGATTACTCTTGGTTGAATTTAGATATAAGATATATTGGAGTAGAAGCTATGTACCAAATTTTGCCTTCAAAACGCTGACTTTATATTATGATTTTTACATGCTTATACATGTTTATAAGTAGAATCACCTACTAAAGTGTACATGTATGTTTAAAGATAAGTCTAAAATTAAGATGTAATTTACCAGCCTAGCAAGTTAGTTACACCATAATAAATATGAATATTTAACTGGTGTTCGAACTTGCTGTACACGTGATAGACATGTTCTTCTTAATCAAGGTTAAATACAAATAGATATGATACACACAAGGAATTTGATTTTTGTAGCAACTAATTTGTCAAATATAATAGGTGTTATTTTTCGGAAAACTTTATCAGAATACCTTGTTTATACATGTTCTTTTTTTAAAAATAAGGCTAACATAAATAGTTAATTACGATATCCTTACGATAATTCTAAATGTTTTTTGCCATCGATTTGATAAATTAAAAGTCTTCTGTACTGTCTGTCCTCCTTTTCGAGTGTGTTTATGGGGATACGATTTACACGTTTCGGAGAGTAGTGTTGCTGGAAATCTTTATTTGCTGAATATAATCAAGAGAAGATTATCATAATGGACTATTATTCGTTGAGTCTGCAGAGTTCAGCATATCAGCATATATTGTGATGATAGTTTTATTTTTCTCTTTCATTATCACTGGGCTAACACTATTTTAAAAACTTAATACTTTATACGAGTTTAAGAATGATAAAAAAACAATAATCAATATATCAAATGAATGGTACTACAATGCTTGCTGCAGATGAACTTGTGCATAATTTGGAATGTAAATATGCACACAAACAGATTTATCATCATTCTATCATATATAACATTAATTATAATTGAATCTTTACATGTGAATACAGACTTTGCAGATGAGTGGTAATAATCCGCATGTCATTAGAATATTAAGTAAGCACTTAATTCATCTTTCACGGTGAAATGTATTCGTCCGCGTCTTCAGATATATCATACGTTATCTAGAAGGATGTTGCAGTAACTGGGGTTCAATCAAATTAATAAACGCATTTGATTGGTTACAACACACACTTGTTATCTAATTATCGAAATCTTAGCTATATTTAATGGTGGAGTGGCGAAACAGAATACGTGATATCTTATCTCAATACAATTAGTACTTAAGCCACTTTGGATCATGTAGGTGTTTGTTTGGAATAACAACTCTGCCTGATCTTGTTGAATAACCTGTATGGGAGTTTGGACTTTGTTTAGATTGGGGGCTATGAATTACTTGACCAGCATCTTAATCTTGTGATGAAAATGCAAGTACATTTCTAATACTATGTGCGTTTGAATTATCAGTGACCATTTGTCGGGCAAAGTAATTATCTTCTAGATTCAGGTCTTTCTCATAAGTGGTTTGATGTTTGTCTTATGCAAGAAACGCCGATAAGATCTGTAATTATTATTTTCAATAACAGTGCCTTGTTTCCATTGTTTGTCGAATTACACACGAACTTTATCTCTTTCTTAAAGAGTATTTAATGTTTTTGGCAATTTGTCATGAACTTTCTTTTAATTTTTTCTGATGTTATCGCGTACTTTATTCAGATTAATTTGTTTAAGTTTTATTTTCTTAAGTGTTGATGGCAACATAGATCTTAACCTACGTCTTAGTAGAAGTTTCACCACAACTTAATGCTGTTGTTCGGTATTCAAGAATTGCCAAATATGGATCCTTGTTAGTGTCCTTAGCTTTTGTGAAAATTCGTTTGACTGAATTTCTCAGCTAACCCATTAGTTTGAGGATATTTTGGACTGCTAGTAACATGTTCAAATTCTATTCTTTTTAGACGGAGGCCGAACTGCTCCGAACAATAATACATTGCGTTGTCAGATATTTTTTTTCGGTGAGACATGTCTTGCAAATATAACCTTGAGATTTTGTATTATGCTACTGCTCTTAATACCAGTCAGTAGGTCGATTCCGAAATATCGGCTAAAGTAATCAACAGTAACCAAGTACTCCTTATTTTCCCCAATGAGAAAACATCTGTAGCTACTACTTGCCAAGGTCGGTCTGGAATATCATGAGATTTGAATGGCTCTTTAGCGTTCTAGTTTCGGTGATTTAAACAAATGTTACATTGCAACGCAAAGTCGGTTATCTCTGAAATCATTTTCTGCCAAAACATTATGTCACGTGCTCTCTTTGTACATTTTTCAGTACTCATGTGTCTTGTATGCTCTGTTTGTATCATGTCATTACGGAATGAATTATGAATGACAATTTTCTCACCACCGAAAATTCTGAACCGGACAGTTCGTCTGGTACCATAAATTGTTGATAAAACTGTATGTATATGCAAGTATATACCATTTAATATATTTCAACTTGCGTCAGAAGTTTTGATGCATAGGCAATTGGTTAACCATTCTTTAATAATGTCTCCACAAGTCCATATTTGGAAGCGTCTGTCTGAATTGTCACGGGTTTGTCGGGGTCAACGAAAGAAAGTACTTGACTGTTGTCAGTACGTGCATTACTTTTTGTAACCATTTGTCACGTGAACTGTCCCAAATAAAGTGTACATCTTTTTCAAGTTAGTCTCTCAATGATGCTAGCGAGATTTGGTGCAAATTCCGTCATAAAGTTCACCATGCCAAGTATAGTCTCGAACTGCTTTGTTCGTCAGTGATTTCATTTCACTTATTTAATCTTCTTATGCTCTGGTTTAAGTCATTCTAAGTCATTATATATCCAATAATTCCGTTCTTGCAGGGGCTAAGTAATCGTAGATTACGATGTTAATGTCCGGAAGGAAAATTATGTAAGAGGACTTTGATTATACGCGTACTAATCTTCTTTTTATAATTTAAATAAACCTCATATATAAATTGCCCGTTTCTTACAATACTTGCAAGCTATATTTTACAGCATCGATTTTAAATAAACAATTCTATGTCGACAGGGTTTGTCCTCACTTGGATATGGGGGTGTGGTTTACAGTCTTCGAAGAGTAGTGTTGCTCCAACTCTTTATTGAACATATCAATAGAAGTTTCTCAAAATGGACTATTGTTCTTTAAGACTGCAGCATTCAGAGTATACGGTGGTGTTTCTCCGCTTTAATTGTGACTGGGCTAACATTGAACAATACCTTGAATACTAAATATGTATAAGGTTTTAAAGACGAATAAACAATATGCGAAACAACAGGTTGGAGGAAAATATAAAAAAATTATCAATCAATACCTGATGTAGATTCAGATGCCTGCAATTTCCAATATTGTAAAAGAAATACGCACACAAACAGATTTATCCTCATTTTGAACAGCTATCATTAATGACACAAGGTATAACTGAATGCTTCAATGTGAATACAGACTCTGCAAATGAATGGTGACAAGTTAAGCTTTTATGCGCATGTCATAGGAATATATTGTGATAGTATATCCATTTAAGCAAGCACTTAATTCACCTTTCAACGTGAAGTGTTTTCGTCCACGTCTTCAGAGATAATAATAAATTATCTAGAAGGATGTTGCAGTAGCTGGGGTCCAATCAAATTAATTAACACATTTGATTGGTTATAGCACGCACTTGTTATCTAATTATCGAAAAAAAATTTAGATACAAAAAAAATCTAATCTAATATATCAATGTTGGTGTGGCGAAACAGCACATTTTATGTCTAACAACTCCAAAGGAAAGTACACATCCCCCCACACACACCACCCCCAAGACCCGAATTGGCATTTTGAATATTTTTAATATGAAGGCAATTTTGCAACACATGTGTAAATATTGTCTTGTGGCAAAAGTGCATTCACTGTTAAAACCATGATATATATACCTAAAACGGCTTAAAATGTAGGAAAATGGTATATTTTGCTGTGCATGTACACTTGGTATTGTACAAAGCCAAAAAAAAAATGTAAAATTGAAAAACAAAATTTACATTTTGTAAATGTATATAGTACAATAGGGTTTAATTTTACTGCATTATAAAGGGACATTTTTTAGGGCACGTGAACAATGACGGTTGCAATGGTTGTGTCATCAAATTTGATCGTTTATGTGAAAATTATAAGAAACAGTATGTAAATTAAAATAGAGGTATTCGTTTAAAATAAGATAATTTTACAAAAGAAATTTGAGGAAGAATCTGGTTAGATGAACCTGAAACACTGTATAACACCGTGATAACTGTAAATTCACGTTCAACGTATGTTAGATAAACGACCATGTTATCAATCAGGAAGAAGAAAGATGGACTCTTGTACTTGCTAAGGTTATCATCAAATATGTAAGAAATTAGAACGAACTTAACACTGATTTCAACGCATAGTATATCCACATACTTTACTATGGTGTCTTCTTACCTGTTGTATTTACTTGATTTGCTGCATATCAATAAATTTAAAATGTTATTTTATTTTTGGTCATTTTTTTATATCTATATATTAGCCTATGTAACGTTAAAACTTTATTGACACAAGACAGCAAAGCAAATCCATCACCAGATAGTTCACGCTATTGTCGGGGTAAGTAACAGTTTAGGATTCAAAATAACTAGACACAACGTTAATTCTACCTACGTCATTTATATGAGGGTACATGTTTTGCAACATATTTGAATTCGGTGTTCCATGGGCTACCTTCAAAACCACTGCCTTCTTCGTGCAGTGGTTTCCCGTGAAGTGATTTCCCATGGAAATTGCTAATGTACAAAAGTATTCGTGTCGGCTAGTTCCCTGTTCTGATGTCACACCGTCTCTATATAATCGGGGGAAAACCATGACTGATGTTTATAACGATAATAACAATAATAATGATAAAATTAATAATAATGATAAATATAATAAAAATAATGTATACTAAATATAACCAGTATAACGAGGGAATTCATTTTAGAAAGTCAGGCTTCCATGAGGCCCTCTTAGCTTCCTTGTTAGCGGACAATGTCTTAGTTTAAACATATTTTATTACATCACATGATAATACATAATTATATAATAATAACATATGCAAATGGATTCAACTACAAGTTATAACAACATTAGTTACAGTTTTCTCCATATCTTCAATATCAATATATTATGTATATCAGAACGAAATGTAATAATATTAATAATAGACGTGAATTTTAAACGAATAATAGAAACTTGAAAAGAAGAAACACGCAGAAATATACGAAAATAAGGGAGGAAATTCATACTTGATAAACCTACCATGTTGCCAATTGTTGTAACGCGTGTTTCTCATAATCGAAATATACCACAGAGCGTGGGGTAAATAGATAATACGCTCTACGATTAAACAAGCACTGTCCAATGGTACTGATAAAAGGCGGGAATATATACAGCATTCGCAGTGAACATAGTATAGTAAATAATACATGTATAGCATAATACAACATCCCCTTTGTTTAGAAAAAAAATAATCAGATTATGAATAATAATTTAATATATAAATTAGTGTGTTATAAAATATTAACATATTTATTTAGGCATCTGATATCAATCGATATTTCAGTAATCTCCTCACTCAGTATCATGATTATATGGTTTACGTTGATTTAGCATTTAATCACATTCCAGTACTGTGTGCTGTAGTAATAACATGTTTATCTAAACTAATTTGTACAAAGGATTAATGAGAATCCACAACTTCCAACGCTCATTGTCATTTGATACTGCTTATCTCGGTAATTACTTTGTCCATTCATCTCTGGAGTAAAGCTTACACCATCCGACCTGATCTAGTTGTTATGCAAGAATTTGGTACAGTTTCCTGATTTCTTACTGGAGAATTGATTGCAACATTTTGAGGATCAGGCGGGGAATTGGTATTTAATTGACTACTAGTGATCGTCACTGACAATGTTGGGAGTGAATCACTGTTTGGTTGTCCAATTTTCTCAGGTGATTTGTTTAAAAATCGACGGTTTCTGCGATAAACAGCTCCGTCAGGTGTTTGTACATTAAATGAATGTTCGTTATGCTGAGAAATGACTTTTGCTGGTTCCCAATGCTTGTTACGTTGTAGGTTCTCCAAGTTTAATAGGAGTTAATTTCCGTGCATTTCTATCATAATACTCTTTTGTTTTAATTTGCATTTCTTTCATTTTCTTTCTGGCAGTTTTAGTGTTGACTGTTTGTGGCGTAATTTGTTTGTTTGTTGTAGGTATTACAAGCGCGGATCCAGAGGGTGGTCCGGACCTCCCCCTGGAAAATCCTAAAAATGCCCCCCCCCCACCCCCTGAAAAAAAGGACCTCCCTAAGAAGGTATTGACCTCATATTTGTGTTTTCCAAATTCGTGGATATAATGAGAGACCCTCTTACTTTGATCGATCAATACAAGTAAGCGGTATTTAATATCTCATTATACGAGGGCCCATCAAGAATTTCTTGAACTAACTTCGCTATTTCATAACGTGATCTCATAGTGTAATGAAATTTTGAATGATCAAAGATAAATCAGTTTCAAATTAATTCAGCATGCGCCAGATATTGATGATGTCACACCAGTGACCAATGACGTCATATCAATATTCTGACGTCACACCAAGTACTTTTATACACCGACACTATAAAACATCGGCGTTCTATATAATTATGATCAGTTTAACTTTCAGTTTGATAAGTTAACGCCGCATAGGGCGGGAATTACAATATGGATTCAGAAAATGTGACAGCATTTAAATGGGAGTCGATGCGAAAGGCCTTTGCAAATGCTGCGAAAAACGGTTGGGATGCATTCCGGTTCCAAGTACTCATGAGGGAAACGGTTATACGCGAAAACCCTTTACCGCAGACAGCTATAACATGAGATAAAATTCATTCCCCCGATGACGCAGTCTCGAAATGCTTGTTTCCAAACGATACAGAAATCAAGCAAAGAATTGCTCCTGTGAAGGTTGTCGGAGATGGCAACTGCTTCTTTCGCTCCATTTCAAATTCCGTTTTTGGCACAGAAAACCATCATGTTGAGTGTCGGGTTCGGTTTGTGTATGAGTTACTCAAAAACTATATGAAATACACAAGCAATGACACATATGTAGAAATGTCGAGCAAACTGTCCGAATTCCAATACATTTTCAAAACCTCCATCTCTGATGATGCTAGAGTCCCCAATAATATCCCAAAATCGTTGAAGAATGAGATCATGAATTCGGCCAAAGACGGACAGTACTCGTCCCTGTTGCACATGTATGCCAGCGCAAATGCCTTTAGCCGCCCAGTAGTGACAATATTTCCACAAGTACAAAATGTTGCTATCAACAGACAAGTGCACAACCAGACTATTCGTCTCTTAGGCGGAGACATATCTGAATTTGGCCCACCATTGTACATCATGTGGACACATACTTCGAATCTACAAGTAGAAATGTGGCAACCAAATCATTTTGTTTCTTGCCATATGATTGATGACACAAAACAGTCTTCCAAAAGGGTGTCATCTGAGCAACCCCCTTTAAAGAAGCAGAAAATTTCTGATTTCTTCAAATGTGAATCGCATGACAATCAAACGCTCCATACTGAGTCTGAAAGTCATGACCCAACCGATGACCAAGCAGAACATCCACAAGTTTCAAACCCTGAAACTGCAGATGAACATGATGACACAGGTGCAGACCAATTCCGTAGATCATCGAAATATGACCTGTGCGATATTTTGAATGGGACCGTGCCACTGTCTTCGCTCTCACAAACAGACAAGATTTCGTATGTAGAAAGCAGCCCTGATCCGGAAACACTTAAGCATTTGCCATTTAAAACAAGGCTGGTTGCTGGCAAAACTAAGGAAAAGAAACTATATTTCCAGACTAGTAGGTTGGAAAATCATAAATGGCTGGCATACAGTAGTGTCTTAAATGGTGGTCTTTGTAAATTGTGTGTGTTGTTTCCGCAGTCAGATATCAGGTGTTATGACTCGTTTGTAAAGAAGCCGTTCACAAATTTCAAAAAGGCTACTGGAAAAGATGGATCTTTATTGATACATCAAAATTCTGAGTACCATAAAATCGCTTGTATTTCATATCAGACACTGACGGCAAGCCTCATGAGCCCAGAAAGCACTGTTCAATATAAGATCAGCGCACAAAATAAACATGTGTATGACACAAACTTAAAACTGCTGACAATGATTGTAGAATCAATCATTCTGTGTGGAAAGCAGAACTTGCCTTTTAGGGGCCACAGAGACGATTCAACAAGTACATCTTCCAATAAGGGAAATTTCAGGGCAATTCTGAACTTACTTGCTAATCATGACAAGGAGCTGGCACAGCATCTGGAACATACACCTAAAAATGCAACATACACCAGCAAGACAATCCAAAATCAATTGATATGTATTATTGGACAATACATCAGAAAACAAATATTAGAAGGCCTAAAAGGCAAGGGATTCTACTCGATCATAGCAGATGAAGTGACAGACAAGTTTGCTAATCAGGAGGTCCTTGCTTTATGCTTACGATTTATAGATGAAAGTCAAAGCGAACCATGTATCCGGGAAGAATTTTTTGACTTTGTTCACCTAGAACGTACTACTGGAGAAATGATTTCAAGAAAAATTATTGAAGTGTTGCCACAAAACGATCTTCCAGTAGAGAAAATAAGGGGTCAGGCGTATGACGGGGCCGCAGCGATGGCATCAGAAAAGAAGGGGTGTCAATCTCGGATAAAGGAAATGAATAAACTTGCTCTTTACACACACTGCAAGAATCATGTTCTTAACTTGAGCATAGCACATGCATGTAAACTGCCCGTTGTCAGAAACATGATTGATGGAATTAATTCCACATTCATTTTCTTCGAGGCGTCGCCCAAAAGACAACGCTATTTTGAGCGTGTACTTGTACACCACGGCACCGAGTCAAAGAGAAAGAAACTCTTGGGTCTGTGTAAAACAAGATGGGTAGAGCGGCATACATGCTACGACGTATTTTACGACATGTATGCCGTGGTTATTGAGTGTCTCCAGTACATGATAGATCCCTCAATGGACGAGAACACAGAAGATGACTGGTCGTGGGATGCTCAGACTAAAATAACCGCACAAGAACTGTTGGCTACTTTGATGTCATTTCAATTTCTCGTGACATTCATTTGCATTAGAGCTATTCTGGAGACAGTCAAGCCTCTAGCGTCAAAGCTTCAGAAATGCGATTTAGACGTGTACAAGGCACGCAATCTCGTTACTGACAGAGTAGAAAGAGTCAAAGAGATGAGGGCTGACGTAGACCAGGAGTTCATAATATGGTATGCAGACTGCAAACGTATCGCAGACGAGCTGAACCTCCAAGAAAATACCCCAAGAACGTGCGGTAGACAAACAAAGAGATCAAACATGACTGTCTCAAGTCCTCCCGAGTACTTCAAACTTAGCGTTGCAATCCCGTTCTTGGATCACTTATCTAATGAACTAAATGACATATTTCAGAAAGACGACCATGTTGCTTATACTCTGGGCTGTTTAATCCCCGAACAAATGATGAACCTGTCACAGACGGAAATGCTAAAGCTTTCATCTGATTTGCTCTTCTGGAATTCCGACTTACAAAGCTCTTCCTCAAATGATCTACTTGCGCAATTATCAGAATGGAAGAGGGCTTGTAAAAAGCTTGTTGAAAAGGAGATTACACCAGACACGTCTTCTTGATACGTACAGAATTACGGACGAAGATATCTTTCCAGATGTTAAACCCTTCTGAACATAGGTTGTACTCTACCTGTCAGTTCATGTGAGGCCGAACGCTCATTTTTTGGATTTCGTCGCATTAAAAATTACATGCGAAGCACTATGAATGAGGACAGGTTATCAGCACTAGTGCTAATGCATTTGCACCATGCGAAGTACATTGACGCAAAGATAATCTGCCAAACGTTCATAGGACAAAATAAAAGACGAATGTTCCAATCGAGTATATTGTACGATTAGATATTGATGATTTTACCTCTTCAGTAAAGGTCAAGCGGTGTGAACTTCATGTCTTTGGTTGTAACCATACTGTTGTGCTGCACACACTGACATACTCAGTCACAGAACATGTAACAATGTCATAAAATGTATGGAAAAACATAAAAAAAAATAAATAAAAAAAAATTAAAAAAATTCTAAATGTGGAGGCCTCCTCGTGGCTAGAACTGGAAACGTTGACTATAACTCTGCTTGTAAAGTTAGAACGGCTAACATCCGCCCAATCAGATAAATTAGTAACTGTATAAAGGCACCTTGCTGTTTGTTATAGTAATGGTTAGATCGGACCCCCCCCCCCCCCCCCACCCCCGTGGGAAAAATGGCTGGATCCGCGCCTGGGTAAAATTTACCGTAGTCGTCTGCTCATTAAGAGATGTGCGGGCGACCAACCGCATTTGAGAGGAGTGTTCCTTTACTCTAACAATGACAAATATGGGTGTCTATTGTCATCTTTTGCCTTTTGAAGTATGTGCTTTGCATTTTTCACAAATACTTCACTCAACCCATTTGAACTTGCGTGCGTAGGACTCGAAGTTTCATGACTAAGGCCTAAAAAAAAAAAGATGTTTGTTTCCGGTTACCCGACCGACCCTATATTTTAACTGCCGACTCAAAAGTTTTTATGTCCAAAAAATCGGCATCGGATTTCGCGCTCTTTTTGGTGATTTTCACAACGAAGTAATTCTTACGCACCGGCGCGCTGTGTCGTTTAGACGCTCGTAATCTCATTATAAAATAATCACTGCATACGCCTAGACGATATAGACTCACAGAAACGGTGCAAAGTATAATTTTTACCATGTAAACAACCGTTGCCGAAATGACCAAGCAGAATGGCGTCTTCGTTGATTGCTGTTCGTTCGGAGAAGTGTATACATAAAGCGAATGTCAACACCATCACAACAGTACATCACCACTCCAAAGTAATTGATGTATTTAACAACATCCATGGCGAAATCGGAGACGAAGGATGTCAAGCTATTGCAAAGGTTTCGGTACGAAAAAAACTAGCACACTTCTGCAACATAAATTTTAAAATACTCGATGAATTCAACACCGAATCTTGCCATGATGTTGAGACCTTCTTACTATCCTCTTTCTATCACTCGAAAAATATTAGCAAATTTGCCAAATCTAAATTCTATCAGACAATAAAATATAAACAATCTTGAACAAAATTATTTCACAAAAAATCTCAGTTTAGAGTATAAACAAGGAGTACTCCATGTAAATACCATAATATATGTTTTGTAAAAGGCGCATTTTTAAACAAATGTCTATAGAAGTTTAAAATGGTGCTAGAATATTAAAAGCCAAATTATTTTTGCAGACAAGCCTGAAAGATGGAGACTTGTATACAGTGCAGCCTGACATGACCATCGGGGATCTGAAGGGGTTTTATTCAGATATAAAGACACTTCACTTGAAATGTTCCCAAACTTCTATTGCTGCGACAGCAGAAAAAACTGAGAAGCTCACAGCTGCACAGACAGTGAACGCCTTCAACATACTGATGTCAGGCCAGAAAGTTCACCCAAAGAAAAAAACAACATGGTATTAAACTCTCTCTCTCTCTCTCTCTCTCTCTCTCTCTCTCTCTCTCTCTATATATATATATATATATATATACACATAACACCAACAACCCTACCAATTTTTTCGTACATTTAAATTCAGTTTATGGGAGAAATTAACATTTAATTGCTATTTAAAATACATTGAAAATATAGTCAATACCTTGTAAAATAAAACTTCACATTTAAATATATTCATATATATAATTATATATAAATAAGAATGCTGTAAATTTTGAATATCTTTTATTGTTATTTCAGTAACAATTGTTAAGATGAGCTGTACAATGATGTGGTGGCCGATATGACTCACAGTGACTTGATGTTCCACAAATGTGTTGTTGATGATGAGGGTGCTTACATTATCCAGGTAAATTAAATGAGTGGCATCTATTCAAGACAAGCCATTGTTTTTATAATATGTATATTTTAATACAATTTAAATATCTGGCTCCAGAGTTTACCTCTCTATATATAATTCTAAGTGACCATATTTGCTGACAAACTTAAAGTGGGCATAAAATGAAAAGTCGTCCTATGAAGCTTTTTTTTTATCACAAATTCTTGATCATAACAGAGTTCAAATATGATTGTTGTTTGTTATAAGCAAAGTTGCAGTATTAAAAGATTCTCATTTTTCTATTCTAACAGGTGCTCACAAATTCCCTTTGGTACCTAACAAATCACCATACAACAATCAACGAAATGGCTCAGCAAAGGAAGGATGTCTACCCAGTGCCATCATCTTTCGATAAATTTGAGAGATATAATGACTATAAAAGGAAAAAAGTCAAATGTCAACCTCTCAGTAGTCTTCAGTGTCAATCACATGCTGATGCATTATTTAGTATTACCTGTAGACCAGTGTTCCAAAGTAGTAATAAATGGTTATCATTCAAAACTGTCGTTGAAAGTCTTGGGAAGTGTTTTGTACAATACCACATTTACCTTGAAAAACAGCTGCAGAAACAAATCACGAATCAGTCTCAAAACAAACCAGTTAGGACTGTAATGGAAGACATTGCTGTAGACTACAGGGAAAGGCTACCGTTTATTAATGATTGTTACAAATTGTTTGATATTGTTATGTCTCAAGCTGCCTATGATGAACCTATTGTGTTTGATGAAAGTATCCATCTCAACAAACCTTTTGATAATCCCACACAAAAACATAGGTATTTTAAAAGTCTTAAGTTGTCTGTCCTAATAGATCTGTATTCTTATTGCCCAGGCGGGGGCATTTGTATGATTTATTTTGCAGCTCGAGTTCATGAAAACAGGACTGAAAATGACTTTCAGGTTCAACCTTTGCGAGTTGTTTCTAAGATACACTACAAACTCCCTGAATATCACACCAGATACCAAAGAAGGCACTTCAAACAGAAGCTCAGCCTGATATCTTCAGTGAAACCTGCAGTGATGGATTTCATGTACAAAGAGCTTGCGCTTGATGCATCTGCTGCTTCGAACCCGGTCACACAGCAACGTCTTGAGTTGATTTCCCTAGGAGAGACTGGCCTAGTGGCTGATCTAAGAGAACTGAACCCGGGCAGACCAAATGATAAGTATGACATATTCTTCCAGACACTACAAGAAAGGGTGGAACACATAACGGCACCTGATGACAGGCGACATGGCGAGGCACATATCAGCAGGTGGATATCACTGGATGAACTTATAGCAGAAACCGCCAATGACTGTCCTGAAGGAACATTGATTCCATCAAAGAGTTTGGTGCGACTGCAGTTTACGCCACGTAATAGGTACATACACGCTGCATTGAACTTTACTGGAAGAATTAAGGTACAATATAAAATTCAAAGGCGCCAGCTTAGAGTCAACCATCAGGACGCTAATTACTGTGCTGCACAGTCCAAGCTTGTTGAGTTAGGTCCAAAGGCCCTGCTTCTTTGCTGTGATGACAAGGCTAAAGTGCCAGTTGGCGATCCCGGAGTGCCAGTATCAACTGGAGTACGGGGCAAGAAGACCATTTCTCTAGTTGCTGAAACGCTTGTTGCCTGTGACCATGACATGACAAAATCAAGTCTGTGTCCATCTGTGTACTTGGAATGTGAGGCACCAACAGAGATTAAAGGGTCTCTCGTCAGGGGGCAAGTCAATGTTATAGTGAATGACTCGGTAATGCAAATTTCATCTCCATTCCGGCATGCAGTAGCTATATGCAACATCCTGAAACAAAAACCCAGCTATCCCAGTATACTTTTTAAGTTTTCTGACGGTGGTACTGATCAGCGAAACACTCTGCAAGCCGTTAAATGTGGTACAATTTGCATTTTCAAGGAGCTGGATTTAGACATGGTTGTTTTGGGAAGATGTGCTCCAGGGAACAGTTGGGTTAACCCTGCAGAAAGGGTGATGAGTATCTTGAATCTTGGCTTGCAGAATTGTTCACTTGAGAGAAATGTTGAGACTGGAGGTGAAAACAAATTCAAAAGCTGTGGCAGCATGCAACAAATAAGAGAGGTCATCAAGAAAAATCCAGCACTGAAAGGCACCTGGGAATCTAGTATCAAACCTATTCAACAAATGGTGGCAGAGAGGTTCCAGAGGCTGAAACTAAAGGATATCCCCTTCAGAACACCTGAACCTGTACAGGATGCTGAAATTGACCTGATACAGCGTCATTTGCGTGAGTTATTCCCTGATCTTAACCTTACAAAGCTGCAAAAGGCATTCACAAAAAAGTGTGCATCATACCAGTCGTGGATTGAGAAGCATTGCCGTGAGCGGCACTACAATTTCCAAATCAGGAAATGTGAAGACCCAGCATGTTGCTCTCCAAGTACAGTACCTAGAGAGTTCCTCGACTGGCTACCTGATCCTGTTCTGGATGGTGACACCAATCATTACAAGCAGTATGATCAGTTAAAAGGTATTGATACTACTGAAGATGACAGGCCTTCTTACCACAAACCTGTCCTTGATGACACACAGGCTGGGGAAAAAAAGAAGGCAAGAAAATGAAAATCCAGTGGGAATCTTTGTAGTACAAATTCTCTTGTAGTTCCAGCTGAAACAGAAGATGCTACAAACTCGGAACAACCAACTGCAGGTGCTCCTGCATTGACAGCTCAGACTGCAAGGTACATAATTGACTGCTGCGAATGTAGAAAGCCACGTGTTATTTATTAAAAAAACAAGCTGACGGCACATCAACTTATGCGGCTTACAATGATCATAAGTGAGACTGACTATACATGTGGATCCTTCATAAGTGCACCAGATGATATTGTACATGTAAGGCCACATTTGAAATGCAGTGATATTGTAGAATTATCATTTTACAGTTCTAGTTTTGGCCGGAAAGACCTCTGCTGCCACTGTGGTACATCGCCAGGTGAAGTTTCCCAAGAATTCCTGAAGAAGTTCAAAACTGTATTGCCAATCTGTGCCGACTGCTTAAGTGCCGGTTTTGAACCTGTGTACCAAAGACCATATGGCAAGAATCATTGAGAGTCCTGTTTTTATGAACTGATGAACTGTCTCGTATAAGTAAACGCTTGACAGGTTCTGAATTTATTTTTTTTTTCATATATTTTGTCATTTTCTATATGTTTCTAAGTTACGAAACCTTTAATACATATAATACTCACATCTGGTCAGCTTCCATGATGTTTGCCTCCCATATATTTTATAATGTTCATGTGTCCAGTTCTGAGTCTTCAGTCATTCATAAATATACTTTTATTGTTTTATGTTCACATTCCAGGGATTATAATATACATGTAATACAAGTCTAATCTGACATTTGTTCCTAGTCAATGGTATTTAATGTTTTATGGTCACATTCCAGGGGTTGTAATACAAGTCTGGTCATGTCAATTGTCAATTAAACTCATATGGTAAACTATTACTCCATGGATACTCATTTAATCATGTGTGCGACCAGTGTAGATCCAGATCAGCCTGCAATGTTCGCAAACTATTTTCATTGAAGAATTTCTGACTGAAAAGTGAACAATGGAGGTCCTGATCAGACAGATGCGCAGGCTGATCTGGTAGTACATTGGTCTCACATTTTATAAAATGTGTATCTATTGAGTAATGTATTACAGAGATGTGACATGTTCACTTTGAAAAAAGTATTACTTTTCTAGTTTAATGCGCTGTTTCTTTGTTACTAATGTTTTTGACATTCATTCTAGTCAATAAATATTCTATTTGAAATGCAACGTCTCTTGTTAACATGTAATTGCGAAGACAGTATAGCCTATATCAAACATCTTCCTTGGTTTATTATAGCCACTTCAGATTTCAGATTCATATCTGAAATTGAGTACTATTTAAAAGATATATTACTTTCACACCACTACCCCCAAAATGACATATATAATCATGTAATAGAAACTAACAAACTCATTTATTTTGATGTTCCATTTAATAAAGGAGTGTGGTAACGACAAAAAAAAAAAAAAAAAAAAAAAAAAAAATCCCTACCAACCGACCCATATTTTTTTGGGCATGTAACAGGAAACAAACCTTTTTTTTTTAGGCCTAATGTTCCAGTCCCTGAGAAATTTCTGAAATTGGTCACCTGTCAAATACGAAGCGTTATCGGTCTTTAGCTTTTCATAAATTCGAAACCTACTGAAATGTATTTTCAATTTCAGAATGACCGAAATACTCTTGGTACTTGGCAATTTGTCAAACATTGGACAGTGCTTATTAAAATCGTAGAACTAGAAAGATGTTGTATTATCTATTAACCCCACGCTTTGTGGTATATCTCGATTATGAGAAACACACGTTACAGCACCAATCTCGATTGAAACCATACACTTGCCCCACATATTGTTTAAATTAAAAGTCCGACAGCAACGCGTAACACACTTTTCTAATAAGTCGATTTGAAAACATTGTGTGATTTTAATATATTTTTGAAATTTTTAAAAAAAATAAATTGAGTATACTCGACTGAGGTATTTGGAATGTCGCACAGCAATTTTCTTGTACTTAATGGGTTAAATTCATGAGTATTGGTACAAACGGATTAACCCTCAGAAGGTTGATATACAGATCAGCATTTAAGTAACTGCAATTGTTTTTTTTAAACGTGAATGTTGAGCTGCTAGGTATCTTTCTCCGAAAAAAAAAAGAATTTGGGTACAGGGTGAGGTTTAAAATGTAAAGGTGACTCTTGAATATACATGCCTAGTACGTTCCATAATTAAAGTAATGAAGGAATAATTGACCTTGAATACAATCAGGGTTCATACAGATAAGGACTGATAAAATTCAAGCACTTTTTAAGCATTTTTCAAGCACTTTTCAAAGTCAAAATTTCAATTTCAAGGTCTAAAATAGATGAACTCGCCATACATACTTACTGTACCTTAGGAGTTCCTGTACAGCTATCCGAGGGGCTAGTAACAGTATTGGGATAGTTACAATATTGTGTAACTAGCCCAGCTGTCTATCCCAATAAAGACAACGTAAACATATGAACAGCAACATAAGGCCATAATAAATTAATTGCTAGATTATCAGTTCCACCTGCCCCCTCATTTGCATGCGGCTCCGACCGTTTTTATTTTCATAAAAAAATTTAAAAAATTAAAAAAAAATAAATAAATAAATAAAAATTAGAAAATTATATGAAAAACATCAAAATTTTAAAAATAAAAAATAAAATACTCCCGCTCTACCCGTTTTCAAGATTTTTTTTTTTTTTTACAAGTTCAGTTAGTTTCACACAACCAAGTACTCCCACAGCCCTTAATGTTTCAGATCAACCTTTGCATCCCATTGTTTACCAATTTCTTTGTACTACACAAGTTTATCTTGTGCTCAATTGCAAATTGTCGGCATGGACGTTCCATTTTTATTGTGTTTCTCGCTCTTATCCTGCGACTTCAGGGCTGAATACACATTTTTTCCGAGGCATTGTTACCTGTTTATTACTACCATGTGCTTTTGGACACAGTGGGTTTCCCCAGATGACGTCACTAGTTCAGAACACAAGCAGCTGCTAAATTGCATTTGAACCTGTTCTCTGTATTTTTGGGTTGTCAAACGGGTGCTATCGGCAATTTTTCTGCGCGGGTTATGAGAGAATTATTTATCAACTGTGTTAAATTTGTTAAGACGACAACACACCGTATCTATTTTAAAAATTAGAACAGGTACGCACTGGTTCCCAGCATGCTGCACTGCACAATATTGCTGGGAAACAGATTTGTCAAATTGAGTAGTCTCCCTTCTCTTGCGTATAGTAAAACACGGAGTAAAATAAATGGTGAAGATGGACATTTCATTTATTAAACTCTTTTAAATTCAAGCACTTTTCAATGATTTTTGTTCATTTTCAAGCACTTTTCAAGCACTTTTCCCACTGACATTAAAAATAAGCACTATTCAAGGATGTATTTAAGAAATAAGCACTTTTCATTTGAGAGGTTGAAAATCAAGCACTTTTCAAATCTGTGCGAACCTTGACAATTCTGAGTACAATCGCTTTGATAATGTTACACGATTTTAAGATTTTTTATAAATCATAAGGCTTTGAATCTGATATAGTTGGAGGAAATATTTCTTTCAAATAGCTAGGTAATTATCCATGTTTTTCTTTAAAGACTAAAATAAGTTTTTATATTTTTGTATTTTTCCAAAGAAACCCAACTAATTTCATTTAATAACTTTTCTGTTGATACAAAACGTGTGAGACCGGTTACTATTCTTGCGACTTCATATTGTATTTTTTCCAGAATATCCCTTTCATAAACTGTGCACTTATACCAAATTATTGATGCATATTCTAGTATAGGTCGCAGATATGAAATATATATTTGATTTTTGCGTTTCCAGTTAAAATTTCATAAATCGCATGCCGCGTCCCATCATTACTAATAATTATTGTTATTCCAAACTGTTTATTATGGTCAACGCATGTAAATTGTGTATTATCAAATATAAAGCTGTCATTTGTCTATCTATGAGAGAACAGACCATAACTTCCGATTTAGACGGATAATAATTAACTAGGGACTGTTTTGTCCCCAAAGATATTTTTCGCAAATCGTCATTAATTAGAGTTTTCGCGATTTTGTGTCGTCAGCAAAAATTGCTGTTGTGCTGATAAAAGAATCAGCAATATCATTTTCATAAACTAAAAACAATAACGGTCCTAAAACAGATCCTTTAGGATCACTTGCATTTTTTCCCATTTTTTCTGAAAAGGAAGATTGAACAAAGACCTTTGATTTCGATTGTCAAATAGTTATTTATCCATTAATTAGAGTACCTGATATTCCTTGTCAACGAAAATTATACCAATGTGCTACACGCGGTCGATGGTCTTTGTAATATCACAAAATACCATGTATGTAGACTTTTTTCATAAAAAGCTTTACATATTTGATTGCAACTGTCAATTAGAATAAGACGATCAAATGACCAAGTAAGAAACCAGGTTGTTATATATATGTATATATTCATTTGTTTGTATGGGATATCATAGGATATCAGGACAGTGGTACGATCAAGGTGATCACGGTGCATTAGCTGTATATCCGTCAACGGCAGTCATGCCTGATATTGACAAAATCTTATTTTTGATCTGAGAGTGTGTGACGGTTCATGTGTTTAGATGGATTTGCTATATCGCAAAATTTGATGTGTGTTTTGACATGCGATAAATTAAATGTTGTTCTAAGCATACATATGCTTATCTTTCATTAACCTCTTATCGTTTTCGAAAAATTACCATTTTAAAAGTAGATGCAAAACTTTTGGAACTCAATATATAAGTTGCTAATGTGTCAAGAATGCTAATTCATCTGTATTTGAATAGTTTCATTATCGTTAGACAAGTTTAAAATGGGGAATTTTATACGATATGTGATTCGGCTGTCGACTACTATAGTAAAGTCTTCATAACATAAAATATTATAAAATCAATACTAACGTAAAGCGATTAAAGGACCAACGGTCGTGTGAAAAGAGCGTCACTGGTTAAAAAATGTGAGGCAATGTCATGGAAATAGCTTTGGGCACAAAAGGGTAAAC
This sequence comes from Panopea generosa, assembly GCA_029582155.1. Classification (NCBI taxonomy): domain Eukaryota; kingdom Metazoa; phylum Mollusca; class Bivalvia; order Adapedonta; family Hiatellidae; genus Panopea; species Panopea generosa. The sequence continues at coordinate 87,679,877 of CM055897.1, read as the reverse complement.
AAGCACTAACAAACAGGATAACTTTCTAAATAGAAAAAAAAACACAAAAGAAAACTAAAAAAACTGGAGGAAATAAAAGTAGCATATGTTCAAAACGACAAATCGTGTAATGTTAATAAAACAAACAAACAATGAATTGCTGAATAAAACACAAAAAACACAACATGATCAGATACCCAATTAATGGTACATTGTCACAATGAAACTGCTTGACTCTAAAATACACTGTAACATGATATTTGCAAATTAGTGTTTGAATCGGTTTGAAAAAAATAAAGTATTGAAATGTATTAAACAATTAATAAAGGTATCATGGATTATTCTACTTAAATATTACACATGTTTAGATAAGTTTACCTGTTTAGGGTGTTTGACGCACAAGGTGGTTATTAGTGTAATATGCGCTATATACTGAAATATCGGCTCAAACAAAACGTTCTCATACAGCGAAAGCGCTTATGCACATATAATAGCAAACAAATATATAGAAAATGTTCATATTCATTATCTGAGGCATATCACCACACATGTTTTCAAATATAATACATATTAATAAGTACGCTTGTGAGCGTGTTATTGAATCCCATGTGTACGCTCTGAACAGGAACAGGTTCAATAGATGATGTAAATAATGTGTATTTCTTGTTTATGTAGAAAATCCAATTTACCAGAAAAGAATATAATAATATATAATTATTGTATTACACTATAATTACTTAATTTACCTTTTATCGTCACAAGTTTATATCTTCATGTATAAAAAGCTATATTTAGCTTTCGGTGTGCGTGAGAATGTAAATGTCATGATAATCACACTCCGGTTTTACCGGGTCCTTCACAAAGTTGCTCGGCAATCGTCAAAGAGACTGACTTAGTTATCCCCCGCTTACCGGGTCCGGTCACTAAGTTGCTTAGCCGTTTCTTCTTCAGGTAAATGTATTGTTAAATGTGACATTGTGCAATGAGACTGAACTCCCCATGTCTAAGATTTATAAGATAAAATTGTAAGTGACTCTCTTTACTTTTCAATGTTTGCAATATAAATTGGTTTTATTTTGATTTCATTTTCAATTACAAATAAACATTAAGTTAAGAATCAAATTATTTTAATTAATGCAACATGCGGTATATTATTAAAGGAAATGTGTACCCAATTATAAACACACTCGTCAAATTATCATAACAAACGTCTCGCTTTTTAAGACAGTGGGAATATTATGACGTGATGAAGTTACTTCACACCTTTGAATGCGTGAACAAACATGGCAAATTCTCCGATTTTCTCTATCTTTGATCAGCTGTTCGACCGAAAGGTGCGAAAAACACAGGTAAGTTCGACTGTTCCATCTATCAGCATTCTATCCATCGGTGGTAGAACAATAGAAATTAAATAGGAATGTGGCAGAGACCGGATTAGTTATTCGAGCAATCGGTAGTGTTCAAGCAACCGAGTTCGAGCTATCGAGGTTCTACTGTGTCATTTTATGAAATTTAAACATGTATGTTTGCCTGTTCAGACTGTAAGCTATTTATAGCTTGCACACAGAGTGGTAATGAGTTAAATTGCACTATATACTGAAATATCGGCTGAGACAAAACGCACAAGCTGATCCTAACCGATTCCATTGTTGTAGCAAAGACACAAAGACGTATTTATATCAGGATGGCATGAAAGCATAAATAAAAGAAGCTGCTCACTAAAGTTATTTATAGAACTGAAATATGCATTCGTCATATGTCTGATAATTTAATAAAACTTGTAAATAAGAATCACATGGTAGCGATTACTAAAATGCAACTCTCTTCACAAGGACTGCAAATTGAAAAAGGTCGACATAGAACTGTTCCAGTTCCACGACAAGATAGAAAAAAGGTATTGTTTGCAATAGGCAAGATATTGAGGATGATACTATTATACTTTTAAAGTGCTTTGAAATCCATCCAAAAATCATAGCAAAATATATAATAAAAGCTTCCCAAGAAAGAACATTAAAATTAAATACTTAAATACTTAAAGATTTGATAATTTAATTGTCATATCCACTCTCATTTATAAAACCTGAATTTGATTTTTTATGTTTTGTTCTTCTATGCATACAGATATATTAATGTATTGATATGTTATTAATTGTGATGATAAACTATGTAATATGCTTATATGTTATTAATTGTGATGATAAACTATTTAATATGCTTGAGTCTAAAATAAACTATTCTGTAATCTGATAAAATTATTCAAAATATATATACGCATGCAAAACATGACGTTTACAGTTGTGTGTTATAAACATAAACTGGACCTGTCAATTGACATGATAATAACCCCTTGTGTGATACTGTCTCGGGTCATATTGTACTCACATGTGTAACTGGGTCACATAGAGGTCATTAAGTATAAGTTAGAATGTAAACAAAACTTTGACAGCTCATGACAACTACTTATGGTTGACTAATACAAAGGAAGTTGGTCATTCTTTATACTCTGGATAACCTTTACGTCCTTTATACGGATCTTTGTATCACTGCCTTTCACATTCATTTTTGCAAACATATTGAAACCTGCGATCTATGTCGAAACAAGTTTTTTGTCACGCACTAATTGTTGAGTCGGGTATCCAATGTTTACACGGAACCTTGTCAGCCTTTCTTGTACGGAGACACGATCACCAAATTCCTTGCGCTCGTCATAAGCTCGCTGTTAAGCCTTAGAATCCAAGAACTTTCTTCCGGTTTTATGTCAAACTTAATCTTTCTAGTATAATCAATGAACATTTTCTCAATGTCTTCAGAAAGTCTGCTGTATCACGTGATACTCCAGATATGTCTAAGCACATCCTCTGTCCGTACTGGTCTAGGTCTGTTGAATTCGTTTCTCGAAGAGAGGCCCTCAGTTTCTTCGTTTCTTTCTTCAAATGTCTGGTTTCAATCAATGAAAGGTTTTTAAGCTCATTGTTTAGTTCTTGAATAAGCTCTTGCTTCAATTCTTTCATCAACACTTTGGCAATTTCTTTTGAATCAGCATTGTTAAATTTAGCGGCCGCCATTTTGATTTGTACTTTTTTTGAAGCCGGGTCAGCATTGTAGAAGCTCGTATCAGTAGTATATATAATACCACTCTCAGCGCAATTTTTCTATCATCTAAAAATGACCAACTCACCCAGGTCGGTAACCGCTCCCGGATTCGCAGATCATTTTTAGATGATAGAAAAATTTATCTGAGAGTGGTATTATATATATTTATATTTTTTTTATCAAGCAGCTAAATCCTTAAACAGAATCTAAGAATTGAAAACGTTCGAATAACCGCTCCATTTTACGTAAGCCCTCTTCTTTTTGTAATCGCGTCTCAATATATATTTTATTCTAAATATTTCTCCAATAACAACTCTTACTTAGAATAATGACCATACGTAATCGTGTTAATCCCATCATCCAAAATATTTATTATCGAAACACGACAAACTAATTTTATTTATTTCATAACTTTTTACTTGATGTTTATCTGATTTTATTATCTTTCTCGCGTGTTATTTTTACTCTCATTAAATAACGTATCTTTATAATCCTCGTGAGCTATATTTTTTTTAATAACACCATTAGTCACCCCCTTACATTTTTAATATCTCTACTAATTTATACGAATACATCTTACTCCTTAAACCAACAAATTCAGCAATTGGAATCCCGGCAGACTCATCTTTCATTTTTCCAATATTCTTTTTGTTATTATTAAAAAAAAATGGACTGTCTCTCGGGTAATCACTATTATCAAAAAAATCTTTATCCTCTTCCAAATCTTTATAAATATCTTTTGTTTTTATTACATAACAAAAACTGTCTGTGTCTGTAAATAATAATTTTACTCTTTCCTTTTTGTATTTTTTAAAAATGTAATTGTTATGAAAATCATACATTAAATATTTACTTAATTCTAAAATAGTAATCCCAACATAACAAAGTCAGTTAAGAGCCAACTCCTCTTTTATTCTATTAATTCCAAATAAATCATTGTTAAACATGTGTCCTGATATAAAGGTTGGACGAGCGGCATGTTTTTCTAATACCTTTTTATCTGATGTTAATTTTAAATTTATTCTTTTTCTTAAGTTTTCCATCGTATTTCCTAAAACAGAATTATTCATTAATTTAAAAAAATCTTTTTCAAATGCGTTTTTTGCTTAACTTCTTTTTTGGGTATTAAAATCAATATATCTTTTAACCAAGGACTTTCATCAAACTGTAATACTATATGACTCTTACCCAACTTCATTCCAAGACTAAGATATAAACGAAGATTTTTCCTTATTAAATAAATTAGGAACCAACTTTGTTGTTCTATCACTACTTATATCATATTTTTCTTTTATTTTAACACAGATAACATTTCTTCTTTTTCTATTAATTTCTCTGGTGCTAAAGGATAATCAGAATGCAAGTCATGTATTTCTTTTGGATAAATAAGATCACATTCAATAAATAATTATTAGTCTCTACTTCATCTAATGACTTAGGATCAACCCATTTGAAATTCCCAAAGGTATTCATTTCTTCTTACTAAATTTAATTTATCTCCAAAGCTACCCAAGCAAAATAACACGATTCTTCTGGTAAGTTATTAACCAAATAAGCTAAAGACTGATTAAGAAATTGTAAACTATCTATTAACACTAAATTTAAGCATGAAATCCATATATTTTTTTCAAATTATTACGTATTACATTAATTTCTTTTTTAAACTTTCCAACCTCTTGCATTATAAGATGACCATCATAACCTTTTAAATTATGAAATACAACTGGAATCTTTTTTGTTAATCTATATGATATACTACATTTATTATGGGAACTACCTCGATATTTTCCTGTAATATGACAATGATCTTTAACAGGATAGCTCCATTTTAAATCATCTTCCGTATATTTCTTTTCACAAATATGACAAGAAGCTTTTCTTTCTTTTAAATTCTTTCTCTTCCTCTTTTGTTATTATCATTTCTTTATTAAAATAACTTTTTATCATTTTGTTACAATACTCTTGTTCTTCCAACATCTTTTCAATAAAATTGTATATCGAATCCTTTCCGCAGTAAATCTCTACTGGTTAACGAAATGTATTATCATACGTGCATACTAACTTATATCCAAAACTACAAGCAGTATGTTCTTGATTAGCTTCAGTTGATTTACCACAATTTTCCTTTATTGGTTTTATTATTGCTTCGAAATCAGCATAAATAACAAAAGGAACAGGCAGTTGTTTATAATAATTTACAAACTTAAATTTACTATTACTCTTATCCGGCATTGTTACGTTTTGTACTCTTTTAATAGCTAAACAAACTTCTATATGTTTATTTAGTATTTTTTCTGATGTAAAATGTTGGATGCAATATTTACAAAAGAATAATTCATGTTTGTCTTTTGATTGTGTGTTCATTAGTTTATTAAAATCCTTTATCCAAACATAATGAGATAAACCTTTCCCTCCTATTAATGAAATATCACAAGTTTTTTCATTTTTATTTTTAGAGATGCACAATGGATAAATAGGTTCTTTACCATTCCCAATTCCAAAAATGTTAACCTTATATTATTAACTTCTTCTATTTTAGGAATATCCTTAATCTTAACAGGAAACTTTATTCCATCATAATTCACTTTATCTATAAGTTTTTTATATTTTGATATTCTTTGTGGGTCCTTTTCAGCTGGGAACAAATACGCCAAATGACACCAACGAAAGCATTCATTATCCTTTCATTTTTAATATTGATTGATCCTTGTCTTTTTTTTAAACACTGGGAAGAGTAACATACTAAGAACCCCTGGTTGGTCTTTATTTTATCAGTTTTTACATAGTGTCCCATTACTTCTCTTATTACCCAACCCGATCCATGAGAAATCCATCAACCAATTATATTTGATAATTCGTTATTTATATCATTTAATTCTTTTTTATATCATCTCGGGAAAACAATACCCGCGCTTCTGATTGAAAAAAACAACAACACATTTTGTGTAGTTCCTATATCTTTAACCCCATCCTCACCCAAAACAACATTTGGTTTAGCAAACAAAATCTCAATTATTATATTTGTTTAACATTCCGCGAAGCTATGAGACTTTTTTATGGCATCACACTCCTTCGAAATTGTAATTTCGGATCGCGTTTGCTTTCTATATTTATTTGATAGAGTTGATATGTGTTATTTTTAGATATTTTAACAGGTGTGAAGATCATATAAAACTTATATCTAGAAATAATTTTGAATTTAGTTTAAATAATAACTCATTTCTTATAACTAAATTTGAATGATTTTCCGTGCTTTTTAGAGTATCTTTTAACCATGTTTATCACAACACATTTTAACTAACCCAGCATTTATTCCTAATTCCTTTTGGACGGCGAACATGCTCTTGAAATCCATCTTAACTGCTTCCTCCCCTTTTTCGACAGCAATAACCGCTTTTGCTTTTCTTCTTTCCTTATGAGCGTCTTTAGCGATGATGCTGTCGATGTCCACGAGTCCAATTACTGTTTCTATATTTTTTTACTATCCTTTTCTATATCCCTTTTCTCCTTTTCTATATTTTAACAAAGAAATAAATTAATAGTATATATGCTATTCATTATTGTTCCTCCAAAGTGCTTATCATCCTCATCGTTTTTGTTTTTTTTATTTCATTTTGTATCTTATCCATATTATCCATAATTATTCTATTTTTTTTTTATTATTACGAGACTCTTTGCTCTTTCCACCGGTTCTAGTTTATCTAAATCCTCAACTCGTGATTCAGTACAATTATTTTTAAAAAATAAAACTGATTAATAAAGACAATAACAAAAAATTTTTTTTATAATTATCTCTGTTTTTCCTTTCTATATTATTATAAATGACCAATACCCTATCCTTATACTTCTCGAGGAATTGTTCTTGTTTTTTCTCTAAATCAATAAGATATTCTCCGTAATCTCGCTTTCACCAGGTTTTGATCTTTCCTTTATTCTTTCGAGACATTTATCGACGGATGTTTTCAAAAACTGGTTTGGGTTGATTCATAACACGATCAACATAATCATATACAACTCTTTCTAAAGGATTAAATGTATATGGTGAACATGGCGAAGCAAATATATCGTTATTAGATTCCTAACATATTTCGAGTACGCAATTCTTTCCACACATCCTAGCTGTTTCCATCATCCTAAAATGAGAATGTATACTTAATATTTGAAGCGCAAATATTTTTTTTCGAATCATTATATAATTCTTTGAATGGATTTATTCCATCCAGACAGGTCCATTCTTCAATTTTTTGGGAATATTTTTTATATATTCGTTTAAATATTTTAAAAATGTTGTTTTCCCAGCTGCTATATTACTTTCTAATGATATTACAACCATTATATAATTCGTATCCGTTTATTTATATTTTTTCATATTCATTTCTAGTGGTTCGACAAAGTCATCGCTTTTCTGCATTTCTAGGATTTTATTGAATACATTTGGGACTACTTGCTGGTTTTCTTCAACCGTTTGACAATAGGATAAGTGTTGTTTAAACTTTCTATGAAGTATTTTGAATTTTGTCTTTTTTTCTTTCATTTTTAGAACACCAGTCACATCAAGAAGAATAGCTGGAATGACTCCCGCTCATAAAATAATCAAAGTACTCAAAGTACTGGTGACCGGTGCATGTTTTTATTGGGAAATATTTGTTGAAGGTTCACGAAGAAAGTATAATAAGGAAGTGATTTTAATGTTTCTCATTTTTACCCAATTATTGAATTTATTTCTCACAATACAGCAACAACAAATGGTTGAACAATTTGTTTTCTAGGTACAAACACTCTTTTTGTCTAACAACTTCAGTCTACAGTAATGACATCATTTCAGATTTTGATATCTCTTTAAATACCAGTTTCTCTGGCAACTCAAAAACTGACCACAGACGACATATCATGAAATGATGCTACACCCCAACTATCTTGACCATGTACTGTCGTCGGAGATTTTTGAAATTTAATAAAAAAAAACAAGAGGCCCAAGAGGGTCTGTGGACACTCTACTGGTAAATAGTGATTGTTATTTTATGTAACAAATTCGACTAATCAGTTTTTGAAATTTCACAAAATCAACTCTTATTGGGTCCCTCCGGCTCCTTATAAAAATTGCAATCCTCTTTATGTAACAAAAAATTTTGCTAATTCTACACAATGGCTTAAATCTCAAATTCAAAATTGTTTTTGCAAAAATGCTGGAGAAAATGAAAACTCCTATGTAAAACTCATAGTCCCGTTACAAAGCCCCTATCCATTCCAGCCCCTTGATGTATACAAACTTCAAACCCCCTACCCATAGGGATAATTTTATATAAAATATAAACTGATTTGACTGACCCGTTGTTGAGAAGAAGATTTTTGAAAATATTCAATTTTAATCCTTTTGAGACCCCACCTGGCCCCTTATGGAAATTAAATCCTGCTTATTGAACCACATATTATTTGCTATAACTTGAAGAAGATTCAAATTATAATTCTGCACAAATGGATGAAAATAATGTGATTTTTTCCGTTTTCCCATATACATTCTATGTAAAACTCAAAGTCCCCTAATAGGGCCCCTATAAATACTAGCCCCTTGATTTGTACAAACTTCAAACCCCTATTAATAGGGATAATTTATATCAAATATGAACTAATTTGACTGACCGGTTGTAGAGAAGAAGATTGTTGAATAATTTCAAATTTAAGCCTTTTGTGACTCCACCTGGCCCCTTATGGAAATTTAATCTTGCTTATTGGATCAAATCTTAATTGCTATGGCTAGATGGTGCTTCAGAACTCAAACTGAATAATTATTTTGCACAAATGGGTGAAAAAATGAGAATTTTCCGTTTTCCCATTGTATCCCTATGTAAAACTCCAAGTCCCCTCACAGAGCCCATATAAATACTAGCTCATTGGTTCTTATCTTGATTCGAACCCCTAATCATAGTGATAATTTATGCCAAATATGAACAAATTTGACTGACTGATTCTTTAGAGAAAGATTTTTGAAATTCCCAATTTTTACCCTTTTGGGGCCCCTCCTGATTTTGACATTTTAACAAATCTGAATCTCCTTGACCAAACAATGCTTCTGAGAAAATAAAGGCAATATCAGTTCCATTTTATTTATTTTTTATTAATGTGTATTATTATCACGTGTCCCCTAATTAAGCCCTCGGGGCGGGGTAATTTTTAATCCTAGGGACACCATTTGAACAAATCTAATGGAACTATAGTTGGTGACCATTACTACATAAGTATTTTCATAATCTGTTTGGCGGTTCACGAAAAGAAGATTTTTTAAGTTTTATACTATTTTAGTAACGGTGGCCATCTTGAATTTTAAATAATGATAATAAAAAAAATCTTCTGTATAATCTCCTATTCATGAGAAACATCCATGTTAGGTTCGAGTTTAACTGGCCTAGTGGTTTCAGTGAAAGTGCTGCTAACGGACGGCAGACGACGGACAACGCGCCATCGCATAAGGCCTTTGGCCAGTAGAGCTAACAAGAGGCCCATGGGCCTTAAAGGTCACCTGAATATCCTTGATGACAACAAGCTATATGAATCTGTTTTCGGACTTCTGTCCTTCGGGAAGCGGTAAAAATTTAAACATGGATTTTGAATGTCATATCTGCATCAACAAATCACATCATTTTCTATAGATTATATCTTATATAGATTTAGTAAAGTAGTACCCACCCCAAGGATGAAACCGTGAGACCCAGCGGCATGAAATTCACAATGATTATAACAGACTCATAGGCCTCATAAATTATGCTTACAGTTTGTTTTCCAGTACTTCATATAATAATAATAAGATTTTTAAAGGAATTTGACTGTTTTGGCCCTGACCCAAGGGGGGGGGGGGGGGGCTCAATTAAACATAAGCATTAACCGTCATGTTAGCAACAACAAATCACATCAAAAACCATTCAAATGAGTATTCAGTCATAAGAAATGACGGTTTTTGTCATTTTCTCTTATACAGATTTAGTAAAGTAGGCCCCACTCCCAGGGCCAAACTGTGAGACCCAGGGGAATGAATTCACAATTTTTATAAAGGACCCATAGGCGTCCATAATCATGCTCACAATTCGTTTCTGAGTGCTTCCTATAATAAGAAAAAGATTTTTGAAGTTTACCTTTAATTTGACTGTTTTGGCACCGCCCCTAAGACCTCATGGGGGTGGGTACCATAAAATTCACATAGGTATTAACTTTCATGTCAGCAACAACAAATCACACCATATACATTCACATAAGTCTATTCAGTCATAAGAAACAACGTTTTTTGTCATTTTCTCTTATATAGATTTAGTAAAGTAGGCCCCACCCCAAGGGCCAAACCGTGAGACCCATGGGCATGAAATTCACAATTTTTATAAAGGACCCATAGGCGTCCATAAGTATGCTCACAATTTGTTTCTGAGTGCTTCCTATAATAAGAAGAACGGTAAGGAATGTCGTAATAATAAGACTGAAAAAACCCTCACTTTTACCGATTGTCCTCAATGTGATGAGTTGATGACCACCTATCAGTATCAGGAAAAATGGCGTCTTCAGCATCAGTCACGTCGCAGTTGTACAAACGTATTACTACATTACACCTCAAATAACTAGTCTGTAGAGCGGACCCAGCTCTCCCGATGGGGTCCGTAAACTAGGAATGGGATTTGAGCACTTTGATTGGTCAGTTGAATGACGTCACAGTTTGGTAAGCGTTGAATAGCTATGAATTGTGGGACAGGCATGGAATTCCCTGCCTTTTCATTGGGGGTTCATAGATCTGATTCGGGAGATTTCAGGACTGGTATAGATTACCAAATAACCCACAAATTAGCAACAAAAATGTTTTTTTAAAAATTATTGCTGTGAGCATATATAGATTAATTGACGAGGTTTATCATTTAATCTATGATTCAAATTGATTTATAGTTAAATACGCTTAAATCATTCAATTCAATTTTCAAACATATTCGATAGAACTACTTTTTTATCGACTGAGTAGATTGAATTCTTCTCAGCTGAGTTGTTTTTAGTAAAAGCGACGGGTGACTTCAAAAATAACGGCTATAACCAGTGTTTACGCACTGGCCAAAAACGGGAATTACAGGAATCGCAGCTAAAACAGCGGCAGAACCTAATACTCCTGTAGTTACTTCTATCCCTTTACTCATATTCCCACAAAACTTATAATTTTTCCTGTATGCTGAAATCACTTTTGATAGATATGAAATTAACTCATCCGTTGTTTCAAATTTTTATTCATTCTATATCATTCAAAGTGTTTTTTATAAAGCGTCCCGTGCTCTTTCGGAATGATCAACTTGTTCCAACAGTTTGTCAATAATGTTTATTCCATCATTTTTTAAAGACAGGTTATTATTTCCTGACTCGGTAGAACCGCAAATTAGTTCTAATTTATCAACGAGATCATCAACACAATCGCACGAACCTAAGATATTTATTTTCTTGCTTAATGGGCTTATTGGTAATTCGCTTAATTCTGTTAGTTTTTGAAAAAACACCTTTTGCCAACATGGAATGGTTTTTATTTTTATATCTTTTAGTGATTAGTTGATAAAGTCGTCATCTATTTTTGTTTCAAATGTAGTTTCAGATCCCCGCTTCGCAATTAATTTATGATGAAAAACTAGTTGAGGTATGTTTATTTTCAGGTTTCCGTAGTTTCCATCTTTATCTACTTTGTAATAATTTCTTAGTCCTTTTCCTTTAAAAACCGATTTTCTACCCATCACACGCTTTAGTCTTCTGTTGTATGCTACTTATTAATCTTTATACTATTTCATTTTTTTTTATCTTTCTTTCATCTTTCTTAGTCTTGTTTTTCTTTCTAGTCGAGCCCGCTATTTTACCATTTAATCTTTGAATAGTATTAGCGATCTTTTCGTATTTTTCTTTCCATCGATCTGGCGTTTTCGCTAATTCATTTATCATAATCATCAAATAAATCCTCGAGTCCTTTATCTAGATTGGGTTCCGCGTCATACCCTTTCTCCCATTTTTTAACTTGTTCTTCAAATTTATTTTCGTAGATATTATCTTCATCTTCAGGGTCTTCCTTTATTATTTACTTCTAGTGGGGGTTTAAGCACACTATATAATTCCTTAACTAGTTCTTTTGGTTATTCAGCAATTTTTCGTTCCAGGATAGCTAATGTCTTGCTTTGATCTATCTTCTGATCCTTTAGTTCTTCAGCAATCCCTTCTTGAGCGGGAGTAATGAGTTTAAATATTTCCTGGTATGTTTCTTGGCTCGTTTGTTTTCTCATCTTATAGTCCATCATTGCATCATTGATTTCATCAAAAAAATATAACTTCTTTCTATTTTTTACCTGTTCTTCATGTTTCTATTTTAAACAGAGTAAATACTAATAACAATGAATTAACTAAAAAAGTGGAAGATATTGAGAAACAAATGGTTGATGATAAAGAACTGCAAGATTTAAGAACATCGCAAGAAACGAGGTTTAGCCTTCTTAAGGATCAACTGGATGCGGATAAGGAGCAACGAGATGAAGTACATACTCTTATTTTAGACGGATCAATTACGGATAATGCGGTATTAACTAAACAAAGTGGAAGATATCGAGAAACAAATGGCTCGCCGAATAATAAATGTAAAGATGCTAACATATGATATGCTGCTTTTTTCGTTAGATATAGGAATTGACAATGAGATTTGGATAACTAAAGATGATGACAATAAGATCTATTACACATTCAAACCTCCATCAACAATAGAAAAAACATTTAAACCCCCAACAGAAAAAGTAATATCATATTTTACAAAATCATTCGAGTTGAAACCCAATCCATACATAAATTATGAAAATGTTGTAGAATACAATCATGATGTAGGTGGAGACCATAGTCGCCTTTACGGTACGGAACATTGGATTATCATGCAACCTACAACCTGGTACTTATGTTCTTGGACTCGACTTAGAATACTCAACAAATTCCCCTTGGTTAACGGAAGAAATATGCCAAGCTGATGTTGGTGGTGGGGTAAAAACATTTATTGAAAAAAAAGGTTATGAAATTGAGGTTAGTTCTCGTGGACATAGTTCAGCGACTACTCGTGATTTTTATGTAAATAAAGATAAACTAGATGTAATTGTCTATTTCTAACAACAGTCATGTTTATATCCATGGTTATTTCTAACAACAGTCATGTTTATGCCCATGTCTATTTCTAAAAACAGTCATGTTTATATCCATAGTTATATCTAACAATAGTCATGTTTGTATCCATGGTTATTTCTAACAACAGCCATGTTTATGTCAACGGTTATCTCTAAAAACAGTCATGTTTATGTCCATGGCTATTTCTAACAACAGTCATGTTTTATGTCCATGTCTATTTCTAACAGCATTCATGTTCATGTCCATGGCTATTTCTAACAACATTCTTGTTTATGTCCATGATTATCTCTAACAACAGTCATGTTTATGTCCATGGCTATTTCTAACATTAGACCATGTTTATGTCCATGGCTATTTCTAACAACAGTCATGTTTTATGTTTATGGGTATTTCTAACAACAGTCATGTTTATGTCCATGGTTATTTCTAACAACAGTCATGTTTATTTCCATGGTTTGTCTAACAAGTCATGTTTTATGTCCATGGTTATTTCTAACAACAGTCATGTTAATGTCCATGGCTATTTCTTACAACAGTCATGTTATGTCTATGGTTATTTCTAACAACAGTTATGTTATGTCCATGGCTATTTCTATCAACAGTCATGTTTTTATATGTTAATACAAGTTCTAAAACTGCATATCTAAATGTCATCGGTGTTCCATGTGTATTCTTTTACTAGATATTACTTTACTTTCACTCCAGCAGTCTCTCGTGCAATCGGTATTGTGGCCGGAAATCAGTGTTGTAATCATATCATGTCCCTGTAATCATGTAGTTCATTCAGTGTTGCTAGAAAATAGAATAAACTGCGGTTTAAATGAATTTTAAAAATATATCAGGATTTTTATCACACCCCGTATTTACATGAGGATATCTATTTAAACATGCCAACAAAATTTATCCTATATACTCCTAATTTGGCCTGCGTGCCCAGGTAAGACTAAAATATAATTTGCCGCCGCTTGAAATTGCAGGGTATTTAGTAACGTATCAAAAAAGTCATATGATTTTGATTTCGATTTGACCCGTCGTACTGGTTTACATATTGTAGAATTTCTTTCATTTTAGAAAGAGTCGGAATGACGATGTGATGTTCGCCAAGCAGTGGTTACGTACAGTTTATATTTTTCTTTGGGTGTGTGTGTGTGTGTGGGGGGGGGGGGGGGGGGGGGGAGAGATTTGTGAAATTGTGAAGTTTGCCATTCCGATTAAAATATTCTAATGTTACCTTTAAGTAGATTTGATATACCAAACAATTCAGGTTTTATTTATTTATGATAACTCACGTAACTATGAAAGTGGTGAATGATCCATTACCTCTCATTAGCATCCTCAATAAAACTGCTTCTACTGTTGTTGTTGTTTTTCTTCGTTGCACCTGTGTTTCTGAGATATTCGTTTTATCAAATATTGTAGCGGAACAGGTAGCACAACCACAATGTTCCAAATATGATGATTTATTAAAAATCTATTTAACTAAAATGTAAAGTCATAAGCAGAAATAACTATGACACCAAACAACAACACAGACTAGGTTCTTGCTCAAACCCCTGACTCTAGGATGACCACCAAACCCTCTCTCGAGCGGCTTGCCCGACTGACCTGTAGCCCTGATTCTGGCCCTCTCTCCTCCGAAGCTCGTTCTCTCCTCCCTTTTAAAGCAACTTCCCAATACCTCATTAGCATTCTAACTATCATAAATTAACAAGCTGAATACATCGTCGTATTTAGTAAACATTGGTATGATGACAATTGAAGGATACAAGTACATCACATACTCGGCTGACAATATACTAACTATCCATCACCCTGTCATCTGGTATAGCTACGTTCTCATATGGATGTATAATTAGCTTTTAATTACCGTTTACCCATGACAACTTTGACCTGTCGTAATTTATGTTATAAAACTATATCAGGCAGTGTTTTTGTTATAACTTAATAGTTTTATTCATGATACACTCAATTCCGTCACACCTCCCTTAATCCCTTAGGTTTTAATCAAGATTAAAACTAATAATTTAAAAACGAGACGGAATTGATGATAACAGTCTATTTTAAACGTCTTCCGTGTTTGGCTTTTCACCAAAATGTACATCCTTGTAGATTTATTCGTGTTGAGAATGTCTATATTAATACGCGTATATGTCCACTAATGCTGCCTGGAATATTTTTACTATGTCCGAATGATTAATATAAATCGTTGTTCGTACAGATACACTTTAAATTTCATTTAGAAAATTATACTCTGGAATAACAAAATAAAATCATATACATGTATATAACACTTGAATCTATTTAACAGTATCGTAACCGACCTGGCTGACTGTCCGGATGTTGCAATGGATGATGTAATCTACGTCGATATTGGCGTGCAACAGAAGCGTTGGAAACGGCGTTGATAAGCCAATTCAGCGAACGCCACTGGCTCATGATTCCAAGTTTTATTTATGGCTCCTGTTTTTGAAATGTCCAATTAGCTTGACATATGGTTGCAATGCTGTTATGCTGTCTTTCCATCGTGTGTTAGACAAGTAGGTTAACAAGTTTCAAGATTATATACGAGTCCCATTATGAATATTTGTATATACACAAACAAACCCCCTCAGGGTATGTTTACGTGGTCGTTTTTTCGCAACTACACACTTTCGACTTTAGTACCTGATGAAAACAAAATCAGTTCCCGAGCCTTTCCGTCTGCTCGTCCACCGTCGGACATCCATTTACGCAACTCTCATTTCCCCTATACTTTATCTCGACGAAAACAAAATATGTTTCAAGCATTTCTTGTGCTCTCCCATTTTAGGGAATCAGAGATAAACTCGGCAGTAAGCTCTGCTTACACATTATTCAAAAGCTGCTCGACCGCTACATTGCATAACATTGTCTCTGTGTCATAACATCACAATGACAATAAGATCTTCGAATACTTAACGAACTTATCGATCAAACTCCAACTTATATATGTTTACATTACCCTAAGGACTATATCTAAATATATACATTTACTTTTATATTATTCATTTTTCCTTTCCCATTTATTTTCTTACACATCTTTTTAAAATCTGTCTTATACGCATATTTCGTGTTGTTTTACTTTTTTTTTCTTATTTTCCCTTTACGATATACCTATATCATCAGCCTAATGGCTTCACTAGTAATAGTCACTTGATAATGTCCAGTGTAATATTTCTAGAGAGTGCACACCTGGTCAGATTGCCCAAGGTACTTTTTTTCACCTGTACATGTAGTTCGTACCTGTCATTTTTACAATGTTTGAATGTGTTGTTTTTATTTCTTATGTGCTAATATTTTCCCCAGGTAACTTATTTTTATACTGACATCCCCTGGTCATTAATAAGACACAATTTCAATTCTCTGTTATAATCAACAAGCATAATAGCATTCCCTTTGTCTTATTAGTCCCTTCCCGTTTTTTTTCTTTGTTTTGTTTTTTCTTCTGCTTGTCATTTCATTTGTTTAACCTAAGAATCATTTTTATACTAATATAGTCATATCGCATTTGGTAAGTTACAATTTATCTGTGGTTGTACAATGATTTTTACATGAAAGCCGTAATTAATTATCCCCCTAGACATTTCTCAGTCTACCCCAAATTAATACTGTGCCGTATAGCCAATCAGGAAATTATAATATCAATACAAATATAATTTTTTAATGAATTAATGTAGTGTTCTTTTGTTTTGTTTTTTAAATCAATGCCGGTAATGATAAATTGGTATGGCTTAGATGTACCTCCATTTATATAGAAATATTTCCTTTGTGACTGATTTAATAAACCTAATAATTGCTAATATAGCGCATTTCTATACTTGATAATAACTGTTTGTTTGTATTTCGTGTTATGTAATAATTACTCAGTTATAACTTACTCTACTTATTATTAGTTTAAATATCACTTGTCTCCATATATTTAATTTAATTTTTTCCTTATGCTGTCGGGTTACGTTTTGCTAAATGTTTCGTTTTACTTAATATCGAAGTATCATCTAGATAAACATTAGACACTATTTTAGCCGTTAGATACTAACATAATTTAAGTGTTTTATTGATTTCCTAAAAGAGATGAAAATAATTGTTATTGGATCTATAAAACATTGAAAATGTCATGCATGAGTTTTGTCGAAACATCAATTAAGCTATCGTGTTTACAGAAATTCACTAACCGTTGTTATATGTCGTTATGGGGTTTATCCGTTCTTCCTTGTCTTCGCGTTGTTCAGGTTAATAATGCTGAGGATCAACACCGCTAGCCACGGTCACCAATTAAGTCTTGTAGCGGAGCGGTAGCACACAAACATAATGTTCCAAATATGTTTATTTTATAACAAGTCCATTCTAACCAAAATACCAAATCACAAGCAGAAATAAGTATGACACCAAACTAACAAAGTCTAGGTTCTCGCTCAAACCCCTGCTACAATGTAAGAAAGATAATTCTTTGATATTAACATGTAAAATATGTATTCTAGATTTTGAGAGATGGTTCAATATTTAAAACCAGGCTAAACGTTACATACTTTAATGCTTTCAAATTAGGTAAATACCAAACATCGGATGATGAGCCATCATTAATCTAGTTACACATGTATCGTCATTTTTTGAGAATTATTACTACATGTCGGCAATAAATACCAAACATCGGATGATGAGCCATCATTAATCTAGTTACACATGTATGGTCATTTTTTGAGAATTATTACTACATGTCGGCAATAAATACCAAACATCGGATGATGATCCATCATTAATCTAGTTACACATGTATCGTCATTTTTTGAGAATTATGACTACATGTCGGCAATAAATACCAAACATCGGATGATGAGCCATCATTAATCTAGTTACACATGTATCGTCATTTTTTGAGAATTATTACTACATGTCGGCAATAAATACCAAACATCGGATGATGAGCCATCATTAATCTAGTTACACATGTATCGTCATTTTTTGAGAATTATTACTACATGTCGGCAATAAACCTCTTATAAACAATCACAAAACATTACGTGCTGGACCATCGTTCATGACGTCATTCTCGTGTAGACTCAGCAAATTCTTTCAAGAGTTGGTAAAACATGTCATATCTTAATTAAAACTTCCACTTGTTTATATGGGTAAATTGTTCCTCCCCTATTAGTTTTGAACGAGTTTGAACATTTCTAACGGTAACAAATAGTGTTTGTACTAATAAATGAAGTATTTTTGTTTAATATGACAAGGACTTCTGTCACTTAAATAAGAAACGTTTTTCATTAAAGTCGCGAGAAGCAATTTAAAATTACTGTGGTTTTGTGTTACTACATATGATATGCTTGATGTTGAGGATTATCAGATAGTGTCTTTAATATGGCAGTATACAAAGTCGATAATCTTGAAAGAGTTTAGTTTATACTAGTTTATTCAATTGCGAAGACAGCTCAAAGCTTATATGAACCGCTCTCGAGTCCACTTCCTGGGTAGAATCAGTACTGAGTGTTGTTTTGGGAGGCATCGGGTCAAGATGGGGATCGAACCCGCAACCTATGACGTGAGCGGCCAACACTCTATCCATTACACTACGCTAAGCCATCTATTTAAATTTTAATGTAAAGAAAGTAATAACAGGATTTGCATACTTTTCTTTAATATATAAAATAAAATGCTCTCATTGTCAATTGTTTGTGTTAATGTTACAGAAGACTAGTTTTTACTTGGAATTTATTTATTTATATTCACTGTAAACGTGATGTAAGATTGTGTTATTTTATTCTGGGTCTCTTACCTACGAATTTCAGGTATATCACAACGGCGGCTATTGATTAATTGACTGATTGAATAATTAACGTAATTTTTATGCAATTTAGGTCTAACAGTTAACCTAACCACTGTGTTAACACTTATCCGTGACAATCAATCTGGATACTTTGCATGGTGTAAACACTTATCCGTGACAATCAATTTGGATACTTTGCATGGTGTAAACACTTATCCGTGACAGTCAATCTGGATATTTTGCATGGTGTAAACACTTATCCGTGACAGTCAATCTGGATACTTTGCATGGTGTAAGCACGTATCCGTGACAATCAATCTGGATACTTTGCATGGTGTAAACACGTATCCGTGACAATCAATCTGGATACTTTGCATGGTGTAAACACCTATTCGTGACAATCAATCTGGATACTTTGCATGGTGTAAACACGTATCCGTGACAATCAATCTGGATACTTTGCATGGTGGAAACACTTGTCCGTGACAGGCAATCTGGATACTTTGCATGGTGGAAACACTTGTCCGTGACAGGCAATCTGGATACTTTGTATGGTGTAAACACTTGTCCGTGACAGGCAATCTGGATACTTTGCATGGTGTAAACATTATCTGCAAGATTTGATATAAAAGATCAGCTATTCCAAGAAGACAGACTGTGGTTCTATGCTAGGCTATAACAAGACGTAGTGTAAATATGAACAATGAATGTTATTAACCCTCCTGGCAGCATCTGGCAATGTGTAAATATCATGTATGTTGGCAGAAACATTAAACTGAGTCCCTATTGCGTACTGTGATACACAAACGAGCACTACGTGTCACAACATCACTACCTGAAAAGCAAAGCAACTGATCTATACTTTATGCAATCTATTTTACTTACTTTTTTATCACTACATGACCAAAATACTGTCAAATATTTGTCAAAATCAACTGACTTCTCATGAAGCGGTATCTTAAAGCATTCAATATTCAAAATACATGATATTTTTCAAGCATTTGATATACATAATTTCATTCAGTTCTCACTACACGATTGAATATTGTCCTGTTTCCATATAATAAAGTATAGGACTTTTACGATAAAAAATACAATATAATCATTCTCTGCGCGCGAATTTCAATCACCACACACCTTCTACGCTCCTTTGTTAGCGGACAATGTCTTCGCTTCCTTTTTGCTAAGAAACAATACTAAACTATTAATTATATATTTCGTCAGTTTTGAAAACTGTGTACCTTTCATCATATAAACACGTGTTTCACTTAGACCGTTTCAGTAATTTAAGTTCAAGAGGTTGACATAAATTCAAAACAAGTTTTGTATATTACATTGTTTTCTTCCATTTCATGTTTTACAGATGCAAACTTATGTTACTACTGTATATCAAGCAGTTGAAATGTCACAAATTGACATTGTTATATATTGAGATACTTGTGTGAGACCTTTATAAAAACATTTTCAGTCAGTGACCTCTAGCGTAGTCTCTTTTAAGGGAATACTTTCTGTAACCGTGATATATACGTATGAATGATTAATAAAGAATCAGTTGTGCTTCAGAAGACATATAGTAATGATGTTCATCCATCCAAAAATATAACATTCTGGCGGCGAGAATTATTAAGAACTCGCCGTTTATGATTGTTCAGTGTTTCATGGCCCATTATATTATGACTTTCTGATAATGAATCTTTAACTTTCATTAAAATGGCTCAGATTGGCAAACTGGAAGAATTTGATGTATAAAAAAGACATTTGTCAATTATGTTGAAAAAAACAAACAGTATTTGAAGCTATTGAAGTTAAACACTAAAAAAGGGGTATCTGTGTTTTTATCAGTTACGGGATCGCCGGCATACAGAACATTGAAAAATCTTGTTGAAAGGACAAATCGTATAATGGACTTGTGTCAATATTGCGAGACCGTTTTATGCAAAAAATATTGGTTATATAAGAATGTTTATGTTTTATAAACGGCACCACTAAAATGAAAGAGAAATTATTAATTGATATGTGGCGGAGTTAAGGAGATTGGAAACACTGTGAATTTGGAGGATTCCTAAAGGAAGCTTGTGTGAGGGCTCATATCTGAGAAAATACATCAGTTATCTGAAACAGGTTTGAACTATGACAAAGCAGTTAAAATGACAATCGGGATTGAAACTGCTGCGAAAGACACATAATTATTCGGTGGCAGTGAAGTAAATTTCACAGGCAAGGCACAGGGTGCCAGGGTACTTGGTTGATCTTATTGTTAAAGAAGAGCTGTTTCAAAAATCGATTTGAAATTGACAACAGAATGGTTTCGATGTAGGAGTGCGCACTACCAAGCAACTTGCAAATTGAAGGTCTCGAAGTGCTATATTAATTTTGTTCCAAAACAGGACATATTGCAAGAAAATATTTAGGAATAAAAGTTTATATAAATTTAAACACTATAAATACGTAAAAAACGGTGAGTGATCCCACGTCTGAATATGAGAGTGACTTTTGTGTCAGTACTGTGTACAGTATAGATAGTCAAAAGAAGTGAATTATAGTGGATTTAGATATACACAACTAACAAATAAGTTTTCATTTGGACACGGACCGTGCTTATACTTTCATAAATGAAAACACATACAATAGAAACTTGAGAAACTTTAAATTCAAAATCACAAAACTTTGATTTAACTCTTACACGGGAGGTACAATTGAGTTGAAAGGTGAATTCACTGCAGAAGTCAAATATGAACATCAACCAAGTAAAAAGCTAATTGCGGCTTAAGGGAACATATCAAATATTTTGGGCAGAGACTGGTTACACAATAGTACATTAAAATGGAGTAACATTTTGGCAGTGGAAAGAAGCTAATTATCTGGAGGAATAGTATACGCACTTTTTTAAGAAACAGCCTGGCCAACCAAAAAAGGGGTCCAAAGCAAATATTCGCGTTAAGGGCGACGCCAAGTCAGTATATTGCAAAGTAAGGCTTGTGCCGTATGCTTTAAAGAAAAACTTGAGAATTAATTAAGAAAGTTGTAAGAAGAAGGCATAATTTACCCCGTTAAGACCAGCGAGTGGGCTGCACCAATCGTGGTTGTTCCCAAAAACGACACAGTTTTGCGATGTGTGGGGACGATAAAAACAGTAAATCGTTGTATACACGAAGAAAAATATCCGTTTCCTACTACGGAAGATATGTTTGCAACACTTGCAGGGGACAAGAAAATCCACAAGTTGGATCTAGCATAGGCCTATAGCCAACTTGAACTAGAGACTGGTTCAGAGAAATATTTGACAATCAAACCACACCAGGGCTATATCAATATATTAGATTAGCTCCGCGCCAACAATAGTTCAATTGGTAATGGACCGAATCCTTACAGGATTACCAAATGTTATGTGCCGGATTGATGATATTCTGATAACAGCCTCAGATGATCGGACACACTAATCAACACTCCGGGAGGTGTTTCGCAGATTGGATGAGCATAATATCCAATTAAGAGAAGATAAGTGTACGTTCCTAAGTGATAAAGGTATATATACATGAGACATATGATAGTTAAGGACGGTTTGCACAGCAACCGATGAGAAAAGTAATGCAGTGGATTACAAATTGTGGGTACACCGAAATTTAAGAATGCTCAAACCAGTAAATTGAACATTGAAACAGAGGATTATGGTAGTGCAGATGATGGGATAACAATGCAACAATATTATCTTCAGAGAGGCTGTATTCAACACGCAAAAGAAAGGACAGATTACAATTTAAGGTTCGCATCTGTGTTTAGCTACACATGTGAATCTGAAGTTCACACTTTTAGAAAGCTATTAGTGTTAGTAACATCTGTCCTTCAAAACAATTAGAAATCGATAATTATTAGTTAACAGCTGGAACCCGATGAAAAACAACCATTTTATTCATAAACTAAATTCTTGCGTGTTGATAATTTTGACATAAATTCGGCATTTCACTGTTTTGTTTAGATAAATCTGATACTTAATGACCTCACATTGATGTTTATCAGCGGTGTCTTATTTAAGTCTCATTGTTATCAAAATAATGAAGTCATGTAGCGGTCAATGTGTCCTGTATCATTAAGAGGCTGTGAATGAATCTGTACAGTTATAGTAACCTATCCACTTGGGAAACATTAGGTTATCAGTAATATTTATTTGAAGGTGTTTCACTGAATTGATTTAACAGTGATTGGACTTTAATAACTAGAGGTTTTAAACTAGTCATATGAAAAAAATATTCAGTAAAATCGTATTTATTGGAAATAATAATTCTGTAATTAAACATTATGACTATGTTCTTTATTAAGTGTGGGAGATTGTTATAAATTGAGATACTTGTGTGAGACCTTCAGAACAACCGCTTCAGTCAATGACCTCTACTGAACTCTTTTTTTAGGGAATATTTTCTGTAACCTTGATATATATGTATGACTGGTTAATAAACAATGACTTGTGCTTTAGCCGACATATACTAATGTTGTGCTTTAGCTGACATATACTTATATTGTGCTTTAGCTGACATATACTAATGTTGTTCATCAACCCCAAGATATAACAGACATATATTGTATAGTGTATCGCTACACATGAGTGCCATCTGCGTTACATTCAATGTGCCTACTTGTTTTACATGTATAGGCTTACATTTAATACTGTTTTATTACTTAGTTGACACTTTTCACCTAGTTTTGGAGTGGGCAGTGATTTTTACATAAAGTGTGTACAGTGTTTATATCATCAAAGAGTTACGATTGTCGTATTTAGCTGCTGCTTAAAATCATCATAACCTGAAGACATGTTGATATTTTTTTAATATGTGTATATTGTGGGATCGTGTGTATCATATCGGTATTTTAACCATCTAAACAGTAACAATAAAACGCTTGACAGCTGTGTATGAAGATTCATTGGGCTTTGAGGTTACAGTATCATCCTGTAGTTTAAAAATATACACTTGGAATAGAAAAATGGATTGTCGGAGAAGCAAATTCACGATAATTGCCGTAGTGTTGCAGTGCTTGTTTATTGTAATATTTGGTATTCTGGGAGAGTATGGTGACACAGCCAGGCCAATAAAACCGAAATCGTCAGACGACATGAAGGCCATGTATCCATGTAAGTTATGTTCCTATGTCCATGGTTATTCCTAACAACAGTCATGTTTATATACATGGTTATTCCTAACAACACTGATGTTTATGTCCATGGTTATTCCTAACAACAGTCATGTTTATATACATGGTTATTCCTAACAACACTGATGTTTATGTCCATGGTTATTCCTAACAACAATCATGTTTATATACATGGTTATTCCTAACAACACTGATGTTTATGTCCATGGTTATTCCTAACAACATTCATGTTTACGCCATGGTTATTTCTAACAACATTCATATTTGTTTCCATTGATATTCCTAACAACACTGATCTTTATGTCCATGGTTATTTTTAACAACAGTTATGTTTTTATGTGTTAGCAAATTTCTGAAACTGCATATGTAAATGTCCTCTGTGGTACTTTTTGTATTAAATATTGGTGTAGAACACAAATACGAAATGTCCTTGAGCAATACAAATAAAACAAGATAAAAAAAGTGCGCAGCCATTACTGTTTTTCGTTTTCAATGCAGATGTGCTTCTGGCAATGGGGCCACCTGACTAGTAATAAACCAATTTGTAAATATACACAGAGAGAGAGAGAGAGATGTTCAGACAGACAAAAAGATATTTAAATTAGTCACATCCGCCTCATTACTGTTAACAATTCTCTTAACAGACATACAGACGGACGGACGGACGGACGGACGGACAAATACACATTGCAACAGTTCAAATACACATGTAGTACATTGTACAAGTACAAATACACATGTAGTACATTACAAAAGTACAAATACACATGTAGTACATTGTACAAGTACAAATACACATGTAGTACATTGCAAAAGTACAAATACACATGCAGTACGTTGTACAAATACAAATGCACATGTAGTACATTACATAAGTAAGTACAAATACACATGTTGTACATTGCACAAGTACAAATACACATGTAGTACATTGTACAAGTACAAATCCACATGCAGTACATTACACAAGTACAAATACACGTGTAGTACATTACAAAAGTATAAATACACATGTAGTACATTGCACAAGTACAAATACATTGTAGTACATTACAAAAGTATAAATACACATGTAGTATACATTGCACAAGTACAAAGAATGCATTGCACAAGTACAAACAGTGGATTGCACAAGTACAAACAGTACAATATTTCTAAATACATGTTGTTGTATTTATCAATTATCTAAGTAAGTTTGGGCTAAATAACAATGGTATTATGTATAAAAGAATTTTTTTTCAAATGATAGTCCGACCTATATATAGCTATTTTTTACAAAAAAAATGTGATTAACTAAAAACGTTAGGGGAATTATGAAAAACAAACAACAGAAATCCACCCTCAGCATTACGGAAATAAATTATAACAGGAAAAAAAAAACGCCAGAAAGCAACATTTGACAGGGGGCACCGTATGCCCACCAGCCTCAGCTGGGACGTAGCTCTCCAAGACCCTCCTCCTTTCTGAGTATTTCAAAAGGGGACAGGTTCGCGCCTAGCTAACATTTACATGCACAGTCGTGTTAAGGTACAGTGACATTCGCACGTGTGGTTCGTTTGTAGTTCTACCTGCACACTGTATTTTGTAATTGATGGTATTATCAATGTTCTTGTTTCAAAGTTAACAAATACTAATCGGGCGCGATTAGTTCAGTCGGTTACGCGTCTGACTATCAATCCAGGGGGCGTGAGTTCGAATCCCCCACCCGGCAATAGTCTCCGCGATGATTGATATATGACATTGTGTCTCATTATCATTTGTCTCTCACCACTGATTCAAGTTGGAAAGTTATCAGTTACTTGCGGAGATGGGGTGTGCTCGAGTACTGGTTAATCAAAGGAAACAGTGGCTAGCTTAACTGATCGTCTGTTAGCCCTCGATGGCATAAAAATGACGCTTAATATTCAATATGTCTTATGTCTTATGTCTAATATTCAATCAATCAATCAATCAATCAATCAATCAATCAATCAATCAATCAATCAATACCAATAATCAGTCAACATTAAACTGTAAACATAAACACGACATACAATAGCTGCGCGTGTGTGCACATACCCAACTGTATTTAAACAACATACAGACGCGTCCGTTCCACCAATAATTAAAAACAAATAAAACTCCGGAAATACACACAATTTATTTAAAAAACAATTGAAATTAAATGTGTTTGTATTATTACTATAGTTATTTTTCTTTTGGCTGCTTTTTGAAAGATTGAAAGAGTCCAAAATAAAAAAAATCAATCTTTGAAAATACCGATCCGCTAATTTACCATCTTTGTTTATATTCTGTCTATATTTGGCAATCACTCGGGTGTTTTTCGACAATTATCACGTATTATGATGCCGACAATCGGACAAATATTTTACAAACAGCATGGCAATGTACAATTCTTTCCGTATCAAATAAGACGATTGTACTTACTGTTGACTTTTACGCATTGCAAGGTTGAGACAGAATTGTCCGCACCGCTATATCTAAATATATTCGGCAGTTTATGGAAGTGGGTGTCTAGATCTGTTCTCTCCTATAGTTATCATTAACAAGTTACACACAAAATGTTTAAAAAAAGGTATGGCCTGAGAAAAGATTAATTGCTTAAATATGTATATTGATACCTTTCACGATCGCTGTCAGATATACGCCCTGATAAAAGCTGTGATCGCCAAGGCTCGGGTTATAGTAGTCGAGTCTAAGGCATTCTATTGAAAAAATGAAAATGGAGGATGGTGCATTTTAGAAATGTTTTAGTATAACATATTCATCTTCTCAAAACTGACATACATTTTGCTTAGGATACGTTATTGCATGTTAACATGGATAAAAACATAATTGATGTTTCCTTGGACATTATTTCTCTCATCCCGATAAAACAATTGGTTCATATTTTCCCACAAATATGCCATATATGATGCATTCCAAGCATTTTCAAGAGTTATGTCCCTTTCCAACACGATATATATACTGATATAATTCATGTAGTACTGGGTGTTGTTTTTATTTAGAGGTTATCGGTTCGAGCCTAGGATCGGACCCCTAGTAGCGCAAGAGGCCGACACTTCATCAACTGTGCAGTTATCATGATAACATTATATTATATCAGCACAGTGTTGTCAGGGGAATAAGGATTCAAAAGAAAACTTTAACATATTGTATAAATGTTTCACCATAAATAACTTTTAACAACATTGGAAAAGTTAATAACTATCATCATTATTGTGATATGACAATGAACCATGAACGATAATAACTAGAAAAACCACATTTGAACAAGTCAGTCAGTCATGAGACACTTAACCATCATATACATATACATACTTAATGTATCACCGGATAGATAGATAACCAAAACACCGTAACATTCGGGTAATTGAATAAAACTTGATAAAGTGTTGGTGAAATACAACTCGTTTCCGGCGAAACAATGCCGAAAGAGTTGGACTCACATGTCGGGTAGTATGTTCTATGAAACGATTTAGCATCTCATGACTATAGTGTGAAGGATGAACGAGTATTTATATTCAGGAGTTCAGGACAAGTCACATTGGGTACAGTAGACGGTATTTATCATAACATTGAGTCGATGAAAACCAGTTGAAGTGTGGTATAGTTGTAGGTATGGTGTAGTTGTAGGTATGGTATAGTTGTGGGTATAGTATGGTTGCATGTATGATATAATTGTATGTATGATATAGTTGTAGGTATGGTTCATTGATAGGTATGAAATAGTTGTAGGTAAAGAATAGTTGTAGGTATGCTATAGTTGTAAGTATGCTATAGTTGTAGGTATGGTATATTTGTAGGTATGATATAGTTGTAGGTATAGTTTAGTTATAGGTATGTTATGGTTGTAGGTTTGCTATGGTTGTAGGTATGGTATAATTGTAGGTATGGTATATTGATAGGTATGATATAGTTGTAGGTATAGAATAGTTGTAGGTATGTTATAGTTGTAGGTATGGTATAGCTGAAGGTATGCTATATTTATAGGTATGATATAGTTGTAGGTATAATATAGTTGTAGGTATAGTTTATTTGTAAGTATGGTCTATTTATAGGTATGGTACAGTTGTAGGTACGCTATATTTTCAGGTATGATAAAGTTGTAGGTATGGTATGGTTGTTGGTATGGTAAAGTTGTGGGTATGGTATAGTTGTAGGTATGGTATAGTTGTAGGTATGGTATAGTTGTGGGTATGGTATATTTGTGGGTAAGTTATAGTTGTACGTATGTTATGTTTGTAGTTATGGTATAGTTGTGGGTATAGTATGGTTGTAGAAATGGTATAGTTGTAGGTATGGTATAGTTGTGGGTATGTTATATTTGTAGGTAAGGTATAGTTGTACGTATGGTATAGTTGAAGGTATGTTATGGTTGTAAGTATGGTATAGTTTGAGGTATGGTATAGTTGTAGGTATGGTATAGTTGTTGGTATGGTAAATTTGTAGGTATGATATAGTTGTAGGTAAAGTATAGGTGTAGGTATGCTATATTTATAGGTATGTACAGTTGTAGGTATGCTGTTTTTATAGGTATGATATAGTTGTAGGTATAGTATAGTTGTAGGTATGCTATATTTGTAAGTATGGTCTATTTAAATGTATGGTATAGTTGAAGGTATGCTATATTTGTAGGTATGGTATAGTTGTAGGAATGGCTTAGTTGTAGGTATGGTATAGTTGTAGATACGATAGTTGTGAGTATAGTAGGTTGTAGTTATGATATAGTTGTGGGTATGATATAGTTGTATATATGATATAGTCGTAGGTATGGTATATTTGTAGGTATGGTATAGTTGTGGGTATGGTATATTTATAGGTATTATATATTTGTAGGTATGCTATATTTATAGGTACTGTATAGTTGTAGGTTTGATATAGTTGTGGGTATGGTATATTTATAGGTATGGTATATTTGTAGGTATGCTTTATTTATAGGAATGGTATAAGTGTAGGTATGGTATAGTTATAGGTATGATATAGTTGTAGATATTGTATAGTTGTAGGTAAAGTATAGTTGTAGGTATGGTATAGTTGTATGTATGCTATATTTATAGGTATGGTATAGTTGTAGGAATGGTATAGTTGTGGGTATGGTATTGTTGTAGATATGCTATTTTTATAGGTATGATATAGTTGTTGGTATGGTATAGTTGTAGGTATGTTCTAGTTGTATGTATGCTATATTTATAGGTATGGTATAGTTGTAGGTATGGAATAAGTGTGGGTATGATATGGTTGTAGGTATGATATGGTTGCATGTATGATATACTTGTAGGTATGGTATATTTTAGGTATGGTGTAGTTATAGGCACGGTGTAGTTGTAAGTATGGTTTTGTAAAGACCAGCGTTTTGGCTACGCTTACCTCCGATATGGTAAAGTCATACATACAAACCGAAAATTATTACAACATTTTCTGCATTATTTGCTGGCCGTTTCAGTAACATATACACTATATACGTTTATACTTCAGCGACCTTATTTGTGTTTTGCCATTAAAATTAATGCCTTAACCTATAGAAATGCAATAAAACTTTTAAAAACCTGCTCATTTTCAGACTTCATCTTAGTTAAATGGTAATTATAACATAATTGAAGTTTAGTGGACGTGTTTCAAATTCATATTTTTATCTTAAATTTAATATGAAAATCTATACATTGATAGAACGACTGTAGCATAAACAATCTCAGCATTGGATCTGAGGGCATCGGCTCTGATTCCCATTTGGCATTATTCTGTGTTCTTCGACAAAGCGTTTCATCAACAAAAACTTAGAACTGTTTTTTAACTATGCTTGTGCTGGCATTGTGATTTACGTTCGATCCTGAAACTGTCGCATTAAGCGATATGACAGGCTGTTACAGCTCTCGGTCTACATTCTTGTGTTGGTAATAACTAAGCCGTGGTTTGAATGCTTCAATACGTGCGTGTGATGCGAAGTTCTACTGGACTAGTAGGTCCTACATGTACGGCATGGTATTTTTTCTGATGTCTGCTGTTATTTACGTGTTCATCTTTTGTCGTCGATTGTTACTCACCAAGTTGAGTAAAATTCTAGACTGGACAGTACAACGTTGGTATAATGTTGCACAATGTTACGTTATTCTGGTAGCGAATATAATAATGTCACGCTCATATTATAACCTAATATAGATGGTTGCAAAAAAGACACACGCCAAGCAAAGAATTTTAAACATTCCAGTTATAATTTCAACTTTGTTTGCAGACTTCCAAGATGTCCACGTAATGATATTCATAGGTTTCGGATTTCTTATGACCTTCCTGAAGCGGTATGGTCTCAGTGCTGTTTCCCTTAATCTGCTAGTTGCTGCCTTCGTTATACAATGGTCATTCATCGTTCGGGGAATCATTCATCATATTGCGCATGGGCGTGCCAAGTTTCCCGTTCATCTTGGAGAGTGAGTACATCTGTGTTCTCTGTTTGACGAGCCATTTTAGCTCACTAGAGTCGAGTTTAATTACCACATTGTGTTTTATTCTTTTTTTGTATGCCAACTCATCGGTTACTGTTTTTGGTGTTTTCACAATCACACTGGCTTTAGTAATTAAATACTAACTTACACATTCGACTTGTTTACTTGTTAAGATAGACTTATCGAATTATTGCCGAAAGAATTACTTCGATTATTCAAGCCAAGGCACCATGACAAGGCGATTTATTTTGACTGAATTTGAAACAATTATCAATACTTCTATTACACGCAATACGACGTATCAATTCCCTTACGGATTGTTGTTTTTTGAAATTTTTTAGATAGCCCAATTTTATCACTGTTATTGTCAAATCCGCTTCTTGCCATTCATCTCAATTCTCATAAATAGTATTAAATGCAAAGCAGGGTTTAGTTTTTATTAACAGTGACACGGCCGTCACTATTTACTGTGATAAGACAATGTCTACATCCGTAACGTTTGTTTTAATGCCTCTTGATTCCAATCCTACTTTAAATACTAGAACTGATTTTCCAACTGACATTAAACTATAATACCATCATATCATGACGCAACGATTTGTATGTTTTATCAATCAGAATGTTGTCCGCCGACTTTACTTCTGCTACGGTGTTGATATCGTTTGGAGCTGTCCTGGGTAAGACAAGTCCCCTACAGCTGCTGGTCATGGCCCTCGTAGAAGTTGTCCTCTCACAGGTCAATGAATGGGTCGGACTGGACAAACTTGGGGTAAAGTTTTAACTAGATCATATAATGATTAAATTACAAAGTTTTTTATTTAATTAAATAACTATAACACCTGTCTTATTGTATAATTTATAGAAAAGTACAATTGATTAACGTGGAAGGTGATGAATGGCAATGCTACAAGCTTGGTCAAAATATTGTAATTAGCTACATGCCAGTTACTTTACGAAGAACAATGATTCTATTAACATTCAGATATATTTATAAACGTCTGAGGTTGTCGTAAATGCATTACATGGATATATGGAAAACGTAAACTTTGTTTAAAATCGCACAAGTCTTTCCTCGACTGATGTGTTACGGAAGTGTGAGGGCTTGTCACAGAAGACCATGATTCGGAGCAGTGTCAATCTGTATTAAACTATCCGGGGTATTAAAGTAGGTTGGCACGCGTATAGCAGAGGTAAGCTAAATCGTACACAGTAACCATTTCTCTATGGGACCGTATTGACTTTGGTTTAATGTATGATCTTTAATGATTATGTCAGGTCTTCTGACGAGTTACCAAGGGCAGACAACAGTTCCCTCCACATGTGTATGTACTATTACCGTATATTGTAGGCAGACAACAGTTCCCTCCACATGTGTATGTACTATTACCGTATATTGTAGGCGGCTGATGTCGGGGAGTCTATGTTCATTCACACATTCGGTGCTTACTTTGGACTAGCTGTTGCACGTGTTTTGAATGACGGACATTACGAAGAGGCCAAGGGCGAAGGGACTGTCTATCATTCAGACATCTTCTCCATGATAGGTAAGTAAAGCTTCTCTCCCTGTGACCCCTTCCTTTACTCCCAACCCATCCCCTCACACACAGAAATACATTATCCCATTGTATGCAGTGTTTACGTTTTCGACCCTTTAATTCGCATTAGGATTTGTTATAATATCATTTAGCTTATATTGATATTATATTAAACAGATGTTGACTATAACTTTTTAAAATCATAACAATTCCTTCTATCGTTATACAAATCTTTATTGCATTTTAATCTCCTGCAGGGACTGTGTTTCTATGGATATTCTGGCCTAGTTTCAATGCGGGTGCAATAGGGGGCGACGAACAACAAAGGGCTATAATCAACACTTATCTGTCCCTGGCTGCTTGCACAGTTATCACATTCGCTATATCGCAGATTGTAGACAAGAATGGCAAATTCAACATGGTATGTTTGGGGAATTTGTAGTGTATTAGTTGTATTGGTCTAACTGTTGTGTTTGGACAATACTGGGTATACGAAAGGCATGATTTTTTTGTCATTTATTCAAATGTGCATATAATCGTTTATTTATTAATTAAGTGTGTACATTATTTCCACTAGGGGACGATTTAGGATTGTTGTTTAATGAGGGCAGAACTAGAAATATAAGGATGAATGCATATTAACATCTTATGAAAACAACTATGTGTGCATTACAGATTTTTTTTGGTCAGATTTTGTTCTTCTTGAAACAATATAAATGTCAGTTAAAAAATAAATAGGGGAAATTAATTGTATTTGTACCTATTTTATTAATATATTACAATAGGTTCACGTGCAAAATGCAACATTGGCTGGTGGAGTTGCGTTAGGGACCAGTGCCAACATGCCCATACATCCGTGGGCAGCGTTACTCGTTGGTTCCCTGGCCGGGGTCCTATCTGTAGTCGGTTACGCGTTTATTACAGTGAGTATAACTGGACATATTGACGTTTAAGTTAAGACCACATGTTTCACTAGTAATATTTAAAAGTATGCACGTGAAATGAAAATAGTACACTAATATCCATACATCGATATTTATAATTCCACCACCCCTATAGCTCGTGGCCCCTTTACCTCTTCATGGAGTGTTAAAAACTGTTCTTATATGATAAAAGTACTTAGCCAGGATTAAAAGCCGAACATTTTAATCGGTTGATGTTTTTCGGCTGTTAATTGATTGTAAGTATAACACACACATCAACACAAATAATTGCAGGTTAATATAAGTATAACACATATCAACACAAATAATTGCAGGTTAATATAAGTATAACACATATCAACACAAATAATTGCCGGGTAATACAAGTATAACACATATCAACACAAATAATTGCAGGTTAATATAAGTATAACACATATCAACACAAATAATTGCAGGTTAATATAAGTATAACACATATCAACACAAATAATTGCCGGGTAATACAAGTATAACACATATCAACACAAATAATTGCAGGTTAATATAAGTATAACACATATCAACACAAATGATTGCCGGGTAATACAAGTATAACACATATCAACACAAATAATTGCAGGTTAATATAAGTATAACACATATCAACACAAATAATTGCCGGGTAATACAAGTATAACACATATCAACACAAATAATTGCAGGTTAATATAAGTATAACACATATCAACACAAAACATATCAACACAAATAATTGCCGGGTAATACAAGTATAACACATATCAACACAAATAATTGCAGGTTAATACAAGTATAACACATATCAACACAAATAATTGCAGGGTAATACAAGTATAACACATATCAACACAAATAATTGCCGGGTAATACAAGTATAGCACATATCAACACAAATAATTGCCGGGTAATACAAGTATAACACATATCAACACAAATAATTGCCAGCTAATATAAGGTTAACACATATCAACACAAATAATTGCCGGGTAATATAAGTATAACACATATCAACACAAATAATTGCCAGCTAATATAAGTATAACACATATCAACACAAATAATTGCCAGCTAATATAAGTATAACACATATCAACACAAATAATTGCCAGCTAATATAAGTATAACACATATCAACACACAACGTGGGTTAGTAAGGTTACGGTCATAATCCAGGTTACGACGATGACTCGGGGTTTAATCTTCTATGTCAAACTAGCCAACTTGACACTGGTGGCTCAGGTATCATCCCCAGGTCAAACTGATTCTCGTGACAGATTAAAGGGAAAGTTATGAAAGTGAAAGGCGGTTAGCGTCTCATTGTGTTGTTTGTGTTAGTAATAATGTCTCAGTAACCTCGTTCACTATTGGAAGAGTACTTAATACAACCAGGAAAATAAACGCTTACTTTATGATAGCTTACTAAAATATCCACCGTTCTAGAAAAAGAAAGCGTCTGGGCCATATAATTTAGCACCATTTTCGTTTTACTAATGTAGATGAACTGCAAAAACGCGATAACTCTACTGTAAATGTGAGACCTGCACGTGTCCGTCTTTTTCACGGCCGGACCTACAATTAAAGCCTGAGCCTTCGTCACTACCTGGATTTTGACCGTTACACTCCTAACGCTCCTGTTATAGCCGTCATTGTTAATACTTATGCTCTCCCTAAACACGGGTCGGCATTATTTCAAACAATCACGACTGTTTCATAAAAATTGAATGCATCAATTAGTTTAAAACTTATATATTTTACTTCGATAGTGAAACAAGTTATTAGACTACACCTTAAACAAACCAGTACTATGCATATTCGGAAAAATATGTATCTTACAATATCATCTTGCGCTTCAGATAACACGAAAGTCACGTGGTAGCCATTATTCCTTTTCAGCCTTTCCTAAATAACAAACTAAAGATTCACGACACCTGCGGTGTTAACAACCTGCACGGAATGCCGGGGATTCTCGCCGGTATTGTAGGGGCTATTGCCGCAGCTATGGCTTCAACTGAATCATGGGGGGAGAGGTAAGAAAAATAATACTGTACATAAAACAATTTTCATATAAATTACGGTGAAGAAGTGTGTAATAAACGCATGACATCTTCTTTTATATCAACAAAGTGTAAAGCAAAGCTTCTCAACATATAGTTGCCAACTCGCTTAATTGATTGATTGAAAATTTAGCGTCATTTTATGCCGTCGAGGGCTAACAGACGATCAATTAACCTTACCACTGTTTCCTGGGATTAACTAGTACGCGAGCACACTCCATCTCCGCAAGTAACTGGTAACTTTCTCACTTGAATCAGTGCTGAGAGACGAATGATAATGAGACACAATGTCGTGTAGCAATCATCACGGAGACTGTTGCCGGGCGGGGGATTCGAACTCATGACCCCTGGATTGATAGTCAGACGCGTAACCGACTGAGTTAATCGGGCCCGGCAACTTATATAATACATACTCATTTGATATATGTCACATCGACTTGAAATGTAAACTTTGGCGTAATAATATCACTAAATTTCTTTACATTTTCTTTAGTTTGTATCAGATTTTTCCGGCAATGAATCCCATACAAACTAATTCGTCCGAATATATCATGACTGGGAGAGATAGTAAGACACAGGGCGGGTTCCAGATGCTGGCACTTGTCGTTACCTTGGCTGTAGCCATCATCGGCGGCGCCATTACTGGTAAGATGATTTTATTAAATTAACATGTTCATTGTATCTTTTGTCACTTTGTCTTATAATGATATTTTCGGTACCAAAGCTACATTTCAAAAAAAAAAAATGACAATTATCAAAATGTCTTAAAAATTTCCGATTAACATCAAGCTTGTTTGAGCATACGATATATTGGATAAATTTTAAAGTGAAATAAAACAAATAAATAAGTTACATCTATACCTTACGAGCATTAGATAACATATAGTTTTAAATATGTATAATATTGCACTTACTGTGATTTGAAAGTAACAAATTAGTATTCAAATATGTAAATCCCAATAGCATGCATGATTCTCCTGCTTAAATTGATTGTTTATGGTTCTACTGGATACCCCCACACACCCATGGCCACAAGAAATTAACAAAGAAAACCAGTTTTCTAGACTTTCCGCGGGTTACCCGCTGAGTGTTGCAATGATGTGTCTTCTACTTTAAGATTCAAACTGATAGTGTGCTTTCCCATTTACCAGATCGAGTTTTCTTGATTAGGTATTGTTAAGTTTCGTACGGATCCAATCACTCAAAGTTTTCTTCCAACATCATTATGGATCTGATTTAGATATAGTGGATAATAAGCAGACTGCCTTACTCCGTTTAAGATGATAAATTTCCATCTAGTATTATCCGTTGACCGTGGCAGTAATTACATTGCTTCTGAAAACACACACACTGAGAAATGCACCTTGTTACAGTAAGTCATTCTGTAGTTATAATCTGGCACTGAAGATCGAAGACGTATTGGAGCGTGTCTCAGAACATGTGTCTCGTGCATTTACCTGACAAATGGGAGTTTAACCAGTTTGTATGGTACATGTATATTAATTACATTGGGAAATAGTCTAAAATGTTCATCTTGGTATTCAGTATAAATTTGACTAATGATTCAAGAAGCTTTATAAGACTATATATACAGGCTATATGTACAGACTATATGTAAAAACTATTTATACAGCTTTATTAGACTATATGTACAGACTTTATGGACAGACTATATGTAAAGACTATTTGTACAGCTTTATAAGACTATATGTACAGACTTTATGTACATACTATATTCACAGCTTTATAAGACTATATGTACAGACTATATGTAAAGACTATTTGTACAGCATTATAAGACTATATGTACAGACTATATGTAAAATCTATATGTACAGCTTTATAAGACTATATATACAGACTATATGTACATCTTTATAAGACAATATATAAAGAATATACGTACAGACTATATGTATACACTATATGTATAAACTATATGTACGGACTATATGTACGGACTATATGTACGGACTATATGTACGGACTATATGTACAGACTATATGTACAGATTATATGTACATACTGTATATTCAGACTATATGTATAGACTATATGTACAGACTATATGTACATACTATATGTACAGACTATATGTACATACTATATGTACATACTATATGTACAGACTATATGTACAGACTATATGTACAGACTATATGTACATACTATATATTCAGACTATATGTACATACTATATGTACAGACTATATGTACAGACTAAATGTACAGACTATATGTACAGACTATATGTAAAATATATATGTACAGCTTTATAAGACTATATATACATATTATATGTACATCTTTATAAGATAATATATAAAGAATATACGTAAAGACTATGTGTATACACTATATGTACAGACTTTATGTATATATTATATGTACGGACTTTATGTACGGACTATATGTACGGACTATATGTACGGACTATATGTACGGACTATGTGTACAGACTATATGTACAAACTATATGTATAGACTATATATTCAGACTATATGTATAGACTATATGTACAGACTATATGTACAGAATATATGTACATACTATATGTACAGACTATATGTATAGACTATATGTACAGACTATATGTACATACTATATGTACAGACTATATGTACAGACTATATATACAGACTATATGTACATACTATATGTACAGACTATATGTACAGACTATATGTACATACTATATGTACATACTATATGTACAGACTATATGTACATACTATATGTACAGACTATATGTACAGACTATATGTACATACTATATATTCAGACTATATGTACATACTATATGTACAGACTATATGTACAGACTATATGTACAGACAATATGTACAGACTATATGTACAGACTATATATACACAGACTATCTGTACAGACTATTCTTCTAGGTCTTCTGTTACGTCTCCCTTGCTTCGACAATGTCAATGGTGACCAGATGTTCGATGACAGACAGTTCTTCTTAGTGGAGGATCAAGGATTTCCAAAAAATAGCAACGAATCAACAGATGACGATGATGAAAACAGCGACACGAGGTTGTTAATATAGCATAAACAAACATGTATGTTATATCAAACTATTCAGTGGTTTATGTTTATCAGTGATACGAACCGCATAGAAATAAAAATGGTGCACAGTTTACAATGTTGCTTAAGGTCAGATAGTATATAGTTTAAAAACAAGTTTCTTGGTTATCACTCAATGATAAACACCAATTTCACACAACAAATCGTTAAGAGACAGGGGAGACTGCGATCTGTTTGATAAATTGAACAGCGGTCTGTCATCCTGCATACGTTAGTTGCGGAATGCCAAAAGTTATACTCAAACCCATTCTAAATTATTCCTTTTACCAAATAAAACGAGATGGCATTATAATGTGTTGAAAATTGCGCGACTACATATTCAAAAATTTACAATGTTGAGGCGCAGTTAAGTATGCTACATTTAGAAATGGGTCTCCTCCTATTTTTAAAATAAACTTTGGAAAAATTTGTTTTTATAAAATGATCGCTGTGTTCTTCTTCACGCTGTTTAAAGTTTTATACAGTGTTCTATATGGTATTTGTTACATCTGCATGCTGGTCTTTTTAATGTGGGTATAGGTACATAGTTGCAATATTGCAATAAAAAAGATCTACGTAATCTTAATCTCGTGCTACATTGAATATATAATATTATATTTCATTTGAGCAAAACATTTTTATCCCTTTAATTTATTTACAGACATTTGGTGCAGTAAACAGATGCCGAGGAAGAAAATAATCGAGATTAAAGAAAATTGAGATTGCATATATTGCCAAATACGTACAAGTGCTCAGATGCTGAGGGATATAAAAGGATAATTCGATATAGACGTATACCCAGAATAAAAATTATATCATAGTTAGATAAATGTATATGGTGTAGCTTAATGTCGAACTACTATATTATCGATACAAAACAATGTTGTAACATCGAAATTTACTTTTGTAGCCATACATTCCATCGATGCTATATTACGCATACAAGCATAATCAAACATAAAACCACTATCAATCCATTTGATATACGCCTATGCTTGTCACTATAATATGCCATTGTACTTTTTAATTCAAACAAGCTAGCCTTTTTATACATGGCGTTTTTACTGACATAATCCTTCGACCAACTAAGTACCAATGCGATTTTTGTATATCAGCTCACTTTTTATGATCTTATTTTGACTCCATGCTGTTATAGTATCTGGTTCCTTGAAATCACGGAATTCATTCAGTGATGCTAGAAAATTGAATACCATTTACGTCGATGTAATGGGGGCGTGGTGGGTTTAA
Organism: Panopea generosa; assembly: GCA_029582155.1. Classification (NCBI taxonomy): domain Eukaryota; kingdom Metazoa; phylum Mollusca; class Bivalvia; order Adapedonta; family Hiatellidae; genus Panopea; species Panopea generosa. The sequence goes on along the minus strand of CM055897.1, from coordinate 87,640,424 downwards.
CATGATTCATTATCCAACATGAACATACTTAATAAATCGAATCTGCTATTTTCTTCAATTTAGTTGCGTTTTGGATATCAAAGGGGTCCCTTTTCTAAATATTAATAAGGTGGTTGATGCTAGTTTATCTTTATACCACTTTATATCACTTTTGTCAGTGATATAACAATATTTGATAACGGGTTCTGAAATCACAGAACGCAAGATAGCGATTGTAACATCTTGCGCTTCTGATGTCACAATTGACGTGATTCTGATTGGTGTATTAACAGCAACTGTGGCTTACGTGAGGTGCGCTGAGGGTGGCATGCACAAAGATATAAGTACAACAGTGCCAGTGCTATCATGTACAAAGGAGGACGTTAACATACTCAAGGACTTGTATATATAAGTATATATAAGTACTTGACATAATTAATGAAACAATATTATATGTCCTATTTTTATTAGACATTTTAAGATGATAAGTTTGCTACAAGTTCCTTAATAAAAAAACATTCCACAAAAGGTCAGCAAATATGCATAACGGATGTCAGTGAACAGAAGACAAAATAGTTTATAATTTGGATTTAAGAATAATACAGAATTAATCACCAGAAATATAACATACAAGTTCACATGCATGCATGAAATTGAAATGAAAAATGAAACAAGTAAATTCAAATACATGTAAAATGTATAAACGAGGGTGAATATGAACAATTCTGCTCCGTTAAAGTAAATCCCAATGTAAATATATATTGAATTGTTATAGAATAGTGAAATTATCCTTTAACTTGGATACTCCTTGTTACGACCATATCCATCACGGTCATACTATACCGCCATATGTAGCTCCATGGTCATATGTAGTATTCATTCAAATAAAATAGTACTAAATTAGCAAACATATCAATTTATCTGTCATATTAACACGTATGTAAGCATATATTTGCTGCAGTGTCGTGTTAAATATTTTATTTTGATTTAAACATATTTTATTTTTCAGTTTTTATTTCAGATAAACAAGTACAATTTACAAAATGAAAAAAAGATTAGGACGTACAGTAAATAACGACACGTTACAGTGTATGCTTCGTTTGAATTTAGGATGAATTAAATTGTTATGTTTATAAATACAATAAAGAATATTAATGAAAGCATGTGTCAATTTTCATTTCAAATCCAATTATTCCTAATATTTAATAATGATAATGGCTGAATATATGTTTGCATGCTTGAAAAATTGTTGTGATTTCATTTACTACGAAATTCAATGTACATGGCCATTGATCAGATTCCTATGAAATAACCATTTCCATGTCAGAATGTTCATGTCTGGGTTAGGGATATATTACACCTGATATTGCTATGTGAAAGCAAATGTTCATGTCTGGGTTAGGGATAGATTACACCTGATATTGCTATGTGAATGAAAATGTTCATGTCTGTCTGGGTTAGGGATAGATTACACCTGATATTGCTATAATAATACAAATGCTCATGTCTGGGTTAGGGATAGACTACACCTGATATTGTTATGTGAATACAAATGTTCATGTCTGGGTTAGGGATAGATTACACCTCTTACTGCTATGTGAATACAAATGTTCATGTCTGGGTTAGGGATAGATTACTCCTGGGTTAGGGATAGATTACACCTGATATTGCTTTGTGAATACAAATGTTCATGTCTGTCTGGGTTAGGGATAGATTACACCTGATATTGCTATGTGAATACAAATGTTCATGTCTGGGTTAGGGATAGATTACACCTGATATTGCTATGTGAATGAAAATGTTCATGTATGTCTGGGTTAGGGATAGATTACACCTGATATTGCTATGTGAATACAAATGTTCATGTCTGGGTTAGGGATAGACTACACCTGATATTGCTATGTGAATACAAATGTTCATGTTTGGCCTAGGGATAGATTACACCTGATATTGCTTTGTGAATACAAATGTTCATGTCTGGGTTAGGGATAGATTACACCTGATATTGCTATGTGCATACAAATGTTCATGTCTGGGTTAGGGATAGACTACACCTGATATTGCTATGTGAATACAAATGTTCATGTTTGGATTAGGGATAGATTACAACTGATATTGCTATGTGAATACAAATAGTCGACAAGGTAGGTTTGAACCCAGTTATCTACTGTTTGGTACGACTGCAAGTTAAACGAGTTATGTGAATTTACTGCTGTGGCAATGTCCTGAAGCAAGTGGGGTTAACCAAGCATGTGCTGAAAATTCAGTTTTCAATTTGAATGTTTTATGTCCAAAGTGCAAGGTTTTACAATTTTTCAAATTTTTTTTGAATTTGAATTTGAAATTCTTCTTTTGTGGAGCCGGGCCCGATTAGCTCCGTCGGTTACGCGTCTGACTATCAATCCAGGGGCCGTGAGTTCGAATCCCCCGCCCGGCAACAGTCTCCGTGATGATTGATATACGACATTGTGTCTCATTATCATTCGTCTCTCACCACTGATTCAAGTGGGAAAGTCATCAGTTACTTGTGGAGATGAGGTGTACTCGAGTACTGGTTAATCCCAGGAAACAGTGGTTAGGTTAACTGTTCGTCTGTTAGCCCTCTATGGCATAAAAAAATGACGCTAAATATTCAATCAATCAAACAATCAATCCTTTGTGGAATTCAGTAAAATATTCTTTTTCACCATTTGAGAGCTTTTTAACCCGTGTGTTTATATATATATATATTACTTTTTGTTGTAGTGCCTGTATATAAATGCTTCATTCTCTATGGTTAGTCAGTTTGTATAAATAGATAAAATCTTTTGATGTTACAATAAAATTACAGTTTTTAATTTAGTAAAAAGTGTGTTTAACCGTGTTAACCTTGATTCATTCCCTATTGGTGATTTTCCTTCATTGATGGTGGTTAACACATATGTACGTTTTCGTCTTAATTGTATGTTTCCAACAATAAAACACCGCAGTGGGCTGATTTGCCAATTTTAATGTATGTTTATACAATAAACTCACGTTCTGAAATAATTAATAACCTTCTGGTCGATCCAAAACAATCGCAAATGCGTGTGATTTTTCCGCATGTGGATGTTATGACCTTCCACGGTAGGCAACATTATGCATCGCAAACATTGTTGACTGTGATGTATCGTTTCCGTAGGCGCAATAAGGTATATACTATACAAATCTAGACTTTTCATCTATTGAATATGATGGGATATGCACACAAAAATGAATATTGGACGAGGCGTTTAATTACGGAGATGTGTTGTGTCGACCTCTTTGTGCATAGGACCTACTCCGTCTGATTTTTTTTTTCAAAATATTTTTTCCCAAAATAATGTCATTTTTTTTTTAATCAGATGGGGAGAGGGAATAACCAAGGTTCGTTAATCCTGTCTATGTGTTTGTATAGCTTTATATAAGCGTATAATTACCGACCGGTAGGATTCCGAACAAGCCTCGTGAATCACTGTTTTCTTCCTTTGGATGATTTGTATACACCCGTTCATAATTATTTGCAAAAATACATTTTAATTTGATTTAAGTGTTTGCATACTTTCTTAGTGTTCGTATAAACATATATTCCATTAACTGCAAAGCAAATCGGATTTAAAGTATAACTAAAAATGTTCGTTTCGGAAGTTTAACCCAAAACTACCTGTATTTTCACTAAAATATATAAATTTTTCATGTTCAAAACATCAATTTGTAGCACTAACAACGAATAAAATGCAAAAGAGTCGGGCTACGAGTTTTATCAATAGAAGTTACAGTCTTCCCCAATGCGTCAAAATGCACATAATAATAAAAGTGACGATAATTGTCCAATACAAGCAAATGCATATACTTTCGAACACGCGTATCACCCTCTACCACACGCACACAAACACGCACGCGTGTATGCAAATTAAAGTGACAATGTTTTTGCAATACAAACGAACATATGTTGGGTCCGTTAAATAGCAGTACATTTGAGCACGTTGATTGGTAAGTTGCTTGAAGGAAAATTTAAATGGGTCATAGGTTAGTAAGTATTAATTGAGGAACAGGCATAGCATTCCCTGCCTTTTTTTTATTGTGGTTAATAGGCCTGATTCGGATAGATTTGATTTGATTTATTTGTGATAAAATATATGTCATAGATACAAAGATACGTCAGGCACATTAACGAACAATAATACAGAAGCAATAACCTGTATTTTAAATAATATATCAAACTAGTTAACTGTCTAATATAATATATATCAGCTATCACAGATTAATATTTTATCTTGTTACACAATAATAATTTTGAGACATATATATTTCACAGGATAACCTATAAAGTTTTACAACTTATTTCCAATGGGGTCCTTATGTTTTATATATAGATTAGCCTACCATATTGAACTACATTTTCACTGATATACGCGCTCTAGTGTTAATATATGTTTAGGCCATACTGACATATATTTCACTGAAATAAATGCGCTCCACTCTTGATGAATGTTACGGACCATGTTCACCTATATTTTCACTGATGGTTATGCTATATCGACCCTAGTGTGTGTTATCCGAGCGTATATATACTACACATCTTATTTTGATGGATACACATACACACACTTTATAAAGTGTGCAAACATACACGAAAGTTAAGAATGTGTAGTCATCTGAAATGCATGTAGATATTATTGAGGATAAATGATGGATTACTTTTACGATATAAACACATTACTATTTACAGACTATATGACCAAGCGCAACGTGTTTACACTAGGTATATGTGTATGTGTTTTTTTTATCGTTTATTACCTGACAGCGAAACCACGTGACATACCTCCTGGACCCAGTATTTTCGTTCCGGTACTTGGCAACCTTCTGTATTTACTTCCGGACGGCGACCTTCTTCGTGTATTTAGCGATCTACGTGTGAAGCACGGTGACGTATTTAGCTTTTATATCGGACACAAACTTAATATTGTTATAAGTGGATATGACGCAATCCATGACGCACTGGTTAAAAAGGGTGATATGTTTTCAGCAAGAGCTGATGATTACATGAATAAAATTACTTCCAATGGAAACGGTATCTTTTCGGCCTCTGGAGACATTTGGAAAAGAAGAAAGCGATTCACCCTTGCATGTCTGCAAGAGTTTGGTTTTGGTAAAACGACATTTGAAGATAAAATAAAGACTGAAATTGAATGTTTCGTTAAAACCTTAAAGATACATGACGGCATAGCATTCGATTTTAATAAAAACATACAAGCAAGCACAGGGAACATAATATTTGATATTAGCTGCGACAGGAAGTATAAATATGAGGACGCTATATTCCAGAGATGTATTCGAGGAATGGAACAGTTTCTTGTAAATATTGTAAAGGCTACTATTACTTTAAGTTGTTTACCCTTCCTCAGATACACACCTATAACTTTCAGCTTCATACGCGTTTTTCGTGACATATACGGAAACTTTTTTAGTTTCACGAGGGCGATTTACGACGAACATATTGAAACATACGACAAAGATAACGAACGAGATTTTATGGACAAATATATAACGCAGATTAAACAACAGTCGGATACAGATTTTACACCAGAGCAACTCGGATACATAGTGTTTGACTTGCTTGGTGCTGGTTCTGAAACTACGTCGTCGACGATAAGGTGGGCGATATTATACCTTGTGCACTTCCCTGGTGTACAAGAACGTTTGCAAAATGATATAGACGAGGTGGTTGGAAACAGGGAAATGCCGTGTTTAGGTGACAGAGAACAGCTACCGTTTGTTGAATCATTTATTATGGAAATACAAAGATTAACTTGTGTAGTGCCGCTATTTGCACATGGTGTAAGTGGAAATCAAGATGTTTTCTTCAGGGGTTATCGTATACCGCATGACTGCAGCATCAACATAAACTTTGTATCCATTTCTAATGATCCAGTGATTTTTGAAAACCCACGTCAATTAATTCCTGGTCGTTTCTTAGATTCGGAGGGACATTTGTTAAAACCCAAGGAACACATTCCTTTCGGAATAGGGCGACGTGCTTGTCTGGGTGAAGGTGTTGCCAAGATGGAACTCTTTCTTTATTTGACATCCATGTTGAGGAAATTCAAATTCACTATTCCAAAGGGAAGCCCTCTTCCAGATTTAAAGGGTGAATTTGGATTGACTAATACACCTAAACCGTTCAAGGTATGTGCTGTAATAAGGGAACACAGAGTGAATCGACAGGCTGATAAGTTATGATTTTGCAGAATGAATATACGGGTATAAATAAGACTAAGAATACTATTAAGAAGTATCATTCTACTATTCTAGCAATCATCCAGCGCTTCAATAAGCGATGCGGATAAAAAAACATTTACTTCTTTTGAGCATATGACGTGTTAACCCACCTGAGTGTAAAATTTTGCGATAGCTCTGTGTCTGTCGTCTGCCCGGCGTTTACTCTGGCTTCAAAGGACTACTCTGAACCCGCTTGAAGATTTTCACCAAATTGAATGTGTACCATTCTTATATAAGCTTTCTCAAGTATGTTCAAATTAAGACTCTGGGGTCAGACATTTGACCCTGTCCCAATAAGAATGGTCATTTTTACTACTTCAAATATATGTATGTGATTTATGTATTTTCATAACATAACTCTGAAAGAACTGAACTAATAAAAACTTCTTATTTAATACTTTTGGAACTTCCTGCCAGTATAAACAATGCCCACAAACAATAACTTTGATTCAGTTTCGTTCTCAAATTGTCAGTGTAACTGAAAGTAGATAGAGGTAGACGCATGTGCAAATAGTGAATTACGCTCTTCTTCAGTTGTTGACTGAATAAAATAATTTGGATGTCAATCAAGTGTTTTTGTTAGAAGTTACAATGTACGTATGTAGGATTTTGTTTCCACATCAAACATAACTAACACAAAAAGCAAGACTTTCTATATATATTTATTTCTTACATTGTTACAACTGTCACTTTAAACTTTAATAAATTCTATGCACGTTTCTAAACACAGTTCAAATACGTTCCCCATTTTTAGTATAACTGTTCCTACTTAAAACCTCACCTTTATCTCGATAAAACCATGCAATTTAACCCTCCTGCATCCGAAAGTAATCTCCTTAAACTAAAACTCGACGTTTCATCTTGCCCTCCGAAGTAAAACTCTCTAAACTAAATTCTTGGCTTCACATCTCGCCTGCCAAAGTAAAACTGATCTTATTCCCCTCGGTACTTGATGACTAATACCAAAATTTGTTATAAAAGTCACCTTTAATTCATATCCCAGTCATTATTTATCAGGCATTTCCTGTTCAGATGTCCACTCTATTCTGCTAAAATGCCCATTAAACATATTAACTATCTCTATTTTTAAGCCTGCTGTATGCGAACTTTTGACAGTATAATATATCAAAAGTTCAAACTAATTAGGATACCCCAGCTTAATGACTAAATGCGTGTACTTATAGAATAGCCAACGCCAGTATAATATTGGGTTTAATTTTTACATTATCAAACTAATAAAATACAATAACTTATAAATGAAGTGACTGACAATAATACAATTTTAGTAATATGCAATGATAGTCCTCCGTGGCCGAGTGGTCTAAGGCGCTGTCTAAAGATCACTAACCTCTCACCGCTAAGATCGTAGATCTCCAAAAACTTTATGAGAGAAAATGTTCCAGTTACTCTGAGGTCTTTCACCAGTAAAACTGGATATGCCATATATAACCTGACTCAGTCTGAGGTCTTCCTCCACCAGTAAAACAGGATATGCCATGTATAACCTGACTCAGTCTGAGGTCTCCCTCCACCAGTAAAACTGGATATGCCATGTATAACCTGACTCAGTCTGAGGTCTTCCTCCACCAGTAAAACTGGATATGCCATATATAACCTGACTCAGTCTGAGGTCTTCCTCCACCAGTAAAACTGGATATGCCATATATAACCTGACTCAGTCTGAGGTCTTCCTCCACCAGTAAAACTGGATATGCCATATATAACCTGACTCAGTCTGAGGTCTTCCTCCACCAGTAAAACTGGATATGCCATATATAACCTGACTCAGTCTGAGGTCTTCCTCCACCAGTAGAACTGGATATGCCATATATAACCTGACTCAGTCTGAGGTCTTCCTCCACCAGTAAAACTGGATATGCCATATATAACCTGACTCAGTCTGAGGTCTCCCTCCACCAGTAAAACTGGATATGCCATATATAACCTGACTCAGTCTGAGGTCTCCCTCCACCAGTAAAACTGGATATGCCATATATGTTGAGGTGGCGTTAAACCAAAAATATATCCAACAAACATAACCAAAACTGATCAACCTAACATGTTGGCTAGAAATGTTCATGTTTATAAATTTTATATCTTAAATAGAATCATTTTTGTTGAAATAATCTGTATATGGATGCATTGAACAATTGAATCAATACTTATGTCATTTTTTTTTAAGAACAATAGTTATTTTTACATTTTTTTTTAAATTTCGGCATCATTTTCTAACCAAAATATATACAGTTAAACATTCTAACTAAAAGTTAGTTTAAATGAAATAGCTTCATGTCTTATGTATTTGCTGTAAACATACAATTTCACAATGGTTTGTAAATATGCACCTTGCCTAAATCCGTTTCCATCTATTTGATTGTATAATGTTCCGGGGTATATCCGACATTAACTTTATTATTTCATTTCTGCTTTTGAAACCATTTACGTGACTTCCTATGGTATGCCAGCATTCAAAATAAGAGAAAAGTGCTTTTCTCGTTTTTGTGTTACCATCGCTATTGGTGTGTATTTCATGGCCTAGTAACATGTGTGTGTCGTTATACTTCTTCTGTTATACCGTTCAAACATACTGTTGTTGCCACGCTTGGTACCTATCACAAAATGAATACGTCAATTTATTTACACTTATGGATATTGGCTATTTTTGGCCTGTGTTTTACATCAAAGCATGGTGTTTCGCGTATTTCAAAGTTTTAAAAGTGTTTTAAAGTGCAACGCTTGTCACAAACGGGTATTTTTTCCCGGTATTTCTATGATTTCCAACAATAAAATATAATGTTATGAACAAAATCTTAACGGATGTTCGCAAGCCAACAAGTACTTTTAAGAACAGAAACTTTAAATGAAGCGTCATTTAAACTAAAAGGTTCCTGTCTCAAGTAGAGTATGAAAAAAAAAGAAAGCAAATTATTTCGTCATTGTGTCATTGTCTTTTGTCATTGTCAAATTATCCTGTCAAAGAGCACCAAGAGCAGAAACCCCATATACTTGTAACAGAATGTTACATCCAGAGTTATGTCGCATAATGTAATAAACTACGTCGTCTTGTAATCGAAATTAGTTAAATGCTACGTTTGTAAACCATCAACATGTTGAAAACCATGTTTATAGAATGGACACACCAGACAGATGAATTGCCAGACTGACATTATGTATACTTTGCACAGTGATATAATGGTGTTTCTTTGAATAAATAAACTATTAGGTTTAATACTGAAAACTACGATGGTACAGCGAAACCTGATGCGTACTTCCGTCAGAAGGGCAGGTATAAATGAACAGACAACCATCTTTGAATCGAAAGTTGTTGTTGTATGGTGTTTAGCGTCGCTTTCAACAATTTTTTAGTCATATCGCGACGGTGTCTACTTGAGACAGTATTCTGAGCGCTGTCACGTTGCAGTATCATGCCGCAGACATATGGTATGATATCCCGCCAAGTCACCGGGCTGACCAGTCCTAGAACTTTCCTCTAAATGCTGAGCGTCACGCGAGGAAGCTTCTAGTAACAGTTTTAAAGTCTTTGGTATGACCCGGTCGGGGATCGAACCCACGACATTCTGCGTGCGAGGCAGACGCTCTACCACTAGACCACGCTGCGTTCATTGAATCGAAAAAAGTACTGACCCGAACATAATGTTACCGTCAATATAGATGAGGTCGTATAACTGTTAGCTGTTTTCAAATGTGTCTGGGATCCACATATTGCACATATCTAAAGGGCCTTTTAAAGATTTATTTTTTATTTTACGTCTCCCAAGTTATGGACAGCAGATCGGATATCCATATAGTTACACCTTATTTAATCAGGCTAGGGTCCCACGTGATCGAGACGTCATATCAATATTATTTATTCGTATAGTACACCGCCTAGATGTTATGTACAAGTCTTGCTCTGTCCAAAAAAACGTGTGAGATTAGTTCAGAGGTCTTCCTCCACCTATAACACTGGATATGCCATATATAACCTGAAATAAAAAATGTGTGTACATGTACACTCAAGATAAAACATACAATGTACACGAAAGTCTGTGTCGTCTTGTAATTTATGTATACTCCCGCAAGTTTACGATGTTTGAGACGGGATATATTAGAGCCATTGTGCCGATTGGTCAGTTGGACTGTCAATAACCTGTTATAGTGCGAATAGTTCACGGTGGCTAACCCACGTGACCCAATGGTATGGAGTGGTGTAAAAACTCGGAATTAAAGTGCACGCTTCAGGCAACATGAATAATTAATGTTTCATGAAAATTCACTAAACAAAGATGAACTCTGTCTCTGTATAGCGATGAACCACCGGTGCTATCAAGTGACCTTGCAAAACTCGTTTTTTTTTCGTAAAATAAAGTGCAACGTTTTGGGTTTTTTTTTTTGGTTTTTTTTTTTGTACATTGCACCATTTCCGCGTTACTCAGACAAAAACACGCCGTTACACGTTTTTTTAGCAGGGCCACTTGATAGCACCGATAGTTCATCTCCATACATGACTAGTCCGGCGACAGTATGGTGACAGGATAATCTCACCATTACTTATTTGTATTCCAAAGCTAATTTAAGGTTAACAACTTTGACCTTATCTTTCAGGAAAGAATAGTGAATTATTAGAGTTGTTATCGATCTATTTCTTAGGTTATTCAATGGTTTAATGAAGCATAAGAACATATATGTGTGTCTGAATATTTAGATGTTATCCTGCTTTCTCAGCCAATAAAATCGCTCAGATTTTTCAAAATACAACATTCCATTTTACATAGAATATCATGACCGTTAGAAGGTAGTGACCTACTTTATCGCTCCAGGAACTGGAAAGTGTAACTTCTAATCTATACTTGGCTGGTATTCAGAACAACTAGAAACTGATAAAAGAAAATAAGGATTTCTTCAAAAACTAAGTATATCCAATAGAACGTACATCTCAGTTCAGGGCTCTATCTATGTATGTTGCTAGATCTAATTATAAACAAAAATGTTTTATACATGATGTATTGAAGGTTCTCAATAAGTATATCATGGCAAACAATTACAATTATTTATTACATTGAAACTAACTGTAAAACAAAACAAGTTGGAAAAGAACGGTGAAAATGTCCGTGCCTTTGTATGAAACTAGACAATGGTATGAAAGAATTTATACTGAATGTGTATTTATGCAATGACATAACAAACCGTTATAGAATTAACCAGATATTGTGTGGACTATGCTTCAAACAGAACTATCTGATCAATTCGGTTATTGTAAGCAAAATATGAATAGAACACTGCCGAAATACGTGTGTGCCATTCTGTGAACATATTTACAATGACGCATAGTTACATAATATAATAACGACAAGTTCATTAACTCAACCTATCCAAGATGATCTCGTTCTTCTATATTTTGAAAATAAAATCTGTAACAAATAGATATTCAGTGACAATGAACTATAATGCGATGCTTGCTAGGACAGAATTGAAATAGAGAAATTAAGAGTTTCCGGTATGTTACCAATGTATGATATATCTCTCTGTCCCTCTGTTTCTCTCTGTATCTCACTCTCTCTTTCTCTCCCCCCCTCTCTCTCTCTCTCTCTCTCTCTTTAACAATTGCTGATGCTACCTTTAAATTTCCTTTACGTGTATATACATATAGTGTCAATTTGTTTATCCCAAGGAATTGAAAATAATTAAATGTATGTCCTTGGCGGTGTATAGTCATTCCTGAATATTCAGCGGAGTATACTTTGACTGAAGGTGATTATTAAAGGTAATGCCATATTTACAGTTATTTTTTTTTTCGTATGATGGTGATATAGTTTCATTAATCAGTGTGAAAAGAAATAAGCCGGTTTGCTTCCTCTGAGCGACTGCATTTAGATCTAATTTCGATAGAATAAAGCTTTCCCTTGTGAGTGTATGGTTTTACAAATAATGCTATAATATGTAAAGAGTTTCAAGATGCTGAGTGAAAGATATTCGTGGGAACATTTATGTAAATTAAAAACAATAATGGTCTCACAACGATTCCTTTTGGTACCTCAGAATTAGTAGATATTGGAGACCCTCAAGTCAGACTGTTTTGGTCTATACATGTGTAAGGAAGTTTGATACCCAAGATGTGACTTTGCCGTCAATGTCATGGTAATTTAATTTGTAATTTAATATGTTGTGTGGTGGGGTGGGGAAATTTTCATCAAAAGTCTTTACACAATCCATAATATGATATCGGTGGTTTCAATATAATGGTATTTAATTGGTAATACTTTGTGTGGGGATGAGGAGACTTTATCAAAAGTCTTTGCAAAATCCACAACAATATAATATCATATTTTGTTAATTTGCGGAAAGTATTTTAAGTTTTGTTTCACATGAAAGTTTTGGACGAAAACCATGTTGTTGTTTGTAAATGATAGTATGTGTGTCTAAATTGTTAACTATACATGTATTATTTGAGATGACATATTTTCGAAGTTTATATAGATTAATGGATAATAGAGCGACAGTTTATGGGGTCGTATTTGTCACCCTTTTCAACAATGATCTCAGTTATCATATTGTTTTTATTTTTTATTATACAGGATTTTCCGATCTGCTGAGGTCCTGGTACAAGACCAGATTTTAACGGTTTGTTAAAGAGAAGATTGGTGCAATAATTTTACTTAGTTCCTATAGTACCATTAGGGCCGATGGTTTTGTTTTGTTTAGTATGTCCTATATTGCAATATACATAATGTAAACATCTAATATAAACAAAAATATTAAGTAAGGTAAAGACAGCTTATTTCAACTATACATTTATTATTCAATTGAGAAACGATTTTAATGACTTAAACAATTCTTTAACTTATATGTTTTGTTGTCGCGTGAAGTACGTCATTTTGTTGTCGACAACACGACATGGCAGAAATCAGTCGCCATAGCGCTCCCTTCATCCCAATGTCTGTTTCAAAATTGACGACATTTAGGTCACTAAACAAAATGCTACGAAATTGTTTGAAAGGTTTGAAGCCATAAAAAAAACTCAGGCCCAGATGAAGTTCATCGTTTGGTACTTAAGGAGTTGGCAAATGAAATAGGTAATGTTTTTGTTCATATTTTTAAAAGTTTCACTGAAGTTGGGCGAAATTCTCAAAGAACTATCACTTGCTAACATTAATCTTCTTTTCACGGAAGTGACATAGATTTTGCTAGTAACTATATATCTGTTTCCTTCACTAGCATCCCTTGTAAGCTTTTAGAACATGTTGTATGCTCTGAAATATTGGGTCACATGGATGAGTACCAGGTTATTTCGGACAGACAGCATGTATTTAGGAAGTATTACAGTTGTGAGACACAACTATTTACTGTGATACATAATTGGTCAAAGCCCATTGTTGAAAACCAAAAATAAATGTATTCGGTATGGATCTAGAGAAAGTTTTTGATACTCTCCTCATTAGTTATTGAAAAGCAAGTTATATATGCAGGACAGACGTCGGAATGAACTGACCATTTCCTTTGTTACTGGCAGCAATGTGTAGCGGTAAATGGTAACAATCAGATTGGGCAAAGGTAGACTCATGTGTTCCTCAGAGTACCATGAGTTTTACGGCCCATTCTGTATTGAGATGGTCAAAGCCGCAAATTCGCCAATCCGTCCTTTGCAGATGGCTTAGCTTGTTTATTTTACTTCGATTGTGAAACAAATTCTTACAAGTTAAACAAAAACACTCGAAGTCTTCCTGGGTAGAACCAGTACAAAGCATATGCGGAAATAGTGTCTTGCTCAAGAACACCACACATAGCCGTGCAGATGGCTTGGTTTGTTAAAGGTCAATAAATGGTGAAAAGGATATCTTTTAAAAGCTTAGAATTAGTAATGTTATCAATGTGGATTTATAGCTGTGATGTATATTTTTAAATGATAGATAAATAATATAAGTATACTTTCGGGGATATGAACCTTATAATATAAATATATGTTTTGTGTTATATGAGCCAATATTCTATTATTGATAATATGCTAAAAACGGACCTCTTAGGAAATAGCTTGAGTTGTAAAACTTCATGGGTTATCCTGTGAAAATATATACGTTTCTAAATGAATCAATGAATACTTGTGTTACAATTAAGATAAAAATAAATCTGTGATAGCTGATATATTAAATGTTTAAATAGTTAACTAAATTAATATTGCATTACAATACATGTTAATGCTTCTGTAACTAATTGATGTTAATGTGCTTGTTCTATTTATGATATACATACAATATATATTGCAAATAAATCAAATCAAAACAGCATACCTGTGTTTAGTAGGCCAGTTTTAGAGCTTATTGGTTCCGTTTGGGATCCTCACTGTGTACTGTATGTCTCCATCACGATTTCGAAAGGTCCAAAATAGAGAAGCTATGTTTGTTACGCCAGACCACAATTATGAACCAGGTAGGATGGCGAATTTACTATTAGCATTAGCTTGGAAAAGCACGGTTAATTATCTTCTACAAAGGTCAAAATGGTAGGGACAGCGACCTATCCACACTGTTATTAAGTTATTGGTAGGGTTAACTTTCCTATCAATTAACCAAATGAAATCTTCATTTGTTGTTCCTTTTGTAAGAAATGATAGTTTTAAGTTTAGTTTTATCCTAAACACTGCGGTAAGGGACTGGACTTCAATTCCAGCTGAGATCATTTCCAAAGCGAATACAGCCCTTGATTCTTTGATTAGAATTGCTTCAGCTTCAGAGGTTGTAAGTAGGTTTCTGGATGTACAAGTTGTCCAATTATGTTGCACTGAAAATAATAAAAAAACAAGAAAAGTCGACGTGCACCGTCCTTAAATTCTAAATTTAACACTTCCGCCACGTTTTACACCGCTCCGATAATCGTTTCGGCTTATTTTCTATTTCATCCATGCTAATTGTTGTCGAGAGGTGCAGATTGTCGATGTTGACAAAGAAAACAAACCGCAACCGTATCCTATGAGGATGAATAAAGTCAGGTATGTTGAATCATACTATTGCAAAATAAGCTATAATGTAAACTTTAGTATTTTATCTATTTATATAAATAACATATGTATATCATCGGAGCTTATTACTTGTTTTTAGAAAGATAAATGAAATAAGACTGTCTTGAATAGTATCCGTCATGTTTGTCTATTCGGATACACTTTCCATTATCAACAAGGACAGACTGTTACTAGTTGTCTATATTTTTAATGAAACTTCTATATAAATTAGATATCGGTTTAAGCTTATCATGCAAAAATCTGTAAATGTATCATTACAAGAGTTTAGGTTTTTACCTTTCTGTGACATTTTATCAACAAGCCTATATTTTGTTTTAGTCATCTTGGTCACTTTCAACAGCTTGTTGTTAAGCTAGTCTCATTTAATCACCGTCATAGGTGTGAGACAAGCAGACAATCAAATAAAACAATTTCAAATCGTTCAACAACATGCTTTGATATGCACCAAAAGGGGAGGAGTGTTGGTAATGCACACAGCTCACTTAAAACTTTTCTTTGACATTTTATCACGAAGCCTACATTGTTATAGTGAATGTGAATAAATTGGAAATTAAGCAGGGAATTACAGGTTAGTTCTTGGATGAATGACCAGTGTCACTTTATAGTATGACCCCAGTGCGATATATTGCACATCTCCAAGGAGCTGTTTGATATTTATTTTAAATACGGTTAGCCTACTATTTGCCAATAATTTATTTGCTGTGCTCCAACCTAGTACATGTATGTAGGTTGCTAAATTTTTTTGCCAGATTTTGATTTTGTATCTATTCCATTTTATATAACTAATGAAAAAATAAATTTAACGCTTTGATAGTCAATAAAAAAGTTTGAGTAGATGCTGTTTTGAGTGAGTAGGTATGAGCACAGCAAAAAACTTTTTTTAAGAATTGCGTTATTCCTATTTTATCCTCATTGTTCTAGCCACTTGTCCTATACCCGTCAAGAAAACATTAAAGGGAATTTATCAGGATTTTTCAAAACTTTAAAATTGGCTATAAACATTTTTTCCCAATAAATACTCGCTTACACTGTATTGACAGATGGATATTTATTTAAACATGCCAAAATAATATATTGAAATGGGGTTCCCTAACTTGGGCTATGCACCTAGGTTAGACTTACATAGATTTCCTGTTTGAAATTGCAACATATTTTGTGACGTATTAAATGAGTCATGTGATTTCATTTTTATTTCAATTTGATTCGTTATACATGTTTGCCCATAGTAAAAACTGTTCCAACTTAAAAAGAGTCTGAATGACGATGCAAAGGTCTTCTAGCAGTATTTAAGTGCTGTTTATTTTTAGAATTGGGAGTTTGTTTCAAGTTTACCATCCCGAATTAAATAGCGGAATAGAGTGAAAAACCATCAGGGAATCAGAGTAACTTATATGTTACTTTATTTATACTTGTTGGCCTGAATTGATTAGAAATGATGCCTGGAAAATGGTTAATATCATGTATTATGAATTTATCATGTACCGGTAAGTTTTTGTTTTTTTGGTGCAACTTACACACACATACATTTTCTTTTGGAGAAAAACAGAACACAAACCAAAAAGACAAAATGTATAGATTTAACCATAAAATTACCATGTGTTTTTCCACAATTCCTAACAAATTTGGTTGGAAATGCTTGTTTTGCATATCATTGGATTAAAAATAATACTTTTGGATACATAAAAAACATCCAGAACACCTCACTTTTAACATCACTTCGTGTCCCAATTCAGAGACATTATTTGTCAAGGCCTGGCATTACTTGAAATACTTGCTTTTTATTTACTGGTATTGAATTTATACATAAAAATTACTTGGGTCATTATATATTTTGTTGCTCTTGAAAGATGTACTCTGGTATTTTAACCTCAATTTTTGGAAATAAGTAGCATGTTTGTACTGGTTCTATACAGGATGTGTTAAGTAGCCTGTTTGTACTGGTTCTATCCAGGGTGTGTTGAGTAGCGTGATTGTACTGGTTCTATGCAGATGTGTGGTGTTGAGTAGCCTGTTTGTACTGATTCTATCCAGGGTTTGTGGTGTGGAGTAGCGTGTTTGTACTGGTTCTATGCAGATGTGTGGTGTGGAGAAGCCTGTTTGTACTGATTCTATCCAGGGTTTGTGGTGTGGAGTAGCATGTTTGTACTGGTTCTATGCAGATGTGTGGTGTGGAGTAGCCTGTTTGTACTGATTCTATCCAGGGTTTGTGGTGTGGAGTAGCCTGTTTGTACTGATTCTATCCAGGGTGTGTGGAGTAGCCTGTTTGTACTGGTTCTATACAGGGTGTGTTGAGTAGCGTGTTTGTACTGACTCTATGCAGGTGTGTGGTGTGGAGTAGCCTGTTTGTACTGATTCGATCCAGGGTTTGTGGTGTGGAGTAGCATGTTTGTACTAATTCTATCCAGGGTTTGTGGTGTGGAGTAGCGTGTTTGTACTGATTCTATCCAGGGTTTGTGGTGTGGAGTAGCATGTTTATACTGATTCTATGCAGGGTGTGTGGTGTGGAGTAGCATGTTTGTACTGGTTCTATGCAGGTGTGTGGTGTGGAGTAGCCTGTTTGTACTGATTCTATCCAGGGTTTGTGGTGTGGAGTAGCATGTTTGTACTGATTCTATGCAGGTGTGTGGTGTGGAGTAGCCTGTTTGTACTGATTCTATCCAGGGTGTGTGGTGTGGAGTAGCATGTTTGTACTGGTTCTATCAAGGGTGTGTGGAGTAGCCTATTTGTACTGATTCTATCCAGGGTGTGTGGAGCAGCCTATTTGTACTGATTTTATTCAGGGTTTGTGGTGTGGAGTAGCGTGTTTGTACTGGTTCTATCCAGGGTGTGTTGAGTAACGTGATGGTAATGGTTCTATACAGGATATGTTGAGTAGCCTGTTTGTACTGATTCTATCCAGGGTTTGTGGTGTGGAGTAGCGTGTTTGTACTGATTCTATGCAGGGTGTGTGGTGTGGAGTAGCCTGTTTGTACTGATTCTATCCAGGGTTTGTGGTGTGGAGTAGCATGTTTGTACTGATTCTATGCAGGGTGTGTGGTGTGGAGCAGCATGTTTGTACTGATTCTATGCAGGGTGTGTGGTGTTGAGTAGCATGTTTGTACTGGTTCTATGCAGATGTGTGGTGTGGAGTAGCCTGTTTGTACTGATTCTATCCAGGGTTTGTGGTGTGGAGTAGCATGTTTGTACTGATTCTATGCAGGGTGTGTGGTGTGGAGTAGCCTGTTTGTACTGGTTCTATCCAGGGTGTGTGGTGTGGAGTAGCCTTTTTGTACTGATTCTATCCAGGGTTTGTGGTGTGGAGTAGCATGTTTGTACTGATTCTATCCAGGGTTTGTGGTGTGGAGTAGCATGTTTGTACTGATTCTATGCAGGTGTGTGGTGTGGAGTAGCCTTTTTGTACTGATTCTATCCAGGGTTTGTGGTGTGGAGTAGCATGTTTGTACTGGTTCTATCCAGGGTTTGTGGTGTGGAGTAGCATGTTTGTACTGGTTCTATCGAAGGTTGTGTGGTGTGGAGTAGCGTGTTTGTACTGATTCTATGCAGGGTGTGTGGTGTGGAGTAGCCTGTTTGTACTGATTCTATCCAGGGTGTGTGGTGTGGAGTAGCTGTTTGTACTGATTCTATCCAGGGTGTGTGGTGTGGAGTAGCCTGTTTGTACTGATTCTATCCAGGGTTTGTGGTGTGGAGTAGCATGTTTGTACTGATTCTATGCAGGGTGTGTGGTGTGGAGTAGCATGTTTGTACTGGTTCTATCCAGGGTGTGTGGTGTGGAGTAGCGTGTTTGTACTGATTCTATCCAGGGTGTGTGGTGTGGAGTAGCCTGTTTGTACTGATTCTATCCAGGGTTTGTGGTGTGGAGTAGCCTGTTTGTACTGGTTCTATCCAGGGTGTGTGGTGTAGAGTAGCGTGTTTGTACTGATTCGATCCAGGGTGTGTGGTGTGGAGTTGCCTGTTTGTACTGATTCTATCCAGGGTTTGTGGTGTGGAGTATCATGTTTGTACTGATTCTATCCAGGGTTTGTGGTGTTGAGTAGCGTGTTTGTACTGATTCTATGCAGGGTGTGTGGTGTGGAGTAGCATGTTTGTACTGGTTCTATCCAGGGTGTGTGGTGTGGAGTAGCGTGTTTGTACTGATTCTATGCAGGGTGTGTGGTGTGGAGTAGCCTGTTTGTACTGATTCTATCCAGGGTTTGTGGTGTGGAGTAGCATGTTTGTACTGATTCTATCCAGGGTTTGTGGTGTGGAGTAGCGTGTTTGTACTGATTCTATGCAGGGTGTGTGGTGTGGAGTAGCATGTTTGTACTGGTTCTATCCAGGGTTTGTGGTGTGGAGTAGCGTGTTTGTACTGATTCTATGCAGGGTGTGTGGTGTGGAGTAGCATGTTTGTACTGATTCTATCCAGGGTTTGTGGTGTGGAGTAGCATGTTTGTACTGGTTCTATCCAGGGTGTGTGGTGTGGAGTAGCATGTTTGTACTGATTCTATGCAGGGTGTGTGGTGTGGAGTAGCATGTTTGTACTGGTTCTATCCAGGGTGTGTGGTGTGGAGTAGCATGTTTGTACTGATTCTATCCAGGGTTTGTGGTGTGGAGTAGCCTGTTTGAACTGATTCTATGCAGGGTGTGTGGTGTGGAGTAGCCTGTTTGTACTGATTCTATCCAGGGTTTGTGGTGTGGAGTAGCCTGTTTGTACTGATTCTATGCAGGGTGTGTGGTGTGGAGTAGCGTGTTTGTACTGGTTCTATCCAGGGTTTGTGGTGTGGAGTAGCGTGTTTGTACTGATTCTATGCAGGTGTGTGGTGTGGAGTAGCATGTTTGTACTGGTTCTATCCAGGGTTTGTGGTGTGGAGTAGCGTGTTTGTACTGATTCTATGCAGGGTGTGTGGTGTGGAGTAGCCTGTTTGTACTGATTCTATCCAGGGTTTGTGGTGTGGAGTAGCCTGTTTGTACTGATTCTATGCAGGGTGTGTGGTGTGGAGTAGCATGTTTGTACTGGTTCTATCCAGGGTTTGTGGTGTGGAGTAGCGTGTTTGTACTGATTCTATGCAGGTGTGTGGTGTGGAGTAGCATGTTTGTACTGGTTCTATCCAGGGTTTGTGGTGTGGAGTAGCGTGTTTGTACTGATTCTATGCAGGGTGTGTGGTGTGGAGTAGCCTGTTTGTACTGATTCTATCCAGGGTTTGTGGTGTGGAGTAGCCTGTTTGTACTGATTCTATGCAGGGTGTGTGGTGTGGAGTAGCATGTTTGTACTGGTTCTATCCAGGGTTTCTGGTGTGGAGTAGCGTGTTTGTACTGGTTCTATGCAGGTGTGTGGTGTGGAGTAGCCTGTTTGTACTGATTCTATCCAGGGTTTGTGGTGTGGAGTAGCATGTTTGTACTGGTTCTATCCATCATGTGTGGTGTGGAGTAGCATGTCTGTACTGGTTCTATCCAGGGTTTGTGGTGTGGAGTAGCGTGTTTGTACTGGTTCTATCCAGGGTGTGTGGTGTGGAGTAGCATGTTTGTACTGATTCTATCCAGGGTTTGTGGTGTGGAGTAGCGTTTTGTACTGATTCTATGCAGGTGTGTGGTGTGGAGTAGCATGTTTGTACTGATTCTATCCAGGGTTTGTGGTGTGGAGTAGCCTGTTTGTACTGATTCTATACAGGGTATGTTGAGTAGCCTGTTTGTACTGATTCTATCCAGGGTTTGTGGTGTTGAGTAGCGTGTTCACAGTTTGTACTGATTCTATGCAGGTGTGTGGTGTGGAGTAGCCTGTTTGTACTGATTCTATCCAGGGTTTGTGGTGTGGAGTAGCATGTTTGTACTGATTCTATGCAGGGTGTGTGGTGTGGAGTATCATGTTTGTACTGGTTCTATACAGGGTTTGTGGTGTGGAGTAGCATGTTTGTACTGATTCTATCCAGGGCTTGTGGTGTGGAGTAGCCTGTTTGTACTGATTCTATCCAGGGTTTGTGGTGTGGAGTAGCATGTTTGTACTGGTTCTATACAGGGTGTGTTGAGTAGCGTGTTTGTACTGATTCTATCCAGGGCTTGTGGTGTGGAGTAGCCTGTTTGTACTGATTCTATCCAGGGTGTGTGGTGTGGAGTAGCCTGTTTGTACTGATTCTATCCAGGGTTTGTGGTGTGGAGTAGCCTGTTTGTACTGATTCTATCCAGGGTGTGTGGTGTGGAGTAGCCTGTTTGTACTGATTCTATCCAGGGTTTGTGGTGTGGAGTAGCATGTTTGTACTGGTTCTATCCAGGGTGTGTGGAATAGCCTGTTTGTACTGATTCTATCCAGGGTTTGTGGTGTGGAGTAGCATGTTTGTACTGGTTCTATTCAGGGTGTGTGGAGTAGCCTGTTTGTACTGGTTCTATACAGGGTGTGTTGAGTAGCGTGTTTGTACTGATTCTATCCAGGGTTTGTGGTGTGGAGTAGCATGTTTGTACTGGTTCTATTCAGGGTGTGTGAAGTAGCCTGTTTGTACTGGTTCTATACAGGGTGTGTTGAGTAGCGTGTTTGTACTGATTCTATCCAGGGCTTGTGGTGTGGAGTAGCCTGTTTGTACTGATTCTATCCAGGGTTTGTGGTGTGGAGTAGCCAGTTTGTACTGATTCTATCCAGGGTGTGTGGTGTGGAGTAGCATGTTTGTACTGGTTCTATCCAGGGTGTATGGAGTAGCCTATTTGTACTGATTCTATCCAGGGTGTGTGGAGCAGCCTATTTGCACTGGTTCCATCCAGGGTGTGTGGAGTAGCGTGTTTGTACTGGTTCCATCCAGGATGTGTGGAGTAGCCTGTTTATACTGGTTCTATACAGGGTGTGTTGAATAGCCTGTTTGTACTGGTTCTATACAGGGTGTGTTGAGTAGCCAGTTTGTACTGGTTATATACAGGGTGTGTGGGGTAGCGTGTTTGTACTGGTTCTATCCAGGGTGTATGGAGTAGCCTATTTGTACTGATTCTATCCAGGGTGTGTGGAGCAGCCTATTTGGACTGGTTCCATCCAGGGTGTGTGTGAAGTAGCCTGTTTGTTCTGGTTACATCCATGATATGTGGAGCAGCCTGTTTGTACTGGTTCAATTGTGTATGTGAAGTAGCCTGTTTGTACTGGTTACATCCAGGATGTGTGGAGCACCCTGTTTGTACTGGTTCAATTGTGTATGTGAAGTAGCCTGTTTGTTCTGGTTACATCCAGGATGTGTGGAGCACCCTGTTTGTACTGGTTCAATCGTGTGTGTGTGAAGTAGCCTGTTTGTACTGGTTACATCCATGATGTGTGGAGCAGCCTGTTTGTACTGGTTCAATCGTGTGTGTGTGAAGTAGCCTGTTTGTACTGGTTACATCCATGATGTGTGGAGCAGCCTGTTTGTACTGGTTCAATCGTGTGTGTGTGAAGTAGCCTGTTTGTACTGGTTACATCCAGGATGTGTGGAGCACCCTGTTTGTACTGGTTCAGTTGTGTGTGTGAAGTAGCCTGTTTGTACTGGTTACATCCAGGATGTGTGGAGCACCCTGTTTGTACTGGTTCAATTGTGTATGTGAAGTAGCCTGTTTGTACTGGTTACATCCAGGGTGTGTGGAGCACCCTGTTTGTACTGGTTCAATTGTGTTTGTGTGTGTGTGTTTGTGTGTGTGTGCGTGTGTGTGTGTGTGTGTGTGTGTGTGTGTGTGTAGAGTAGCCTGCTTATACTAGTTCTACCCAGGGTGTGTGGTTCAATTTTACATTTAAAATATCTAGATAGAAATTTGCACAGAATTACACAGAAGATTGTCTTATGCGAATAGTGGCAATAATAATAATGATGGCAATAATTAGGGACCTCTGGAATCTTCACTTTTATATTGTTGTTTTATTCAATTCTTTAAACTCCCTGAATTTTCTGCTTATATTGCCTCAGCTGAATGCAAGTGTGCTATTTGGTTGATGTTTTGTCTGGGGAACCTTTTGTTTATCATTCAGTCATGGGATTGGGCAGTTCAAAGTTCATCCCTACAATTCTATAATATTCTGTATACATGTACATAGTTTTCATTCTATTCCTGTTACTTTCAACAGTTTACAATGGTGGTTTGGTGTATGTGTGTCCATCATGTGCACCTGTCTGACCTTAATGTCTGGGTTATAACTTCCTCATGCATAGAGTGATTTTGAAATAAATTTGTACATTAATTCACCTTAGTGAACCGAAGAGTCGCATGTAATACCCAGGGCAGTATCTCAAAGGTCATAGTCAGAAATAAGTACAAAGTTTTGTGTCCGCTCCATATCTCGTAAACTACCAGTACTTAACAGATTTTGAAATATTAACATACCGGTAAGCATGGCACACATGTTCAACATAATCAAACAATGTGTAGTGTACAAGACCAGGTCTGTAGCTCAAAGGTTAAGGTCACACTTAGAATTCAGTGTCAGAAATAAATACACTGGACAGATTTCGAAATTACATGGCAAAAATAATTATACCAAGTTTCATAATTCAATGGTGAAGGTCATACATGGATGTTCAAATAAGTTCATTTTTTTGTGTTCTTCATATCTTGCAAACCATTTGACAGAATTTGAAGAACATGGCATAATTTAAATGTTCACAATAATCAGATGTCTTGCCACGCACAAGACTCAGGGTCATGTTCATAGGTCAAGGTGATGCTTAAAGGTTCAAAGTCAGAAATAGGTACAATATTCCATGCTGGCTCCATATCATCTAAACCACCAGTTAGAATTTGATTGATTGAATATTTAGTATCATTTTTATGCCATCAAGGGCTAACAGATGATCAGTTAACCTAACCGCTGTTTCCTGGGATCCTGAAAGGTTAACTTAAGTACTTGAGCACGCCCCATCTCCGCAAATAACCAATAACTATCCTACTTGAATCAGCAATGAGAGACAAATGATACTGAGACGCAATGTCGTATATCAATCATCACAGAGACTGTTGTCGGGTTGGGATTCAAACTCACGACCCCTGGACCCTAGTCAGATGCGTAACCAACTGAGTTAATCAGGCCCGGAATTTTAGATAACTCAACACAATCATTTAGCATAATGCAGTGTGTTTTTTCGCCAGTTTGGGAAGATGACCTGCATACCCATAAAAAGAATTATACATCTATGTACATCTATTTGCATACTGGTATTTAAAAAAATGGGGTTTAACGCATTTTTCAATACATTTTAGCTTATATATGGCATGTCCACATTTAATGGTGGTGGAATACCTCAGATTGAATATGAATAGAACCACTGTCCTTCCACAAGTAACTGGCATATTTTCTCACATAAAGTTTTTGGAGCAACCAGGACTCAAACCTATGTTCTACGCATTGAGAGGTAAATGATCTAAGATAACTGCCTGGGTCACGGAGGACCCTGTAGTTAAATGAAACAATCATGTGATTTAAGGGTTTCTGATTTAATAGACCCTGTGCTGTATTACTCAATAGGGAACCCATGTCAGTTATGGTGATACAGAGTAATAAAATGGTGTGATTTAAAAACAAGCATGTTCTGACATGTGCAGACATATTTGACAAGGGTATGCTATTTTCGGTACATATAAACAGCTTATATTATGTATAGCTTGAATAGACTACGAAATCTAATTTCAATATCACACATCCCTCAATAATGTCTGCCTAATCTTTCACAGTAGATGATTTATAGTTACAATGTAGCAACTTAATGGGAGTTTTATTATCTTTACAAGTGATTTATATCTTAGCTTTGTGTGGCAAAACACTTATATTTGCTTTCAAAATGCTTCAAAGGTTGTTTTCTTCAAAATGTGTATCCTTTAAAACTTTGATTATGTTCAAAACCCCATAAACTTCCTTCAAAATATGTTACTTTTATAATTGATTTACAAAACTTCGGATCTCTGCAATTTGAGAATTTTACTATTCTCATATTAATTGGATTCTTTTAAATTTTATTTATTTTCTGATTACAGCATTTAGGATTTCACTCAAACTCTGTGAGTTGACTTTTAAATTTGAGCTATATGATTATTATAGTTAAATTAAAAAAAGATACCACCCAAATGGTCGTTTCTTACGATTGTTTGGTCAAATGGTTTAGCCATCGTTATAGTTTGTTATACTTAATTTTGATTTTCATTACAATTATTAACTCGACTATTCTATAAATAGAGGAGTTTTTGTACTGACATTGGCATCTCCGTCCCACCTGCGTTAAAGTTTTGGTGCAATTTTTGGTCATGAATAAATGTGCATAGACTGCATTTATATGCATGTAACTTGGCGTAAGTGTAAATGCTTATTCTCTGAGGCAGTTAATATAACATACCAGTAAATGTAACATATTGGGCTCCTAAACTCTATGTCAAGGTCATATTGCAAGGTGAAAAGGTCATAATATTATTTTGTATTAAAATTAATTTGCTTAAAAGTTTGGGTACAGGTTGTTCATATAATTATGTGCATTGCTTGTAGTCATAGCTCTGGAACTTGACAGAGGTATGCATGCTTATACTCTGAGACATTATGTAACAGATTGATTGAATATTTAGCGCCATTTTTATGCCATCGAGGGCTAACAGATGATCAGTTAACCTATCCACTGTTTCCTGGGATTAACCCTGGATTGATAGTCAGACGCGTAACCGACTGAGCTGATCGGGTCTGGCTTATGTAACAGATTGGACTCCAACACAGTGTTGACAGACAAAATATGACCTTTTCATCCTGCAATATGACCTTGATCTTGATCTGGGAGTCCCTTATGTAACAGATTGGACTTCTAGATCAAGATCAAGGTCATATTGCAGGATGAAAAGGTCATATTTTATCTGTCAACACTGTGATAAAGTTTTGGTGCACAGTGTGATTTTATATACATACTTATTATATGCAGGCTTACAGTTATGATTCTACTATTAAACGGCTGCTATATTTAAGTTCAAGGTGTAAACCCACCATTGATTTTTGTTCTTTATTCTATAGTAAACAATAAACGTTTGAAGGCTTGTCATTCATAGAGAGACCCAAATGAAAGAAGTGAAACTTACATTTTACTGCTTGTCAACATCTGCACTATCAAACTATGATGAAAAAAGTAAAGGACATGTGTCATATAAGAGATTTTTTTCTGCTCAGTGTGTACACTGTAGACAAAGTGAAAGTAGAATTTTTAAATTCACAATTCAAACATGACAATGCTATCAAAATGTTAAAAATACATCAATAATGCCATTTAAATAAAAAAAAGAGCATTAAAATAAGGAAAATGCATTTTTCAAGAAGAAGAAATGAGGATTATGCGACTACCCCATGGAAGCACTTCCTTTTTCCAATGGTGGTTCTATGCCTGGAGGTGAAATATTGGATAGAAAAGTAGAAATTGGGCTATAATAACACTATGTTAAAGTTTAGGTGTAAGTTGTATGATATAGACATAACTTTCATTTTTGTATTAGTTTCTTATTTTCTTATGTCTTGTATTAGTTTTCAACCCAATATTGGCTCTATTTTTGTCTGTTCATGTTTCATATAGAACATTACAACTGTTGGATTCAGCATCTTATTTACTTTGGAGCCCACAACTGTTAATGGGTGTTTACATGAGCTGTGTATAAAGTCATGTATCCTGATAGAGATTTGTAAGGCTATATGTTGGACATTATAATGACAATTGAAATACGTTAATGAATTTTAATCTATTTAATTTACATAAAAAATGTCAGAACAACTTTTACAAACCTTGTTCCATGTCTCCCTGGGTAGAATGAATACTAAGTGAAATTATGTGGATGAGTTAAATCACTCTATCTGCAATTGAATATAAGAACTGAGGGTTGTATAAAATGTAATTAAACATCCATCAACTTACTTGCTTAAGTAACACAATATTTTCTACATGTGCCACCTCACTATTCAAAGGTAATACTGCACCCACTTCATTTGGCAGACAGATGTCCATGTGACTTTTATCTTCTGCCAAAAATAAAAGGAAACCGTCATTGACACTGTTTTTTGACTATTCTGCCAAAAATAAAAGAAAACCGTCATGGACACTGTTTTCTGACTGAGATGATGTTTAGAGATAATAGGATATACATCTAGCAACAGGTGTTGTCAAGTTTTCTGATAGATCAGAAGGCAATCACAAAGTACAATGAAGGCTACATTGAAGGATCACAGACAGGAATTGCACCATTAATATCAAGCCTAGGATTAATCAACCAATTAGTTACATTTTGGATAAACCTATTGCTAGTCATCTATGGGGAAATCAGCCATAGTTAATTCCTTATAGTGTTGTGTAGATATGTTTAACTGTCACAAATGTTGATAGGTTTTACTGTTTATAGTATATGAGGCTAATGTCCTCTACTAGGAATCTCGGTCCAGGTCTGAATGGTCTACATGTAAGTTCAGCTCTCTCGTATTTACCTACCGCTTGTGCCTAATATACAGAGCACAGCTCCGGCAATGATTTAAAGTACAGACATTTGCCAGTAAAGAGCAGACTGATGTACTGAGACAACACAGAGCACAACTCAGACAATTATTTTAAGTACAGACATTTGCCAGTAAAGAGCAGATGTACTGAAACAACACAGAGCACAGCTCAGACAATGGTTTTAAGTACAAATGTTTGCCAGTAAATAGCAGATGTACTGTGATTTCTCAGGGCACTGTTACATGCAGCTCAGGCAATTATTTTAAGTACAAATGTTTGCCAGTGAAGAGTAATGAGACAACACAGAGCCTTATAAATGGGTTTATACCATTACAAGTTTAGGTAACATATAAAATGCATATGCCATTGATAACCTTTACTAATAATGCATTCAGAAGGGTGTTGAACTCCATTAAAAGTTTCCAAACAAAGCCTTACAGAATATTATAATGCTGTACTGTTAAAATATAATTTTGCATTGATGTGGGGTTATTATTAGACATGTGAGATCTGGTAGAGACTATGAAACAGACAAAGTGACAGATGCTTTTATCTTATCCCCATGGCAATCTTAATAAATACTCATATTGTTTGCAGTGCGCCAGATAAGAATTTACTGAAAAGGGTGAAAACACTTCAAACTTAAAATAGTTGAGTGAAACCTCATAAACAAAGAATTAAATAAGTGGTTTTCGCTGGAGTACATTTGCAATAAATAAGTGAAACATGTGGTATTGTCTATTAAAAGTAATTCAAATGTTTTAACTTTGTGATTAAACTAGTCTATATTAAGTGCAACTTATTGTAAAACTGTTACTGCCTGCATCTCTTGATTTGCACTCAGTATTGTATCAAATGTTGCTACCTGCAACTCTAAAACAATCTAGTTGCTTTTTGCACAAATGCAGTAGCCTACAGTAACTCATAAATTTCTTGTCTAATTTGTTATTTGTTTAAAAGTACTTATTGAAGAAATGTTGTTAGAGTAACCAAAAATTGTACTTAAATTTTGGCTAGAACATGTTTTTTCTTTGCAAACTGAGATTTTTGTTTGGTCAAAGTGCATGATCTTGATCATCTAGAAGTTTTCTTACTAAATGTACCTATAAATGATATGCAAAATCCACGCATTTCAATTATTAGGTGGGTGGGGGGGGGGGGGGGGGGGGGGGGGGAGCAGCCTGAGGAGAGAGTGTATAAGGATGTATCTGAACATTGGGGGACCCATCCTACCTGGCCCCAGGCTCCTATGCCTATGAACTTCTATATGAGAAAGCTAAATAAACTGGTATTCCTCCCTTCTTTCACTCTGGCAATAGCTTGTGAGGCAAACCGTTAAAACCGGAATCAGTTTATCTGGCTATTTACAAAATACAGGAAATATGAAACAACTGTTTGGCTACGCATGTATTATCAGTGTATTGAGTGAAAGGAAAATTATCTTTGTAACAGGTACCTTAAAAACGAAATTGTTTGCGTTTTCCACAATTTTATTTGAGTGAAATACGCAGTTTTTCTGAAGCACTGTATTTGAATATTTAACATCATTTTTATGCCATCAAGGGCTAACAGATGTTCATTTAAGGTAACCACTCATTAAGGTTAACCAGTACTCGAGCACACCCATGATGGCATCTCTGCAAGTAACTGATAACTTCCCACTTGAATTAGCAGTGAGAGATGAATGATAATGAGATATGTAACAATGTCATATATCAATCACAATGAAGGTTTGCTGAATGGGGACTTCACCTCACAATCCCCAGATTGATAGTCAGACTTTCTCGAACTGAGCTAATTGTTCCCAGCTCAATGAAATAAAAAAACCTCACTTAATTCACACTTGTAATTTCACAATTTCATGATTATCCTTGATAAGACATTTACATGTGTGTACAATTGGTGGTCACTCTTATCACTTAAATTGTTATCATTAAAGATTAATATCACTGTTAGTACTTTTAAAAATGTTTTTGTTTTTATTTCAAAACTTAAGCCAATTAAGTTATTAAAATACTGCTGGTAATGACAAGGTTATGTTAGGTTATGATCAGCGACAAAGTCTATGTATGATTAAGAAATTGTGATCAGGGACAAAATCTAGGTATGATTAGGGAAATGTGATCAGGGACAAAGTTTAAGTAGGATTAGGGAACTGTGATCATGGACAAAATTTAAGTAGGATTAGGGAAATGTGATCAGGGACAAAGTCAATGTATGATTAGGGAAATGTGATCATGGACAAAGTCAATGTATGATTAGGGAAATGTGATCAGGGACAAAGTCAATGTATGATTAGGGAAATGTGATCATGGACAAAGTCATTGTATGATTAGGGAAATGTGATCATGGACAAAGTCAATGTATGATTAGGGAAATGTGATCAGGGACAAAGTCATTGTATGATTAGGGAAATGTGATCATGGACAAAGTCATTGTATGATTAGGGAAATGTGATCAGGGACAAAGTCAATGTATGATTAGGGAAATGTGATCATGGACAAAGTCATTGTATGATTAGGGAAATGTGATCATGGACAAAGTCAATGTATGATTAGGGAAATGTGATCAGGGACAAAGTCAATGTGTGATTAGGGAAATGTGATCATGGACAAAGTCAGTGTATGATTAGGGAAATGTGATCAGGGACAAAGTCAATGTATGATTAGGGAAATGTGATCATGGACAAAGTCATTGTATGATTAGGGAAATGTGATCATGGACAAAGTCAATGTATGATTAGGGAAATGTGATCATGGACAAAGTCATTGTATGATTAGGGAAATGTGATCATGGACAAAGTCAATGTATGATTAGGGAAATGTGATAAGGTACAAAGTCAATGTATGATTAGGGAAATGTGATTAGGGACAAAGTCAGTGTATGATTAGGGAAATGTGATCAGGAACAAAGTCACTGTATGATTAGGGAAATGTGATCATGGACAAAGTCAGTGTATGATTAGGGAAATGTGATCATGGACAAAGTCAGTGTATGATTAGGGAAATGTGATCAGGGACAAAGTTTAAGTAGGATTAGGGAAATGTGATCATGGACAAAGTCAATGTATGATTAGGGAAATGTGATCATGGACAAAGTCAATGTATGATTAGGGAAATGTGATCATGGACAAAGTCATTGTATGATTAGGGAAATGTGATCATGGACAAAGTCAATGTATGATTAGGGAAATGTGATCATGGACAAAGTCATTGTATGATTAGGGAAATGTGATCATGGACAAAGTCAATGTATGATTAGGGAAATGTGATCAGGGACAAAGTCATTGTATGATTAGGGAAATGTGATCATGGACAAAGTCATTGTATGATTAGGGAAATGTGATCAGGGACAAAGTCAATGTATGATTAGGGAAATGTGATCATGGACAAAGTCATTGTATGATTAGGGAAATGTGATCATGGACAAAGTCAATGTATGATTAGGGAAATGTGATCAGGGACAAAGTCAATGTATGATTAGGGAAATGTGATCATGGACAAAGTCAATGTATGATTAGGGAAATGTGATCATGGACAAAGTCAATGTATGATTAGGGAAATGTGATCAGGGACAAAGTCAATGTATGATTAGGGAAATGTGATCATGGACAAAGTCAATGTATGATTAGGGAAATGTGATCAGGGACAAAGTCAATGTATGATTAGGGAAATGTGATCATGGACAAAGTCATTGTATGATTAGGGAAATGTGATCATGGACAAAGTCAATGTATGATTAGGGAAATGTGATCAGGGACAAAGTCATTGTATGATTAGGGAAATGTGATCATGGACAAAGTCATTGTATGATTAGGGAAATGTGATCAGGGACAAAGTCAATGTATGATTAGGGAAATGTGATCATGGACAAAGTCATTGTATGATTAGGGAAATGTGATCAGGGACAAAGTCAATGTATGATTAGGGAAATGTGATCATGGACAAAGTCAATGTATGATTAGGGAAATGTGATCAGGGACAAAGTCAATGTATGATTAGGGAAATGTGATCATGGACAAAGTCAATGTATGATTAGGGAAATGTGATCATGGACAAAGTCAATGTATGATTAGGGAAATGTGATCATGGACAAAGTCATTGTATGATTAGGGAAATGTGATCATGGACAAAGTCAATGTATGATTAGGGAAATGTGATCAGAGACAAAGTCAATGTATGATTAGGGAAATGTGATCATGGACAAAGTCAATGTATGATTAGGGAAATGTGATCAGGGACAAAGTCAATGTATGATTAGGGAAATGTGATCATGGACAAAGTCATTGTATGATTAGGGAAATGTGATCATGGACAAAGTCAATGTATGATTAGGGAAATGTGATCAGGGACAAAGTCAATGTATGATTAGGGAAATGTGATCATGGACAAAGTCATTGTATGATTAGGGAAATGTGATCATGGACAAAGTCATTGTATGATTAGGGAAATGTGATAAGGGACAAAGTCAATGTATGATTAGGGAAATGTGATTAGGGACAAAGTCAGTGTATGATTAGGGAAATGTGATCAGGAACAAAGTCACTGTATGATTAGGGAAATGTGATCATGGACAAAGTCAGTGTATGATTAGGGAAATGTGATCATGGACAAAGTCAGTGTATGATTAGGGAAATGTGATCAGGGACAAAGTTTAAGTAGGATTAGGGAACTGTGATCATGGACAAAGTTTAAGTAGGATTAGGGAAATGTGATCAGGGACAAAGTCAATGTATGATTAGGGAAATGTGATAAGGGACAAAGTCAATGTATGATTAAGGAAATGTGATAAGGGACAAAGTCAATGTATGATTAGGGAAATGTGATCAGGGACAAAGTCAATGTATGATTAGGGAAATGTGATCATGGACAAAGTCATTGTATGATTAGGGAAATGTGATCATGGACAAAGTCAATGTATGATTAGGGAAATGTGATAAGGGACAAAGTCAATGTATGATTAGGGAAATGTGATTAGGGACAAAGTCAGTGTATGATTAGGGAAATGTGATCAGGAACAAAGTCACTGTATGATTAGGGAAATGTGATCATGGACAAAGTCACTGTATGATTAGGGAAATGTGATCATGGACAAAGTCAGTGTATGATTAGGGAAATGTGATCAGGGACAAAGTCAATGTATTATTAGGAAAATGTGATCAGGGACAAAGTTTAAGTAGGATTAGGGAAATGTGATCATGGACAAAGTCAGTGTAGGATTAGGGAAATGTGATCAGGGACAAAGTCAGTGTATGATTAGGGAAATGTGATCAGGGACAAAGTCAATGTATGATTAGGGAAATGTGATCAGGGACAAAGTCAATGTATGATTAGGGAAATGTGATTAGGGACAAAGTCAGTGTATGATTAGGGAAATGTGATTAGGGACAAAGTCAGTGTATGATTAGGGAAATGTGATCAGGAACAAAGTCACTGTATGATTAGGGAAATGTGATCATGGACAAAGTCATTGAATGATTAGGGAAATGTGATCATGGACAAAGTCAATGTATGATTAGGGAAATGTGATAAGGGACAAAGTCAATGTATGATTAGGGAAATGTGATTAGGGACAAAGTCAGTGTATGATTAGGGAAATGTGATCAGGAACAAAGTCACTGTATGATTAGGGAAATGTGATCATGGACAAAGTCAATGTATGATTAGGGAAATGTGATCATGGACAAAGTCAGTGTATGATTAGGGAAATGTGATCAGGGACAAAGTCAATGTATTATTAGGAAAATGTGATCAGGGACAAAGTTTAAGTAGGATTAGGGAAATGTGATCAGGGACAAAGTCAATGTATGATTAGGGAAATGTGATTAGGGACAAAGTCAGTGTATGATTAGGGAAATGTGATTAGGGACAAAGTCAGTGTATGATTAGGGAAATGTGATCAGGAACAAAGTCACTGTATGATTAGGGAAATGTGATCATGGACAAAGTCATTGAATGATTAGGGAAATGTGATAAGGGACAAAGTCAATGTATGATTAGGGAAATGTGATCAGGGACAAAGTCAGTGTATGATTAGGGAAATGTGATCAGGGACAAAGTCAATGTATGATTAGGGAAATGTGATTAGGGACAAAGCCAGTGTATGATTAGGGAAATGTGATTAGGGACAAAGTTTAAGTAGAATAAGGGAAATATGATCAGGGACAAAGTTTAAGTAGGATTAGGGAAATGTGGTCAGGGACAAAGTTTAGGTATGATTAGGAAAATGTGATCATGGACAAAGTCTAGGTACGATAAGGGAAATGTGATCAGGGACAAAGTCTAGGTATGATTAGAGAAATGTGATCATGGACAAAGTCATTGTATGATTAGGGAAATATGATCAGGGACAAAGTCAATGTGTGATTAGGGAAATATGATCAGGGACAAAGTCACTGTATGATTAGGGAAATGTGATCAGGAACAAAGTCAATGTATGATTAGGGAAATGTGATCAGGGACAAAGTCAATGTGTGATTAGAGAAATGTGATCAGGAACAAAGTCACTGTATGATTAGGGAAATGTGATCAGGGACAAAGTCATTGTATGATTAGGGAAATGTGATCAGGGACAAAGTCAGTGTATGATTAGGGAAATATGATCAGGGACAAAGTCACTGTATGATTACGGAAATGTGATCAGGGACAAAGTCTAGGTATGAAAAGGGAAATGTGATCAGGGACAAGATCAAGTTATGATTAGTGAAATGTGATCAGGGACAATATCAATGTATGATTAGGGAAATGTGATCAGGGACAAAGTCAATATATGATTAAGGAAATGTGATCTGGGACAAGGTCTATGTATATTCAGGGCAATGTCGTAAAATAATTGGGTGCAGTGACAAGATCTAGGTATATTTAGGGCAATGTCATAAAAGAGTTAGGTGCAGGGACACGGTCTCGGTATATTTAGGGCAATGTCATAGAACAGCTGAGTGCAGGGACAAGACGTTCTAGGTATATTTAGGGCAATGTCGTAAAACAATTGGATGCAGTGACAAGGTTTAGGTATATTTAGGGCAATGTCATAGAACAGTTGAGTGTAGGGACAAGGTCTAGATATATTTAGGGCAATGCCATAGAACAGTTGGGTGTAGGGACAAGGTCTAGTTATATTTAGGGCAATGCCATAGAACAGTTGGGTGTAAGGACAAGGTCTAGGTATATTTAAGGCAATATCATATAACAGTTGAGTG
Source organism: Panopea generosa (assembly GCA_029582155.1). Taxonomy (NCBI): domain Eukaryota; kingdom Metazoa; phylum Mollusca; class Bivalvia; order Adapedonta; family Hiatellidae; genus Panopea; species Panopea generosa. Next base: position 87,605,545 of record CM055897.1, on the reverse strand, counting down.
ATGCCATAGAACAGTTGAGTGCAGGGACAAGGTCTAGGTATATTAAGGGCAATGTCGTAAAACAATTGGCTGCAGTGACAAGGTCAAGGTATATTTAGGGCAATGTCATAGAACAGTTGAGTGATGTCATAGAACAGTTGAGTGCAGGGACAAGGTCTTGGTATATTTAGTGCAATGTCATAAAACAATTGGGTGCAGTGACAAGGTTTAGGTATATTTAGGGCAATGTCATAGAACAGTTGGGTGTAGGGACAAGGTCTATGTATATTTAGGGCAATGTCAGAGAACAACTTGGTGCAGTGACAAGGTCTATGTATATTTAGGGCAATGTCATAAAACAATTGGGTGCAGTGACAAGGTTTAGGTATATTTAGGGTAATGTCATAGAACAGTTGGGTGCAGGGACAATGTCTAGGTATATTTAGGGCAATGTTGTAAAACAATTGGGTGCAGTGACAAGGTCTAGGTATATTTAGGACAATGTCATAGAACAGTTGGGTGCAGGGACAAGGTCTAGGTATATTTAGGGCAATGTCATAAAACAGTTGGGTGCAGGAACAAGGTCTAGGTATATTTAGGGCAATGTTGTAAAACAATTGGGTGCAGTGACAAGGTCTAGGTATATTTGGGCCAATGTCACAGAACAGTTGAGTGTAGTGACAAAGTCTAGGTATATTTAGGACAATGTAATAGAACAGTTTGGTGCAGTGACAAGGTCTAGGTATATTTAGGGCAATGTTGTAGAATGAATGAATGGTGTTTTACGGCACGTCGACACATTCAATGTTGTAGAAAAGTTTGGTGCAGGGACAAGGTCTATGTGCATTTAGGGCAATATTGTGGAACAGTTAATTGATGCAGGGACAAGGTCTAGGTATATTTAGGGAAATGTCATGGAAGAGTTTGGACCAAGGACGATGTCTAGGTGTATTTAGGGTATTGACATGGACACGTTGGGACAGTTAGGTGCAGGGACAAAGTCTAGGTGCATTTAGGACAATGTCATGGAACAGTTGGGACCATGGACAAGGTCTTGGTGCAGTTAGGGCATTGTCATGGAGCAGTTGGGTGCAGGGACATGGACCATCTAAGTTCATTAAGGGCAATGTCATAGAACAGTTGGGACCAGAGACAAGGTCTAGGTGCATTTTAGGGCACTGTCATAGAACAGTTGGGTGCAGAGACAAGGTCTTGGTATATTTAGGGAAATGTCATAGAAGAGTTTGGACCAGGGACTATGTCTAGTTGTATTTAGGGCAATGGCATGGACACATTGGCACCTAGGACAATGTCTGGGTATGTTAAGGGAAATGTCATGGAAGAGTTTGGACCAGGGACAAGGTTTATGTATGTTTAAGGCAAATTGTCATGGATGAGTTGGGTGCAGGGACAAGGTTTATTATATTTACAGCAATGCCATGAAAGAGTTATGATCAAGGACATTGTTTGTTTGTTTGTATTGGAATGTTTTTTGTTCATAATTGTTTAGTTATAATTATTTTTGAGATCTACTATGCAGTTAACCAGTGCTACTTAGAAACCAGTAATGGAATGTACTGCTCTGACAGTGTTTTGGTGATTTATGTTTTGTTGTATATTCAAGTATTATGTTATACCATGCAAATGATAAATATATTTTCAATATTTTATCGTTTGTTGCCCACATATATATTTTTTTTTATTTAATAAAATTTTATTTAAATTATCTTTCTAAACAAGCCGGGCCAGATTAGCTCAGTTGGTTATACATGTGACTATCAATCCAGGGGTCGTGAGTTTGAATCCCCCGCCCAGCAACAGTCTCAGTGATGATTGATATACAACATTGTGTCTCACTATCTTTCGTCTCTCACCACTGATTCAAGTGGGAAAGTTATCAGTTACTTGCGGAGATGGGGTGTGCTTGAGTACTGGTTAATCCCAGGAAACAGTTGTTAGGATAACTGATCGTCTGTTAGCCCTCGATGGCATAAAAATGACGCTAAATATTCCATCAATCAATCTTTTTAAACGATACAATGCCAATACCCTTTGTTACACAGCCTGAACTTTTACAAACCTTAATTTCCAAGCACAAGTATAGTCAAATGTGTCTTAAAAAGTCAGTCAAAGGAGTAGGGAGCAAAAGTGGTCTTTTAAGGTTGTTGCATCAAACAGATTAATTTGTTCTAAAAGCATAAAAATGGGAAATAACAAATATGGCTGCTTAACCCTTTACTCCATAGATACACGTTTTCCCACACCAATCACAGAAAGCCTTTGAAAACAGTGCAGGAAGAGTTCATATTGCTCATAACGAGCAATCTGAACACTTCCTGCACTGTTTTCCACTCTGTCAGTTAATATCAACATAATTTTCCACTCTGTCAGTTAATATAAACATAATTCACCCATTGGTGATAAGTGGTGAATTAATGCTTTCAATATTAGAGGTGTCCAAAGGCGTCTTTATGAAGTAAAGGGTTAAGACAAGTGGCTGCTTAAATGAGGTTACCGCCTACATATGTTTGACTGTATCTGTACATGATTGGACCTTGCTACAATGTGTGATGTTCAAAACCTAAACCATGGCCATGTGCTGTATAACAACAATTAAATTTGCCATTTTCAAAAATCCTCCCATGAAACATATTATTCTTAATTGGCAAAGAAATCAATTTGTTTTGTCTCTTTTCATAACTGATTATAAATGATAACATTGAGGGGAAATCCAGTAAGAAATATCCCCACGGAAATAATGACATTTGAGTGTAACATTACATGCTTTCAAATTGCCTTTTATTACAAATATAAACATTGATTAGATATAGTGGAAGCAAGTAACTGATAGATTGTTATTTTCTATAAAATATTCAGGACAGGATCTATGACTTGGTAATTCAAATAACAGTTTGGTATTAAGGCAAATCAATAATTAATCATTTTCAAACTGAACTCTAAATTGTTCATGACCTTGTGAATAATCATCTGAGTTATAGTAGAACTAGGTGACACTGTGGTTAAAAGTGAAATCTTGCTGACGTTGAGACAAGTGATACTTTTATAGTAGTTCAGATTTCAGCTTTAACATATGAATGCCACAGTGGAGTTAAACCCTTTACTTCATAGAGACGCTTTTGGACAACTCTAATATTGAAAGCATTAATTCACTACATATCAGCTATGGGTGAATTATGTTTATATTAACTGACAGAGTGGAAAACAGCACAGGAAGTGTTCAGATTGCTCGTTACGAGCAATCTGAACTCTTCCTGCACTGTTTTCAAAGGCCTTCTGTGATTGGTGGCGGAAAACGCGTATCTTTGCAGTAAAGGGTTAATATGTTGAAGGGGATATTATTTCTTTTTAAAAGTTTTACAAACTTAATGAATACAGATCTTTTCCTTTCCATGAGGTTATGACTATTTACATAGGAATCACTGAAACTCTTTAGGTCTTCAACTGGGAATCCTTGAGCTTGGATATCTTAAAATACTATAAATGATAATCTTTAACAGAATCAGATCCTAGACCGTGTGTTTATACTGCCACTTTTTTGACAGTTCCAGATTATATAGGTCATAGTTAAGTATGCTACTGTCATTTTCCTGGCACTGAGAAAATGTCCTCTAGCCAAGTGATTTTTTGACTCTGTCAGCAAATGAATTATCCCTTTAGGCCATAATGAAATAATTGCAAGATTATCATCCCCTAGTTTTCATGCACCCTCACCCTTTTTATTTTCATAGAAAAAAAATATTAAAAAATATTAAGAATACAGTCCCCCCTCTCCATACTCCCCCTTTTTAAAAAAAAATGGATGATAATCTAGCCATTAATTTATAATGGCCTTAATAGGAGTTCTGTTGATGTCTTGTCATTGTTGTCCACAATTACTATATAGATTTCATCTCTCACTCACAAAAACCACTGGATAGATTTTTGTGTTCTTTACTGGACTTGACCATGACCTTACAGTTGAATAAACTTAAAAATTAGTCTACACAGCATTGTGTTTTTGCATTTAATTGGATTCTCAGAAACTGTTTTGTGCGGAGTTTTACCATATTTGATATTTGATACATAACTGTGTTATGGGTAATTCTATACAAAATCATGTAGCATTGTTTGGGGGTTGGGGGGACACTGACTTTGATTTCTATTGATAACTTAGCTTGCACAATAAGAAGTTACTGTTTTTAGCTGCGTTTCTCAAACCATATGACCCATAATCACCAATTTAGTCTGTAAGTGTGTTATGGGTATTACTCAAATTCATGCAGCATGTATTTGAGTGAAGACCGCAGCATAGTCTAGTGGTAGAGTGTCTGCCTCGCATGTGGAAGGTCGTGGGTTCAATCCCCGACCAGGTCATACCAAAGACTTTAAAAATGGTACTAGATCGAAGCTTCCTCGCTTGGCACTCAGCATTTAGAGAAAAGTTCTAGGCCTAGTCCGCCCGGTGTCAATATAATGTTACTGGGTGGGTATCATACCATGTGTCAGCGGCATGATACTCCAGTGTGACAGTGCTCAGAATACTGTCTCAAATAGACACCATCGTAATGTGACTGAAAAATTGTTTAAAGCATCGCTAAGCACCATACAACCAGTATTTGAGTGAACCTGACCTTTGCCTCTGCAGATGAAAAACTAGGCCTGTACAACATAAAGATTTTGTATTCAGCTTCATATCTTAGAAAATGTTTACCAGTAGTCACCAGATTTGCTCCATAGTGCACGATGGTGTTACTCAAAATCATGCAGTTTTTTTATGGATGACCTTGACTGCTACGAATAATTAACTTGACCTCTGTGGATAATTTAACTAAACTTACACAACAGTAAGTTTTTATATTCAGCTCCATTTCTTTGAAATTGGCCCAGAGCCAACATGCTTGGTTTATATTGCTGTGTTACGTATGGGCAGTCTTACCTAAAAACATACTGCAAATACCTAATTTGGCCTTCAAAATGCTGTCCTGCAGTAACCAAGTATGGTTTATATTTATGTAAACTGACCTGCAGTAACCAAGTACAGTTTATATTTGTGTACACTGTACTGCAGTAACCAAACATGGTTTATATTTGTGTAAACTGTGCTGCAGTAACCAAGTACAGTTTATATTTATGTAAACTGTCCTGCAGTAACTAAGTACAGTTTATATTTATGTAAACTGTCCTGCAGTAACCAAGTACAGTTTATATTTATGTAAACTGTCCTGCAGTAACCAAGTATGGTTTATATTTGTGTAACCTGTTATGCAGTAACCAAGTTTGGTTTGTATTTGTGTAACTTGTCCTGCAGTTACCTGAAGTATGGTTTATATTTGTGTAAACTGTCCTGCAGTAACCAAACATGGTTTATATTTGTGTAAACTGTGCTGCAGTAACCAAGTACAGTTTATATTTATGTAAACTGTCCTGCAGTAACTAAGTACAGTTTATATTTATGTAAACTGTCCTGCAGTTACCAAGTACAGTTTATATTTATGTAAACTGTCCTGCAGTAACCAAGTATGGTTTATATTTGTGTAACCTGTTATGCAGTAACCAAGTTTGGTTTGTATTTGTGTAACTTGTCCTGCAGTTACCTGAAGTATGGTTTATATTTGTGTAAACTGTCCTGCAGTAACCAAGTATGGTTTATATTTGTGTAAACTGTCTTGCAGTAAGCAAATATGGTTTATATTTATGAAAATTGTCCTGCAGTAAACATGTAAGGTTTATATTTGTGTAACCTGTTATGCAGTAACCAAATGTGGTTTATATTTGTGTAACCTGTCCTGCAGTAACCAAGTATGGTTTATATTTGTGTAAACTGTCTTGCAGTAAGCAAATATGGTTTATATTTATGAAAATTGTCCTGCAGTAACCATGTACGGTTTATATTTGTGTAAACAGTCCTGCAGTAACCAAATGTGGTTTATATTTGTGTAACCTGTCCTGCAGTAACCAAGTATGGTTTATATTTGTGTAACCTGTCCTGCAGTAACCAAGTATAGTTTATATTTGTGGTACATGTCCTGAAGTAACTAAGTATGGTTTATATTTGTGTAAACTGTCCTGCAGTAACCTGAAGTATGGTTTGTATTTGTTTAAACTGTCCTGCAGTAACCAAGTATGGTTTATATTTGTGTAAACTGTCCTGCAGTAACCAAGTTTGGTTTGTAGTTGTGTAAACTGTCTTGCAGTAAGCAAATATGGTTTATATTTATGAAAATTGTCCTGCAGTAACCATGTACAGTTTATATCTGTTAAACTGTTCTGTATGGTTTATATTTGTTAAACTGTCCTGCAGTAACCAAATGTGGTTTATATTTGTTTAACCTGTCCTGCAATAGCCGAGTATAGTTTATATTTGTGTAACCTGTCCTGCAGTAACCAAGTATGGTTTATATTTTAATATTTGTGTAAACTGTCCTGCAGTAACCAAGTATGGTTTATATTTGTGTAAACTGTCCTGCAGTAAACAAGTATGGTTTATATGTGTGTAACCTGTCCTGAAGTAACCAAGTATGGTTTATAATTGTGTAACCTGCCCTGCAGTAACCAAGTATGGTTTATATTTGTGTAACCTGCCCTGCAGTAACCAAGTATAGTTTATATTTGTGTTAAATGTAACACTTATCAAATTAATGCTTTATTTTTGATGACCTTGACACGATTTTCTACTGAAACCTTAACCCCTACACAATATTTACTTTGCTAATAAAGTTATGTTGATTGATGATTCTAGGCAGATTTTTAACATAGGCATGTAACTGTTACTGGTATTATATGCAGATCCCACAATTCATTATGATTTGTATTGTAACACAGGGTTCATATTTCAATTCAGGCTTTACAATAGCTAGTGGAGCAAATTTCAGGTCCAAATGGACCTTTGGTAGTTTTTATAATATTTATTTTGTAGATAGCATTATTTAAAAAGTATTAATATATTATTAATATATAAGAAGATACATTATTTTTAGTGTAGTACAAATAATCCACAGTTTTTTTTTATTAATTTTATTGTTTCATACATGTATAAGAATATAATGCCAAAACAACTCCATTTATTGATTTAATAAGATAAGTTCTATCTGAAATGGATAAATAAACCTATAAATCTGAGTTTCAGATTATTTTGTGCCTGACAACTGCAATTTCCAATATGAATCATATATTGTTTTTCGAAAAGACATTAAGAAAGATAGCAATCAGAAGAAATTATATGTTTTTCTCAATTTTACTGCGCCTGAAAACAGAAATAGAACTATAAAAGCAGTACTTGTATTAATGTTTGATTTTGAGCTGTTTCAAACGTGACTGTAAAATGTGACTAAAATGTGACTACTTGACTGTCAAACTTGACTACTTGGCTGTAAAATGTGACTACATGACTGTAAAATGTGATTACTTGAATGTAAAATGTGACTTCTTGACTAAAATGTGACTTCTTGACTGTAAAATGTGACTGGTTGACTGTAAAACATGACTTCTTGACTGTAAAATGTGACAACTTGACTGTAAAACGTGACTACTTGACTGTAAAATGTGAATGTAAAACATGATTGTAAAACATGATTGTAAAATGTGACTGCTTGACTGTAAAATGTGACTACTTTACTGTAAAACATGACTACTTGACTGTAAAATGTGACTGCTTGACTGTAAAATTTGACTACTTGACTGTAAAATGTGACTGCTTGACTTTAAAATGTGACAACTTGACTGTAAAATGTGACTGCTTGACTGTAAAATGTGACTACTTGACTGTAAAACATGACTACTTGACTGTAAAATGTGACTATAAAACGTGACTTCTTGACTGTCAAATGTGACTACTTGACTGTAAAATGTGATTACTTTACTATAAATCATGACTACTTGACTGTAAAATGTGACTGCTTGACTGTAGAATGTGACTACTTGACTGTAAAATGTGACTACTGCACTGTAAAATGTGGTATATTGGGTAGAGTTGATGACTCAACATGCTTGGCCATTTTGTCATTTATATAGTTTTGTTCCTGGCATTATACATTTTAATGAAAATCACAGAAGTGGTTTAGAGATAGGGTATCCGCCTTGCATGCGGAAGGTTGTGGGTAAGATCCCCGGCTGGGTCATACCAAAGACTTAAAATGGTTCTAGAAGTAACCTCACTTGGCTCTCAAAATTTAGAGGATAGGTCTATTTCTGGTTGGCACAGTTTCAGTATAATATGACTGGAATGGATGTCATACCATGTCTCTGCAGCGTGATTCTCTGGTGTGGCAGCGCTTAGAATACTGTCTCAAGCAGATTGTGACTGTCGCAGTATGGCTGAAAAATTGTTGCTAGCAAGTTGCTAAACACATTACAACAACAACAACATTTTAATGAAGGAGACAAAACTGCCTTCCGGGGGTTTATTCTATGACAACTGGTATTTATTCAATGTTTCATTGATTGGTTCCGCTATATAATGTCAACATTGTAAATATTGCACTGGGCAATATCTGGTTTAATTAAAAAAATGTCTTTGAACATTTACAATCAAATACATTATTTGGCAAATACTGAACTTCAGGTATAATTGTTATGACTTTCTATTGCAATGTTGAACACTGAATAATTGAGAATGTTCATGTTTCTTTTGTAGTTCAATTTAGCCTATAATTTGAACAGTTTTTTTGTCAGTCACCTGTTCTTGTTGTGTAGCATGGTTGGTATGTGGGTTTGATCCCCATCAATAACATGTGTTTGTTTTTGGAAACTTCAAGCTTCTTTATTAATATTTGGTTTAATATTTTTTACTAGTACTAGGTCTGGTCAGCCCGTTGTCACAGCACACTCATTATGTGACTGGGCATGCTACTCAAGTGTGGCAGTGCTTAGAATACGATCTCAAATAGACACTGTTTGGATATGACTGAAATATTTTGAAAGCGACCCTATACACACAACAACTCCCAAGACCTGCATGTAGCCATCTTGAATCATTTATTTTCAGATATGTTTACCTCAAGGTAAGCTTTTCTGATTGCAATTTAATTGCTTGGTGTCCATTACTTTTTTCTTGCACACCAGATACGGATATCATTCAGCATTGTTACCAGGGTTAGATACGTATTTCTATCTGACCCTAGGGCCGAGATAAAATTCTCTTGCAGTGACATTGTAACTTTCTAGATGATGTAACATATAAAATATGTGACGTAAATTATATAAATAAACGTCTTAAAAGCAGCTGTTGTATGTAACAGTATTTACTCTTCCATGCATGTATGTTACAGTATTTACTCTTTCATGCATGTATGTTACAGTATTTACTCTTTCATGCAGGTATGTTACAGTATTTACACTTCTATGCAGGTATGTTACCATATTTACTTTACATGCAGGTATATTAATTTACAGTATTTACACTTCTATGCAGTAATATTACAGTATCTACTCTTCTATGCAGTAATATTACAGTATCTACTCTTCCATGCAGTAATATTACAGTATTTACTCTTCCATGCATGGATGTTACAGTACTTACTCTTCCATGCAGGTATGTTACCATATTTACTCTTCCATGCAGGTATATTACAGTATTTACTCTTCCATGCAGGTATATAATAGTATTTACTCTGCCATGCATGTATGTTACAGTATTTAGTCAACATGCCTATATATTACAGTATTTACTCTTCCATGCATGGATGTTACAGTATTTACTCTTCCATGCAGGTATATTACAGTATTTACTCTTACATGCAGGTATGTTACAGTATTTACTCTTCCATGCAGGTATATTACAGTATTTTCTCTTCCATGCATGTATATAACAGTATTTACTCTTACATACAGGCATGTTACAGTATTTACTCTTACATGCAGGTATGTTCAGTATTTACTCTTCCATGCAGGTATATTACAGTATTTACTCTTCCATGCAGGTATATTACAGTATTTACTCTTCCATGCAGGTATATTACAGTATTTACTCTTACATGCAGGTATGTTACAGTATTTACTCTTCCATGCAGGTATATTACAGTATTTACTCTTCCATGCATGTATATTACAGTATTTACTCTTCCATGCATGTATATAACAGTATTTACTCTTACATACAGGCATGTTACAGTATTTAGCCTTCTATGCATGTATGTTACAGTTTTTACTCTTCCATACATGTATGTTTAATATTCGCTAGAAATCTACAACTAAAAAATGTTTATAACACAGATATTGACTTGTGTTTTCTAATTTACATAAAGTATCAATAAAGAGGAGGACAGACTGTAATTACAGGAATTCGAGTACTAAATCTGGGGGTAATTACTGAATTGTCTGCAGTTATTACACTGACATTATGGGAGTGACATTATTGACATTGGGAAATCAATTGATGTTATTCAAAAGAATCATTAACAAGACTTTATGATCCCACAGGGGAATCTTGGTGGATTTTCTATTGAAGGTTATAGTGTAACTCATCTTATGTTTTACTTTGACTACGAAAAAGCTTAGTACCTGAAAATATGGTGTTGTTCATTATGAGACACAAATTGTTTACAGCCACATGTGTTGAACCCTTATTGCCATAATGATGTTTATTTAAACAGACCAAAATTATGTAATGAAAAGGAATTACACCCTCCACCTCCAGATTATTAGATTTCCTGTTTAAAATTGCAACATATTGTGTTGGGGTGTATCAAATGAATCGTGTGATTTGTAACTAGAGGGAGTATATTCGGAAATTTTGCAAAACAACATTTTTTACTTGTCTCATATTACCATAAGGATCTTTAGTCCTTTTAACATGGCAAAATAATACATGGAAAAGGGGTTTCCATATTAGGGCACTAATAGTGGCCTATGCACAAAAATAGTGGCAATACCAGCATATTTTGTGCAAACTTTTAAGCTAAAGTCATGAAACTTGGTATAATGATTGAGACAGTGTGGAGATATAGTATGTTATTTTAGATTTCCTGTCGGAAATTTGGTTGCTATAGTAACACTTTCAAAAAAGTGGAATAGTAGGTAATATTTAGTAGTTTGACTAATAAAACATGACACAAGAATAGAGAGGAATGAGTAGATTGTGTATTTTGTAGGTTGGACCAATATTTTGTTATATATTCAGGAATGGGTTCATTCATGAGGTAAAAGTCACAAATAATATTCAGGTATGGATATGTTGGATAAGGTAAAAGTCACAAATAACATTCATATATGGGTTTGTTGGATGAGGTAAAAGTCACAAATAATATTCAGGCATGGATATGTTAGATGAGGTAAATGTCACAAATATATAATATTCAGGTATGGGTTTGTTGGATGAGGTAAAATTCACAAATAACATTCAGGTATGGGTTTGTTGGATGAGGTAAAAGTCACAAATAACATTCATGTATGGGTTTGTTGGATGAGGTAAAAGTCACAAATATATAATATTCAGGTATGGGTTTGTTGGATGAGGTAAAAGTCACAAATAAAATTCAGGTATGGGTTTGTTGGATGAGGTAAAAGTCACAAATATATAATATTCAGGTATGGGTTTGTTGGATGAGGTAAAAGTCACAAATAACATTCAGGTATGGGTTTGTTGGATGAGGTAAAAGTCACAAATATATAATATTCAGGTATGGGTTTGTTTAATGAGGTAAAAGTCACAAATAATATTCAGGTATGGGTTTGTTGGATGAGGTAAAAGTCACAAATAACATTCAGGTATGGGTTTGTTGGATAAAGTAAAAGTCATAGATATATAATATTCAGGTATGGGTTTGTTGGATAAAGTAAAAGTCACAAATATATAATATTCAGGTATGGGTTTGTTGGATGAGGTAAAAGTCACAAATAACATTCAGGTATGGGTTTGTTGGATGAAGTAAAAGTCATAGATATATAATATTCAGGTATGGGTTTGTTGGATGAGGTAAAAGTCACAAATAACATTCAGGTATGGGTTTGTTCAATGAAGTAAAAGTCACAAATAATATTCAGGTATGGGTTTGTTCAATGAGGTAAAAGTCACAAATAATATTCAGGTATGGGTTTGTTGGATGAGGTAAAAGTCACAAATAACATTCAGGTATGGGTTTGTTGGATAAAGTAAAAGTCATAGATATATAATATTCAGGTATGGGTTTGTTGGATAAAGTAAAAGTCACAAATATATAATATTCAGGTATGGGTTTGTTGGATGAGGTAAAAGTCACAATTAACATTCAGGTATGGGTTTGTTGGATAAAGTAAAAGTCACAAATATATAATATTCATGTATGGGTTTGTTGGATGAAGTAAAAGTCACAAATGTATAATATTCAGGTATGGGTTTGTTCAATGAGGTAAAAGTCACAAATAACATTCATGTATGGGTTTGTTGGATGAAGTTAAAGTCATAAATATATAATATTCAGGTATGGGTTTGTTGGATGAGGTAAAAGTCACAAATATATAATATTCAGGTATCGGTTTGTTGGATGAGGTAAAAGTCACAAATATATAATATTCAGGTATGGGTTTTTGGATGAGGTAAAAGTCACAAATATTTAATATTCAGGTATGGGTTTGTTGGATGAGGTAAAAGTCACAAATATTTAATATTCAGGTATGGGTTTGTTGGATGAGGTAAAAGTCACAAATATATAATATTCAGGTATGGGTTTGTTGGATGAGGTAAAAGTCATAAATATAATATTCAGGTATGGGTTTGTTTGATGAGGTAAAAGTCACAAATATTTAATATTCAGGTATGGGTTTGTTGGATGAGGTAAAAGTCATACATATATAATATTCAGGTATGGGTTTGTTGGATGAGGTAAAAGTCACAAATATTTAATATTCAGGTATGGGTTTGTTGGATGAGGTGAGAGTCACAAATATTTAATATTCAGGTATGGGTTTGTTGGATGGGTTTGTTGGATGAGGTAAATGTCACATATATATAATATTCAGGTATGGGTTTGTTGGATGAGGTAAAAGTCACAAATATATAATATTCAGGTATGGGTTTGTTGGATGAGGTAAAAGTCATAAATATATAGTATTCAGGTATGGGTTTGTTGGATGAGGTAAATGTCACACATATATAATATTCAGGTATGGGTTTGTTGGATGAAGTAAAAATCATAAATATATAATATTCAGGTATGGGTTTGTTGGATGAAGTAAAAGTCATACATATATAATATTCAGGTATGGGTTTGTTGGATGAGGTAAAAGACATAAATATATAATATTCAGGTATCGGTTTGTTGGATGAGGTAAATGTCACAAATATATATTTGTTGGATGAAGTAAAAGTCATAAATATATAATATTCAGGTATGGGTTTGTTGGATGAGGTAAAAGTCACAAATATTTAATATTCAGGTATGGGTTTGTTGGATGAGGTAAAAGTCATACATATATAATATTCAGGTATGGGTTTGTTGGATGAGGTAAAAGTCACAAATAATATTCAGGTATGGGTTTGTTGGATGAAGTAAAAGTCATAAATATATACTATTCAGGTATGGGTTTGTTGGATGAGGTAAAAGTCACAAATATTTAATATTCAGGTATGGGTTTGTTGGATGAGGTAAAAGTCACAAATATATAATATTCAGGTATGGGTTTGTTGGATGAAGTAAAAGTCATAAATATATAATATTCAGGTATGGGTTTATTGGATGAAGTAAAAGTCATAAATATATAATATTCAGGTATGGGTTTATTGGATGAAGTAAAAGTCACAAATATATAATATTTAGGTATGGGTTTGTTTAATGAGGTAAAAGTCCCAAATAACATTAAGGTATGGGTTTGTTGGATGAGGTAAAAGTCACAAATAATATTCAGGTATGGATATGTTGGATGAGGTAAAAGTCACAAATAATATTCAAGTATGGGTTTGCTTAATGAGGTAAAAGTCACAAATAACATTCAGGTATGGGTTTGTTTAATGAGGTAAAAGTCACAAATAACATTCAGATATGGGTTTGTTGGATGAGGTAAAAGTCACAAATAATATTCAGGTATGGATATGTTGGATGAGGTAAAAGTCACAAATAATATTCAGGTATGGGTTTCTTTGATGAGATAAAAGTCACAAATAACATTCAGGTATGGATATGTTGAATGAGGTAAAAGTTTCAAATAATATTCAGGTATGGGTTTGTTCAATGAGGTAAAAGTTTAACTGGTTATATAAGAATAACAATGTTAGTTGCAGTAAGGGTGAAAGCAGTTGAGCTGGTTCCAATTATCCCTGCCTGACTATCAATCCAGGGGTTGTCAGTCCGAATCCCCATCAGGCCACATCAGGCTAATTCAAGTGGGAAAGTTATCATTTATTTGTTGAGATGGGTGTGCTAGGGTACTGGTTAATGTTCCAGTACAACAGAAATGAGTGGTTAGGTTAACTGATCATAAAAATAATGTTTAACAAAACAAGACAGCAGTTTATAAAAAACAAAAGTGGAAACTAATACAAAATTGCAAGAAAGAAATACACAAGCAATGAAGAGTGTGGATTGTTAGAGAAAAATTCTCAAACAATTCCCATTGCATTGAGAGAGAGAGAGAGAGATTGTTTCATTATCTTAGTGTCAGATACAATGCAGTGTTGATGTCAGATTACTCAAGCTAAGGTGGCATATTACAACACTTTTTAAGATTTCCGCTTGTTTGATTGAGTTTCCAACCATGTGAAGATTGCTTCGTTGTTCTCTTGTTTGTCTTTACAACAATTTAAAACAGACTTCATTTTTGCATTCATCTAATGCACTGCACGCCTTTCTTATAATGAAAGTCGGAATCGTAAATTGAACTTCTCTGTTTTTGCTTATTCAAGCTTTAACAAATTGTTTTACCTTATTAAATGTTATCTGTTAGACTGTCCGTTCAAGGGCTGTGAGTTTGAATCTCTGCCGAGCCATATAGTTCCTGTGATGGTTGGTCATGAACTTTGTTCTTTGGCCATGAATCTTCCACTTTGCCAATCCATGTGGTGTGTCTAGAACTAGTTAATCACCTGGCAGATTCCAGGAATGATGACCAGGTGTGCTGACTGCCATTAACCCTTTACTTCATATAAACTCCTTTGGACACCTCTAATATTGAAAGCATTAATTCACCACATATCAGCAATGGATGAATTATGTTTATATTAACTAACAGAGTGGAAAACAGTGCAGGAAGTGTTCAGATTGCTCGTTACGAGCAATCTGAACTCTTCCTGCACTGTTTTCAAAGGCCTTCTGTGATTGGTGCGGGAAAACGCGTATCTATGGAGTAAAGGGTTAAAGAACTAAAATACTGTTGAAAAAAGGCAAATAAACAAACAAGTTTTATCTTAAGCTATTTTAAGCTCTGCATAATTATGTTGATACTGATTGGTTAAAAAAGAAAACGTTTACCTAGATGTACAATGTTATATTTACTTCAGACTTTAGTTTCAGAAATGTTAACACTTTGACTTCATGTTTAGATGAATTGTAATTACTATAAGTTGCATTTTATTTGTATTGTTTAAATTGAAATTTGTTTGTTTTTAACATCATTTTTATGCCACTAAGGGCTTACAGACAATCAGTTAAACTAATCACTCTTTCCTGGGATATTGGAAAGAGCACAACCATGTCCACAAGTAAGACCTAAATTAGAATATTGTTTTTTGTCCTTTACCTATGCATCATTTTCATCTTGAGTAGGAAGGTAGGTGAAAAGCTTTATTTTACATTTTGTATTTTGTTGGACATAATGTCTAACTATTATGTTTTCCTTTCACATTATCTATATAAACTACCATTAAAAATGATTATTTTATAAAGAAATGAACATCATATTTATGAATAACAAACATTTTCATGAACTTTTATCTCTTTCCATAGATTTTTTTTTGTTGGAACCAAATTTTATGGATATGAGAAATCGTTTATGGAGCACTGTAGAAAAAAGTAGTGTTGCCAGGGAAATAAACAAAGTATAATTCTTGTTACAGAATTCGATCTTGCAGATATAACAGAAACATCTGATATTATCCAACATTTTGGCAACAGTAAACAATAAAGATAATTATGTATTTGTGAATGCAATAAAATTAGAGTTGTGGCAATAGTGTCGGGTAAGTAGGTAAAGGACAAACAAACAATATTTTATTTTTCAGTCTCACTGATAATTTTTCCTCTAGAATCAGCAGTGAGAGAGGAATGACAATGAGATGCAATGTTGTATATCAGTCATCCTGGAGACTGACTGCAGGTATTTGAACTCCAGACTCGCGGATTTCTGGTCAAGCACACTACCAACTGAGTTATTACCTAACCCTGGCTCTAATTCAACTGTGATTTAAGTACTAATATTCAAAACGTCTACTGGAATCATGTTCAGGTGTGATGTGGTGAAACATCTATCTCACCAACATCATCTTTTCAATTCGACAGATGTCTCCCAGTTATAAATGGAGTGCGTTTTTATTGCAAAATTTATCCGATCTTTCACAATTTTGTTCACATTTTGTTCTTCTCAAGACATAATTGCCTAATCGATGCTGACAAGGTAGTCAGTAATTAAATTGTCAGGTTTTTCTGTTTGTTCTCCAAATATCAGTAGCAATACATTTACATCTCCTGGCATATCTTAACTTTCTGTCTTCTTTTGTAGCATCACTGAATTTGATTACAAGTTGTTGCAGTAAAAAAATATTAAAACTTCTAATTAGATCTAATACAGCTTTAAATGCATTAATTAAAGGTAATAAATCAAGTTAGTTTTAATGCTGTGTAAAAGGTGGCATTAGTTTACATTCCTATAGAAATTCTGTGTGCATATGTTATACTAAGAACATGTATGTTGTCTGTGGAACATTCATGAAATACTGATGAAAATATTGCCAAACAATAGAGGGTTGGAAAATAAATGAGTTTTTAACATGGTCCTATATATTTACAGTTATGTCTTAAACTTTGTCCATCTGTCCGCAGCCTGTCCATCTGAATATGAAGACTTGACTGGCCTGTCACTTCTTCCTCAATGTAAAAATCTCTTTCAAACTTTTGATATTTGTTGCCCATGAATTGACAATATGTCCTCCACAAGACTGAGGTCATAGCTCAAAGATCAAGTGTATTGAGGTCATACTTAGATGTTAAACTTATGCAAAATGCCTTTTATAATATGTACATAGCTTGAATCTTAAAAAAAACCTTTAATGCATATAATAGAAAGTGCATGATATTGTGTCCAGTGTGCTATTGTGTCATTCAATGAAGGATTTTGAAATAACTTGGCAAAAATGATCACCTTGACATGACAAAGTATCACACGCAAGACCTAGGTCCTTAACTCATATATCAAGGTCACACATGGAGGCAAACGTATGAAAAAAGGTCATATAGTATAATAGAAAGATGTATTCATGTCCTGTCTGTAATTCTACAAGGGAGTGTGAAATTACCTGACACAAATGATAACAATAACCGCAGCTCTGTAATTCTAAGGTCAAGCTCACACTTAAAATTCAGACATATGAGAAATGCCTCATACATGTACATAGATTAGTGAGTTATGCTTAGTTTCACCATGTCTGTCCCTCTGTTTATCTTGTCTATCACTCTTGTCTATCACTCTCAGTCACCATTACTGTAGGTATCTGGAACATTACCTCACACAATTGGATAACTTTCTTAATACTGACCAGTTCTGTTTCAATTATGAGAAAGTTTGCTTGTTATATTTTACCCAGATTCGAAAAACAGACTTAATTTTGTAATCGATAGGTGATTATTTGTTACAGTTTGTATGCAATATATATCTTATTATGTTCACTTTTCAACCATATCATTTTAAATATAATTGCCTGTAGCTTACCTGCATGCTATATTGATAACTCCAGTTGAATGAAATGGGGACTATAGTAATAACCCCTGTCCAGCATGTTGTGAATTCTTGTCTGATTGGAAAGTTCATATTTCTCATTCAATTGGTCACAGCCAGATTTGGCCATGCATGACAAAAAAGGCCACTTGATTGCCTGGAATATGATAATTTGTGTATGTCTCAGTTAGGTAACAAATTGCTAATTTCTTATTCAATTTTCAACAAGCTGGCCCCTGGTCTCAGAAATTCCATTGTTGTGTATTCAATGATCTCCCTTGTAATAAATACATATGATTTCACTGTATGTTCATGATCCAATGGGTTTCTATGTCTCTCCTTTATATAGTATGTGAGTAGTCATGAATCCTTAACTGGATCCTGCACAGAAAGCTTTCAGTTCATGTATGCAAATTGTCCCTCCAGTCCAGATGTGTTGCATCTAATTCCATAGTATATAAGTCATGGTTGACACCAACTCTATTGGGTTGGTAAATGCCTTGATATTGTGTCTATGAGCTAGGCGTGCTCACTGTAGTCTGGTCTGTACATTTATATCTGGTTTGTGAACTCTCTCTCTCTCTCTCTCTCTCTCTCTCTCTCTCTCTCTCTCTCTCTCTCTCAGCCCTGATTAGCCAGCTTTTCCTTGTCATGGGTATCTGCCATAATTTCTTAAAATGACTTCTTTGAAACCACTGATTCGATTACATTGAAGTTAATGGTCACAATGTCCTTTGGAGTGCACATTTTCGGTCAACGGCTAAGATATTATTCCCTTGGAGGAAAACTCTATCTTCCATGACATGTGACATCTGTCTCAAATGGTCTGACGAAGATCTGGGACTTAAAATCTGTTTGTGTCAACTATTTCCTTATCTACAACTCTTTATCATAAATATTTTTATACCTTCACAAGTATTTAGTCCTAGTTGTAGGAAACAATAAAAAGAGTGTATTTTGTTACACCTATGAGATGTTTCAAAGAGAAGATTTCTCAGGTTGATCTTTATTCCATGAGCTATAACATATTCTAGATGTTTATCAGTGTAACATGTAATAAGTGGTTATACCATAAAGGTTCAAGATTCTTCATCTTGGCTAGACTGAAGTATGTTTGTGCCAATAGCTATGTCATTATAAATCATAGTAAACTTTTTAATCTCAGTACTAAGTTGTGTCAATTTTAATTCCAGTATTGTTTTATGTCAGTTTTAATTATTCAAGTACTGTTTTGTGTCAGTCTTAATTCAAGTACATTTTTGTGTCAGTTTTTATACCAATACTGTTTTGTGTCAGTTTTCATTCCAATACTGTTTTGCGTCAGTTTTAATTCCAGTGCTGTTTTGTGTCAGTTTTCATTCCAATACTGTTTTGTGTCAGTTTTAATACCAGTACTGTTTTATGTCAGTTTTAATACCAGTACTGTTTTGTGTCAGTTTTCATTTCAATACTGTTTTGTGTCAGTTTTAATTCCAGTACTGTTTTGTGTCAGTTTTAATACCAGTACTGTTTTATGTCAGTTTTAATACCAGTACTGTTTTGTGTCAGTTTTCATTCCAATTCTGTTTTGTGTCAGTTTTAATTCCAGTACTGTTTTGTGTCAGTTTTAATTCAAGTACTGTTTTGTGTCGGTTTTACTTCCAATACTGTTTTATGTCAGTTTAAAGTCCAGTGCTGTTTTGTGTCATATATTTTAATTCCACTACTGTATTGTGTCTTTTATTTTAATTCTGCTACTGTATTGTGTCTTATATTTTGATTCCACTACTGTATTGTGTCGTATATTTTAATTCTGCTACTGTATTGTGTCATATATTTTGATTCCACTACTATAGTGTGTCATATGTTAATTCCAGTATTAATTGTGACTTTTTGTTATATTTTTGTTAACTATAAACTACTTTATTATTAAAGGGAGTGTATCAGGATAAAACGATATTAATATCTTTAAAAATAAAATAACAATCAAAAAGGATAAAAAGCATCATAAAAAGCATTTATTTTCATTAATCAATAAAATACAAATGGTTTGCTATGTCAAATCCACCAAATCCTGACAAAATCAGTATTTAATATGAGTGGTAAACTTGAAATGAAATCCCCATTCTAAAAACAGACAGCTTTTAAATACTGTTTGACTACCTTTGCATCATCATTCAGACTCTTTCTAAGATGAAAATAATGTTTACTACGTGTACACCTGTAGAGCGGATCAAATTGAAATCAAATGAAATCACATGACTCTTCTAATATGTCACAAAATGTGTTGCAATTCTAAGTGGAAAATCTATTTTATTCTAACCTAGACGCAGAGCCAAAGTTAGGAAATCCCTTTTCAATATGTTATTTTGACATGTTTAATAGATATCCTTTTGACAATGTCAATGAGTGTACTCGTATATAAGCATGATATATTGGGAAAAAATATTTTTAGGTAATCTTAAAATTTTGAAAATCCTTACGTATATCCTTAAATTAAAGGCCAATAAACAAAATTTATATTGTAACAAAATTGTATTCTATACATAAAACGGCTAGTTCTGTCAATATTTGGTTAGTGCATGGTGAAACTATGATATTGTAAGTTTTGGTTATAAATTATACTGGAATAATAAAGTATGGTTGAGTGGTTAAACTTTCATGTTAATTTTGTTATCAGATTTGGCATCTTATCTTCCAGTATTTACCTATATCTTCTCAATGTTGTTTATTAATTTACAAAGTGTCTGATACAAGGCTTGAAGCCTTTCCCACCTGCTGTGATGTAATGTAACGTGTTTATTGTTGCTCCAGACTGCTGTGTTTGTGTTTGTGCATTAGCGTAATTGGTGAGTATAGTTTTGTTGAAAATGATTGAAATATTTGAAATCAATAAAATATCATTGCTAGTAGATGATGTGGTGTGAAACAATTTGAACTACGTGTAAACCTGTATCAATGATGGATCTACTCTTAAAAATCCCAACGTACATTCCTTCCTCACCAAACTCCAATTCATTATATTTCTATTGAAAAACGTGTGCCTGTTCAGTTTTGTGTTGCGCCCCTCTAAACTGAAATCCTGGATTTGCCCCTGTGTATAACTGATCAATTAACTCAAAATGAAATCACATGACTTATCAAATGTCACAACCTTTGTTGCACTTTAAAGCAGAAAATCTGTCTCAGCCTAAGTTAGGTGTGTAGCCCAAGTTAGGAAATCCTTTTTGAGCTCGCCGGGACAAAGTCCAATGAGAGCTAAAGCATGACCCTGTTGGTGTCGGCAGCGTCGTTGGCATCATCTGTAGGCACCCAGGTTAAACTTTTGCGTTTAAGTTTAAGATATCTATACAACCACTCATTGGATGTGAATGAAACTTTGCATGTGTGTTCACCATCATCAATGGAACACACAGAGACAAGAATCATAACTCAGGGTTGCATTTTGGCAGAGTTATGGCCCTTTTTGGACTTAGACACCCAGGTTAAATTTTTGAGTTTAGGTGTGTTTATAGACACCAAAGTTAAACTTTTGTGTTTAGGTGTGTTTATGTTTAAGATATATATGCAACCACTCATTGGATGTGAATGAAACTTTGCATGTGTGTTCACCATCATCAATGGAACACACAGAGACAAGAATCATAACTCAGGGTTGCATTTTGGCAGAGTTATGGCCCTTTTTGGACTTAGACACCCAGGTTAAACTTTTGCGTTTAGGTGTTTTTATAGACACCCAGGTTAAACTTTTGCGTTTAGGTGTGTTTATGTTTAAAATATATATGCAACCACTCATTGGATGTGAATGAAACTTTGCATGTGTGCTTACCATCATCAATAGAACACACAGAGACAAGAATCATAACTCGGGGTTGCATTTTGGCACAGTTATGGCCCTTTATGACTTAATTTTTCATCTGTAGACGCCCAGGTTAAACTTTTACGTTTAAGTTTTGGTGTTTGCGTCCAATCTCAATCTTTGCATGGGTGGTGAGTTTTATCCCATCATCAAGCTAATGGTGTCTTATGACAACTCTTGTTAATTCATTATTTTGGCATGTTTAAATAGATGTCCTTTGGCAGTATGTGGTCAGTGAGTATATATAGGCATGATATATTGGAAAGTACATATTTAAGCCAATTTTGAAATTTTGAAAAATCCAGATTAATTCCCTTTGAGATGTTTCAATTAAGGCTCAATAGTTGGCAAAACAATTATTAAATGTGACTGCATGGGTATCACGCCCAGCACCAGTTAAATGTGACTGCATGGGTTTCATACCAAACACCAGTTAAATGTGACTGGATGGGTATCATGCCCAACACCAGTTAAATGTCACTGCATGGGTATCGTACCCAGCACCAGTTAAATGTGACTGCATGGGCATCATGACCAACACCAGTTAAATGTGACTGGATGGGTATCATACCCAACACCAGTTAAATGTGACAGCATGGGTGTCATACCAAACACCAGTTAAATGTGACTGCATGATTATCATATCCAGCACCAGTTAAATGTGACTGCATGGGTATCATATTGAACACCAGTCAAATGTGACTGCATGGGTATCATGCCCAGCACCAGTTAAATGTGACTACATGGGTATCATACCCAGCACCAGTTAAATGTGACTGCATAGGTATCATGCCCAACACCTGTTAAATGTGACTGGATGGGTATCATGCCCAGCACCAGTTAAATGTGACTGCATGTGTATCATGCCCAACACCAGTTAAATGTGACTGCATGTGTATCATGCCCAACACCAGTTAAATGTGACTGGATGGGTATCATGCCCAGCACCAGTTAAATGTGACTGCATGTTATCATGCCCAGCACCAGTTAAATGTGACTGCATGGGTATCATGCCCAGCACCAGTTAAATGCGACTGCATGGGTATCATACCTTGCACCAGTTAAATGTGACTGCATGGTTATCATGCCCAGCACCAGTTAAATGTGACTGCATGTTATCATGCCCAGCACCAGTTAAATGTGACTGCATTGGTATCATGCCCAACACCAGTTAAATGTGACAGCATGGTTATACCCAGCACCATTTAAATATGACTGCATGGGTATCATGCCCAGCACCAGTTAAATGTGACTGCTTGGGTATCATGCCCAACACAAGTTAAATGTGACTGCATGGGTATCATACCAAACACCAGTTAAATGTGACTGCATGGGTATCATACCAAACACCAGTTAAATGTGACTGCATGGGTATCATGCCCAACACCAGTTAAATGTGACTGCATGGGTATCATACCAAACACCAGTCAAATGTGACTGCATGGGTATCATGCCCAACACCAGTTAAATGTGACTGCATGGGTATCATGCCCAACACCAGTTAAATGTGATTTGATGGACTATTGGCATAACTGTGGCAGCACAACCAATACTGTTACAAAAAAAAGTGATTGTAATGAAGAAATATGATATTAGTTTACTCAGCTTTGAAGAAGGTATCTTGTTGAATATAATTGCTTGGAAGTGTATTCCTAAAATATATAGTATATGACATTACTAAGGAAATGAAGTAATAATGAACATTGACATACATACACCAATCAAACATAAAGTACTCCCCATAAAGTTGCTGCTTAAAATATTCCATTCTGTCCTCCTGTCTGCCATTTAATCCAAAACATAACTTGAAAAACATATATATAACTTATTGAAACACATTGAAGTGAGAGAATGGCATAACTGGGTTGCCTTTTGATGGAATTACTTTCCTTTTTCTGTAACTTTCTTGACATTATTTGTCTGAAGCATAGTATTTTACAGTCCCATAATTAGATACAATGTATATATATATTCTTCCTGAAGAAGGAAAAATATATATTCCGAAAGCGCTCGGGTTTTTTAAAATAATTTAAAAGAATTCAGTATTGTTTGGGTGTATTAATTAATTTTTAATAATTAATTTATTATCTCTCCCATATATATATATATATATAGATATAGATAGGACTGCAGTGGTGATCTAGTGGTAGAATGTCCACCTAACATGCAGATGGGAGTGGGTTTGAGGCATAGTTCCACCATTGGAAAAAGGAAGTGCTGCCATGGGGTAGTCGCATAATGGCGGTTATAAATAGTTCTTGTTTTTTTTCTTTTTTAAAAATGCATTCTCCTTATTTTAATGCTCATTTTTAGCTCTACTGACCAAAGGCCAGAAGTGCTTATGCGATGGCGCATTGTCTGTCGTCCGTCGTCTGTCGTCTGTCATCTGTCGTCTGTTAGCAGCACTTTCTCTGAAACCACTAGGCCAATTTAACTGAAACTTCACATGGGTGTTTCTTTTGCATAGGAGACTATACAGAAGATTTTTTTTTTCGATCTGAAATTCAAGATGGCCACCATTACTAAAAATAGTCCAAAACTTAAAAAATCTTCTTCTCATAAATGGCCCTACAGATTTTCAAAATGTTTATGTAGAAATGATGACCAACTATAGTTTTGTTAGATTTGTTCAAATGGTGTCCCTAGGATTAAATATGACCCCGCCCCGAGTGTTCATATAGGGGACACATGTCATTATAATATTTTTTTATTTATTTTTTTTAAAATGGAAATGATTTTACCTATATCTTCACAGAAGCATTGTTTGGTGAAGGAGGTTAAGATTTGTAAAAATGACTGGGTTCCACTGTCTTAAGAGGTCAGGAGGGGCCTCAAAAGGGTAAAAATTGGGAATTACTAAATTCATTTTCTTAAGAACCGGTATGTCAGATTTGTTCATATTTTGCATAAATTATCCCTATGTGTAGGGGTTTGATTGCAGATAAGAATTTTGGGGCTAAAATTTATAGGGGCCCTGTAAGGGGACTTAGAATTTTACATAGGGATACTATGGGAAAACAGAAAATTCTCTTTTTCTTTCATCTGTTCTGAAACTACTTGGCCAGTTAAACTGAAACTTCACATGGGTGTTTCTATTGCATAGGAGACTATACCGAAGATTTTTTTTTTTCGATCTGAAATTCAAGATGGCCGCCATTACTAAAAATAGTCCAAAACTTAAAGATTCTTCTGCTCATGAACGGCCCAACAGATTTTCAAAATGTTTATGCAGTAATAATGACCAACTATAGTTCTGTTACATTTGTTTAAATGGTATCCCTAGGGTTAAAAATGACCCTGCCCTGAGAGTTCAATAAGGGGACACATGTCAATTTAATATATATTTTTTTTTTTAAATGGAAATGTTTTTGCCTATATTTTCACTAAAGCATTGTTAGGTGAAGGAGGTTAAGATTTGTAAAAATGACTGGGTTCCTATGTCTTAAGGGGTCAGGAGGGGCCCCAAAAGGGTACAAATTGGGAATTAGTAAAATTGTTTTCTTAAGAACAGGTATGTTAGATTTGTACATATTTGATATAAATTATCCCTAAGTGTTGGGATTTGATTGCAGATAAGAATTTAGGGGCTAAAATATATAGGGGCCCTGTAAGGGGACTTAGAATTTTACATAGGGATACTGTGGGAAAACAGAAAATTCTCTCTTTTTTTTTCATTTATTCTGAAACCAATAGGCCAATTAAACTGAAACTTCACATGGATGTTTCTATTGCATAGGAGACTATACAAAAGATTTATTTTTTCTATCTAAAATTCAAGATGGTCGATGTTTCTATTGCATAGTAGAATTTCAAATAGTGCTATGGCCACTATGAGTCAGTAGAGCGTCCTCAGGCCCTCTTGGGCCTCTTGTTTTTATTTGAATGGCATTATTGATGTATTTTGAACATTTTGACAGCATTGTCATGTCTGTATTGTGAATTTAGAAAAAAAAAATGATGCTTGGAAATTGGGGTATGAATGCATGATTTCGGAAGTCTACTTTTCACTGTGTCAGCAGTGTACACTGAGCAGAAAAAAATATCTTTTATATGACACATGACCCCTTCTTTTCTCATCATATTTTGATAGTGCAAAGGTTGACAAACAGTAAAATGTAAGGTTTCATTTGGGTCTCTCTATGAATAACAAGCCTTCAAACTTTCATTATTTACTATAGAATAAAGAACAAAAATCCATTACACCTATAATCCTCATCCACATCATAGCATACTTGACAAATGGTACTAGAAGCTTCCTTGCTTGGTGTTCAGCATTTAGAGGATAGTTCTATGTTTGGTTGGTGCAATGTAAATATAATTTCATTTGCTAAAAAGTTCACATTATAATGTCATGTGACAAAAAATCCAATAATGTCATATGATGAAAAATAGCCATCATAATGTCATCTGATAAATCATTTCATATAATAATATCATGTTATAAGTTTCCATAGTTATTGCATGTGATAAAGTTGACTTAATAATGTCATGATAAAAAGTTAACACAATAATGTCATATATGATAAAAAGTTCCCATAATAATGTCATGTGATAAAAAAGTTCTCATAATAATGTCATGAGATACAAAGTTCCCATAATAATGTCATGTGATAAAAGGTTTCTATAGTTATTGCATGTGATAAAAAGCTCCCATAATACTGTCATGTATGTGATAAAAAGTTCACACAACAATGTCATGTATGATAAAAAGTTGCCATAATAATGTTATGTGATAAAAGTTGCCAACATAATGTCATGTGATAAAAAGTTTCCATAGTTATTGCATGTGATAAAAAGTTCACACAATAATGTCATGTATGATAAAAAGTTGCCATAATAATGTCATGTGATAAAAAGTTTCCATAGTTATTGCATGTGATAAAAAGTACACACAATAATGTCATGTGATTAAAAGTTCCAATAATAATGTCATGTGATAAGAGTTCCCATACTTTAAATGCTTGTGATAAAAAGTTTCCATAATGATGTCACATGATAAATAGAATCTTGCAATCCTCCTCATTTGATATAAGATTTAGGAAACTTGTCTATGTTTAATAAATGTTTACTGGTCAAATGGCTCAATAAAATAAAACTAATTCATAACTTTTTTTCATATATCTTATATCTTGAATAGGAACTTGTGTAAGTGCCAACATATGATTATTAATTATTAATTACAAAGTATATATATAAGTATAGTATAACAAACTATATGTTGTAATACAGGGTAATGTATATTGATTAAAAGACTGTGTGCCCAGTATGGATGATGAATATTTATGTTTGCTTTGCTATCAGATGAGTGATCTTGTGAACATGTATCTGAAATCAATCCCGAGCATCTGTTAACCAGGGTTTTCATGAGGAAGTCGAGAAGTGAGACAGTCTGTGCATGTGATGGTATCTGTGTTTTGAGGCTAAGTACTTAGCAGTTTCACTTTTCACTGTCTGCAGTGTTCAGCTGGCTGCAGTGTTCATTTGGTATGGATAGCTGGTGTTTTAAGTATTATAAAGAGATTATGTCACTGTAGTATTTATGTGAATTTAAAGGTATGTTCATTTATGTGGTGGTAGATATTTTATTATTTTCAAGTAGTACTGTTTTTATTTACTCTACTGACCAAATTCAGTTAAATGTTGCTGCATTGGTATCATACCCAGCACTGGATAAATGTTGCTGCATGGGTGTCATACCCAGCACTGGATAAATGTTGCTGTATGGGTATCATACCCAGCACTGAATAAATGTTGCTGCATGGTGTCATACCCAGCACTGGATTAATGTTGCTGCATGGGTATCATACCCAGCACTATATAAATGTTGCTGCATGGGTATCATACCCAACACTGGATGAATGTTGCTGCATGGGTGTCATACCCAGCACTGTATAAATGTTGCTGCATGGGTATCATACCCAGTATTGATAAATGTTGCTGCATGGGTATCATACCCAGTACTGGATAAATGTTGCTGCATGGGTGTCATACCCAGTACTGGACAAATGTTGCTGCATGGGTATCGTACCCAGCACTGGATAAATGTTGCTGCATGGGTTTCATACCCAGCACTGAATAAATGTTGCTGCATGGTGTCATACCCAGCACTGGACAAATGTTGCTGCATGGGTTTCATACCCAGCACCGGATAAATGTTGCTGCATGGGTGTCATACCCAGCACTGGATAAATGTTGCTGCTTGGGTATTGTACCCAGCACTGGATAAATGTTGCTGCATGGTGTCATACCCAGCACTGGATAAATGTTGCTGCATGGGTATCATACCCAGCACTGGATAAATGTTGCTGCATGGGTGTCATACCCAGCACTGGATAAATGTTGCTGCATGGGTTTCATACCCAGCACTGAATAAATGTTGCTGCATGGTGTCATACCCAGCACTGGATAAATGTTGCTGCATGGGTTTCATACCCAGCACTAGATAAATGTTGCTGCATGGGTGTCATACCCAGCACTGGATAAATGTTGCTGCATGGGTGTCATACCCAGCACTGGATAAATGTTGCTGCATGGGTTTCATACCCAGCACTGAATAAATGTTGCTGCATGGTGTCATACCCAGCACTGAATAAATGTTGCTGCATGGTGTCATACCCAGCACTGGATAAATGTTGCTGCATGGGTGTCATACCCAGCACTGGATGAATGTTGCTGCATGGGTGTCATACCCAGCACTATATAAAATGTTGCTGCATGGGTATCATACCCAGTATTGATAAATGTTGCTGCATGGGTGTCATACCCAGTACTGGATAAATGTTGCTGCATGGGTGTCATACCCAGTACTGGATAAATGTTGCTGCATGGGTATCGTACCCAGCACTGGATAAATGTTGCTGCATGGGTTTCATACCCAGCACTGAATAAATGTTGCTGCATGGTGTCATACCCAGCACTGGACAAATGTTGCTGCATGGGTTTCATACCCAGCACCGGATAAATGTTGCTGCATGGGTGTCATACCCAGCACTGGATAAATGTTGCTGCTTGGGTATCGTACCCAGCACTGGATAAATGTTGCTGCATGGTGTCATACCCAGCACTGGATAAATGTTGCTGCATGGGTATCATACCCAGCACTTGATAAATGTTGCTGCATGGGTGTCATACCCAGCACTGGATAAATGTTGCTGCATGGGTTTCATACCCAGCACTGAATAAATGTTGCTGCATGGTGTCATACCCAGCACTGGATAAATGTTGCTGCATGGGTTTCATACCCAGCACTGAATAAATGTTGCTGCATGGGTGTCATTCCCAGCACTGGCTAAATGTTGCTGCATGGGTTTCATACCATTCACCGGATAAATGTTGCTGCATGGTGTCATACCCAGCACTAGATAATTGTTGCTGCATGGGTATCATACCCAGCACCGGATGAATGTTGCTGCATGGGTATCATACCCAGCACTGGATAAATGTTGCTTCATGGGTATTATACCCAGTACTGGATAAATGTTGCTGCATGGGTGTCATACCCAGCACTGGATAAATGTTGCTTCATAGGTATTATACCCAGTACTGGATAAATGTTGCTGCATGGGTGTCATTCCCAGCACTGGATAAATGTTGCTGCATGGGTTTCATACCATTCACCGGATAAATGTTGCTGCATGGTGTCATACCCAGCACTAGATAATTGTTGCTGCATGGGTATCATACCCAGCACCAGATGAATGTTGCTGCATGGGTATCATACCCAGCACTGGATAAATGTTGCTTCATGGGTATTATACCCAGTACTGGATAAATGTTGCTGCATGGGTGTCATACCCAGCACTGGATAAATGTTGCTTCATGGGTATTATACCCAGTACTGGATAAATGTTGCTGCATGGGTGTCATTCCCAGCACTGGATAAATGTTGCTGCATGGGTTTCATACCATTCACCGGATAAATGTTGCTGCATGGTGTCATACCCAGCACTGGATAAATGTTGCTGCATGGGTTTCATACCCAGCACTAGATAATTGTTGCTGCATGGGTATCATACCCAGTACCGGATAAATGTTGCTGCATGGGTGTCATACCCAGCACTGGATAAATGTTGCTGCATGGGTGTCATTCCCAGCACTGGATAAATGTTGCTGCATGGGTATCGTACCCAGCACTGGATAAATGTTGCTGCATGGGTGTCATACCCAGCACTGGATAAATGTTGCTGCATGGGTATCGTACCCAGTACTGGATAAATGTTGCTGCATGGGTATTGTACCCAGTACTGAATAAATGTTGCTGCATGGGTATCGTACCCAGCACTGGATAAATGTTGCTGCATGGGTATCTTACCCAGTACTGGATAAATGTTGCTGCATGGGTATCGTACCCAGCCCTGGATAAATGTTGCTGCATGGGTGTTATACCCAGTACTGGATAAATGTTGCTGAAAAGAAATCTTCTTCTTATGAACAGCCAAAATATTTTGAAATTATTTAATTAGAAATGATCACCAAATAGCTTTTAATAGTTCTATGAGATCTCTACAAATGGTGTCCCTAGGGATAAAAATGACCCTGCCCGGAGGGTGCAATTTGGGGACACATGCCATTATAATATTTTTTTTTTATTTTTTTTTTTAAACGGAAATAATTTTGCTTAAATCTTCACAGAAGCATTGCTTGGTGAAGGATGTTCAGATTTGTAAAAAATACTGTGTTCCACAGTCATAAGGGGTCAGGTGGGGCCCCAAAGGGGTTAAAATTAGGAATTAGTAAAATTGTTTTATTAAGAACAGGTATGTCATATTTGTTCATATTTGGCATAAATTATCCTTATGTGAAGGGGTTTGATTGCAGATAGGAATTTAGGGGCTAAAATTTATAGGGGCCCTGTAAGGGGACTTAGAATTTTACATAGGGACACTATGGGAAAAAAGAAAATTCTCTTTTTTTTTCATCTATTCTGAAATCACAAGGCCAATTAAACTGAAACTTTTGGGATCTGAAATTCAAGATGGCCACCATTACTAAAAATAGTCCAAAACTTAAACTATGAGTCAGTGGAGCTTCCTCAGGCCCTCTTAGGCCTCTTGTTTTTATGTCTTATTTGCCATTTCAGGGTTAAAATATCTAAAACTTACTGGTCTCTGGTTTGAATGAAGGCACAACATTATGCTCATGACTGGTTCTATCATGGAAAAAGGCTTAAAAATAATGCATATAAGTTCTGATCTTACTTCACAGTCAATTAAAAAAATAGTATAATTACATTCTATCATCAAAATTGGTGAATTGAGACATCATTCCTGGTAATGGGATTTGGTCACAACCAACTTGAAAAGTGTTTAAATCTCCAGGATGTACAACATCATAATGTTTCAGTCATATCATGGCTACAATCTGCTTGCTTCAACAGAGACTGTATACTAAAATAAGCCACACTGGAGTATCATGCCACAGACACATAGTATAATTCCCCACCCAGTCACATTATACTGACACCCTACTAACCAGACCTCAGACTATTCTCTAAATCGTGAGTTTCAAGCAGGGAAGCACTAGTACCATTTGACAAGTTTAAGTATTGTAACGACCACAATATCCTGCATATATAAAGACATGTTTATGTTGTAGATGAATAGTGTTTAGCAATTTGCTCAGTCATATCGCAAATTTTACATTTTCTTGAGACAGTATTCTGAGTGCTTCCACACTGAAATATCATGCTGCAGAAACATGGTATGATACCCCACCAAGTCACATTATACTGACAACGGACCTAGAACTATCTTCTAAATGCTAAGCACCAATCAATGATTCTAAGCTTCTAGTACCATTTATCAAGTCTTTGGTATGACCCAGTCAGGGATCAAATCCACAACTTTCTGCATGCAAGACGGATGCTCTACCACTAGACCACCACTGCTGCAGTTGCATATAATGATGGAAAACTTTAAATTTATATCCACATTATATTGCCTTTATTTTTCTTACACCAGTATTCAAAATGGTTACCTCTGTGATCAATGTAAAATAGGCGACAATTGAAAAGGGAAGCCATAAAAAGATTTTTTTTCTGAAAAAGCTTTTTTTGTATTTTCTTAACTAAAGGCAATTCAGAACCGGCCATTTTCAGATCTGTGTTTTTCAACAGTCAATGCCAGTGATGTAGAAAAGTTCAATATTTAAAAGATAGTCAAAACCCGTAATGGTATTTAATAGCCTTAAAAAACCTGAATTGTCATAATTTGTATAAAAACTATTATTCAGAATTCTTGTTACTGTACTATATGTGAAGTGTTGATAAATAATGGCCCTTAATGAATTTGATTTTTCACTTTTATTGTCATTTAATCAAAGCAACTTTAAAAATAATAAATGGTGGGAAGCCAAAAATTAAAGTCATTTCCAACATGCTAAAATATGTAAGTTCTGCTACAATATGATGACTATGACACATTATTTAAAAGAAAATCCTTTTTCATCAAGCTGGTATAAAACCAGTTCTGTTTTATAGATAACTATTTACATGATCAATACATTAATTATGCCTCCCATCTCATGGAGTCATATTGTTTTTCTACTTTCCATCTGTCTGTCTTAAAATCTTGTCTGAAGAAGTTTTCTGACATCTGTGGTTGGATTTAGTCGACACATGCCAAGTATGAGGATTAGCGTGAGGTCTAGTTAAGCATATTTATGTTGTATTCTGGTTCGATAATTTATGACTGAGTTATGGCATTTTTGGAACCAAAAACTAATCTCTTTCTTCTCATGAATCAACATGTGCATTTCACTGAGACATTCTGAGAAGGATTAGTATGAATACTGTTTGTGCATATTCATTTTACATTCTGGTTGGATTTTATCGACCAAGTTACTGTGAGCCCTACTCAATTTTGGAATTAATAATCTTATCTGAGTTTCCTCTCTTGAACTGTCAGTTGGTAAATGCATTGACTGAAGGTTGCTGGGAAGGATCAGTCTGTAGCCCACATTTCCACATCTCTTTTCCATTCTGATATTTGCCAAGTTAAAATTCGCCCTCTGAATTATCTGAATGAAAAATCTTGCACAACGAGTAAAAAGTAAAACCTCAGTGTGTGCATTCAGTTTGCTATTGAGTGCAATTGCAGTTTTTCTTGCAGCCGCGTTACTCAGTCCTAAAAGTACCAGTTTTGAACATTAATAATAGCATTTTAGATCATAAATTCACACTTTTTTTTATTTTTTTTAAGAGTTTTAGAAGGAGACATAGTTTATATAGTTTATCCATGAAAAACAATTCCAAATTCAAACTTTGTTATTAACATAATTATTATAGGGATAAATCATTTGTTCCAGAGCTTTGATCTTACAACTAATAAACTTGCTTAATGGTTTTCATAACTGATTACGATATATATCAAAATTGTGCTTTCAATTCTTAAATTCATTCCAAGAAAAAAATCTGCAGGCAATATTCAGCTTAATCATTTTGTTCCATTCACATGAACTACTCCAGCTAAATCTAATATCCGCAACTAGAGTTTTTTGCTTAAAATTTAATCAACCCGACTTCAGCTGCATTCATACGCCACTACAAAATATGGGGGAAATTAAAATGTCTGAAAACCTCATGTCCAAAGCCAAATAACTTAATAATCATGTTTTTCTTTGATAACAGAGATGTTTGTTATGGTAACATTATCTCCTTTTGTTACAGAGGCAAGTCATTAAAAATTGGTGGTTTGCTATTTCTGTTTTTCTCTTTTTGAGAGTGC
Source organism: Panopea generosa (assembly GCA_029582155.1). Classification (NCBI taxonomy): domain Eukaryota; kingdom Metazoa; phylum Mollusca; class Bivalvia; order Adapedonta; family Hiatellidae; genus Panopea; species Panopea generosa. The sequence goes on along the minus strand of CM055897.1, from coordinate 87,572,170 downwards.
AGATATATTAATGTCTTTTTTGTGAAATAGGCAGATGCAACTCACTTCGAAAGATAAAACATTTTAAATTAAATGTCTACAGTCCAGCCTATTCAGATTTTGACAAAGATGTATTTGAAATTCCATGAGAGAGATTTGTTTTGAAAAAAAAGCAGTAATTACTATTTGTGACAAGGAAGCATGGTTTTTTGTTAATTTGTCAAAATCATAGTTGAGGTAACTTACAAATTCATAAATAGGAGAAACGGAAATTAACAGAGAATACAATGGGCAAAGAATGGATTCTCAAATAATAAATTTTGGTTATAAAACTAACGGACTGTCTGAAAAGCAATCTCAGAAAATTACATTGTCAATACAAACCCTGGGAACAAGACAGTAATGTAAGAATCATAATCAATGTTAAATTGTTCTTCTCGTACCAGCATTGAAGATCCACGGACAAGACACTTAATTGACAATAACTGCAAGTGTAATGTCAGGTAATGAATAGTTTGTCATAATGACTTCTCATACAAAATATATCAAAACATTGAATGACGATTTTCACATTATGCAAGCTCTCTTAATTGTTTCCGCAAAACTTGTATTATAGAGTGCCTACAAGTATTTCCAGTAGTACTAATGTATTTGTTTAACTAGTTTAAACACTTACTTACTACAAATTAACAAACAGGTCAGGCAACAAGTTCTAACAATGTTAATTCAATCCCTTCCCGACAAAATATTTCTGTACAAATATTGATCCATTAAGTATATACGAAGTTATTAATTTTGTAAGAATTATTTGATGAAAGTAACAAAGATAGACAATCAATGACATATACAGGAGAGGAGTATGATCTACGCACGGGTCCAAAATCAGGCAAGTGTCTGTATGCATGACAAATTACATATAAATTATCAATTTTAATGAAATTTTTTAACAATATTGAATAAAATGATTTTATCTTGTTCTATAAGCCATAAAACTGCATTTACGCTAAAAGGATGAAATGTTTGTTACCACGCCTTTCTGTGTGTACTGCATTAATGGATCTTTTGTGTCATTGCACAATGGGTGCTGTGTAAGATCACTGCTGGGGTTCCAGATTTTAAAGATAATGAAATTTTATGTAAATTATAGTGCACATTTAAAGAACAAACCCAATTTGTATGCTTGGCATAATCTGAAGAACGACGGTGGGGGAATACCCATAGAGTTACCCTTGTCCTAAGCCATTATGGTTTCTATTCAGTAACATTAGATAGACATTCTATTGCAACTTTGTGAATGCTTTAAGAAACTTTGAATGTTTTTATGGTAAATTGGATCAATTTGTCAATGTTACTAAAAATATATAAAAAACAGTTTCCTCTCAATAATTGTAAGTAAGATTATGTCATAAAATTTTTGTGTACAGGTTCTTATAGGTGTTGGAAGCTTGGAATTTGTTTGGAGTTGACCCTTTACTTCATAAAGACGCTATGGACACCTCTAATATAGACGCTTTTGTACACCTCTAATAATAGAAGGCTTTTGAATTATTGGGTGAATTATGTTTATATTAATTGACAGAGTGAAAAACAGTGCAGGCAGTGTTCAGAATGCTCGTTACAAGCAATCTGAACTCTTCCTGCACTGTTTTCAAAAGGCCTTCTGTGATTGGTGTGGGAAAATGCTTATCTATGGAATAAAGGGTTAAATAGAGTCAGGGTCATAATTAAGCAAGTTGCCCAAGTTAGGAAATACATTTTCAAGATATTATTTTGGCATGTTTAAATAGATATCTTTTTGGACACAAAGGATAAATGAGTATGATACAGGCAAGATATATATTTTTTAAAATCCTGTATCTTCCCTTTAAAAAAGCCAGTTAGTTTTTATTGTCACAGATGGAATTACGTGCCCGTGAATAGTTAATAATTTCAATAAATTTTGTGTCTTAATTTTAATAAACTTTGAAACCACAAAACCTTCAAATCGTATGAGTTTGAAAATCTGTCAGTTTCGATAGCCATAAGGCAGAGAATAATGTTTCATTTTCTTTGATAACTTTGCATAGCAATTTACGAAGTTCATAAGGCATAGTACCACCATTGCAAAAAGGAAGTGCTTCCGTGGGGTAGTCACATGATGGCGGTTATAAATAATCCTCATTTCTTCTTCTTTAAAAATGCATTTTCCTTATTTTAATGCTCATTTTTTTATTTGAATGGCATTATTGATGTATTTTGAACATTTGATAGCATTGTCATGTTTGAATTGTGAATTTAAAAAAAAAATTGATGCTTGGAAATTGGTGTATGAATACATGATTTCGGAAGTCTACTTTCACTTTGTCACCAGTGTACACACTGAGCAGAAAAAAATCTCTTATTAACACATGACCCCTACTTTTCTCATCATATTTTGATAGTGCACATATTGCAAAAAGGAAGTGCTTCCGTGGGGTAGTCACATGATGGCGGTTATAAATAATCCTCATTTCTTCTTCTTTAAAAATGCATTTTCCTTATTTTAATGCTCATTTTTTTATTTGAATGGCATTATTGATGTATTTTGAACATTTTGATAGCATTGTCATATTTGAATTGTAGGTTTCACTTCTTTCATTTGGGAGTCTCTATGAATAACAAGCCTTCAAATTTTTATTATTTACTATAGAATAAAGAACAAAAATCAATGGTGGGGTTACACCATAACATGCTATCCTTCTCAACTTATTCAGTACAGAGCACTTGCTTTTATAAATGTGTTTTATTGTCATAATTTGTATACATTTATGACACCTGTTATTGATGGACGTCAGATTACACACACACATATATATATATATATATATATATATATATATATATATATATATATATATATACATATATATATATATATATATGTATTTGACATCAGATTACACATATATATATATATGTATTTGACATCAGATTACACATATATATATATGAATTTGACATCAGATTACACATATATATATATATGTATTTGACATCAGATTACACATATATATATATATATATATATATATATATATATGTATTTGACATCAGATTACACATATATATATGTATTTGACATCAGATTACACATATATATATGTATTTGACATCAGATTACACATATATATATATATATATGTATTTGACGTCAGATTACACATATATATATGTATTTAAGTTCAGGATTTTTAGTGTCTTTCCACTGTAACTAACATATTGCCTGTAAGACTTAGTGTTTGCCTTTAATTGTATTTGACTTCTATGCATGATATATATTGTGATATGTGTTTATATGAAAATAAAATATGTTTAGTCTGAGGTGTTTAGTCTGAGGTAGGCTCAAGCCTTAAGTCTCACTGACGAGGGATAAGTGACATAGAGATGACGTTTGAGTCAACGAAGGGACCCTTAAGGTAACCAGTAAATGGTTATTATAGATTAAACTCTATCAAAAGAAGATTTCCTTATCAATCCTGTAGTAGGGTAGTCATTACACTTTTGTTATCTCATAGTATTGGAAGAAATGGCTCTTACTTTGAACAGTTATCTGAAATCTCAAAGCATGTAATAAGACAGCCTCACACTTTAGTTATCTCAAAGCATGTGATGATACAGCCTCACACTTTAGTTATCTCAAAGCATACGATGAAACAGCTCACACTCTAGTTATCTCAAAGCATGTGATGAGACAGCCTCACACTTTAGTTATCTCAAAGCATGTGAGGAGACAGCCTCACAATTAAGTTATCTCAAAGTATGTGATGAGACAGCTTCACACTTTATTTATCTCAAAGTAGGTGATGAGACAGCCTCACACTATAGTTATCTCAAAGCATGTGATGAGACAGCTCACACTCTAGTTATCTCAAAGCATGTGATGAGACAGCCTCACACTTTAGTTATCTCAAATCATGTGATGAGACAGCCTCACACTTTAGTTGTCTCAAATCATGTGATGAGACAACCTCACACTTTAGTTATCTCAAAGCATGTGATGAGACAGCTCACACTTTAGTTATCTCAAAGCATGTGATGAGACAGCTCACACTTTAGTTATCTCAAAGCATATGATGACAGCCTCATACTTTAGTTATCCTAAAGCATGTGATGAGACAGTCTCACACACTTTAGTTATCTCAAAGCATGTGATGAGACAGCTTCACACTTTAGTTATCTCAAAGCATGTGATGAGACAGCTCACACTTGAGTTATCTCAAAGCATGTGATGAGACAGCTCACACTTGAGTTATCTCAAAGCATGTGATGAGACAGCCTCACACTTTAGTTATCTCAAAGCATGTGAGGAGACAGCCTCACACTTTAGTTATCTCAAAGCATGTAAGGAGACAGCCTCACACTTTAGTTATCTCAGAGTATGTGAGGAGACAGTCCCACATTTTTGTAGTCTCAAAGCATATGAAGTAATGAGGAGACAGCCTCACACTATAGTTATCTCTCAAAGCTTGTGAGGAGACAGACTCCACTTTAGTTATCTCTCAAAGCTTGTGAGGAGACAAACTCACACTTTAGTTAGCTCAAAGCAGGTGAGGTAATGAGGCGACAGCCTCACACTTTAGTTATCTCAGAGTATGTGAGGAGACAGTCCCACATTTTTGTAATCTCAAAGCATGTGAAGTAATGAGGAGACAGCCTCACACTATAGTTATCTCTCAAAGCTTGTGAGGAGACAGACTCCACTTTAATTATCTCTCAAAGCTTGTGAGGAGACAAACTCACACTTTAGTTAGCTCAAAGCAGGTGAGGTAATGAGGCGACAGTCTTACACTTTAGTTAGCTCAAAGCATGTGAGGGAATCAGAAGACAGCCTTACACTTGAGTTAGCTCAAAGCATGTGATGAGACAGCCTCACACTTGAGTTATCTCAAAGCATGTGAGGGAATCAGGAGACAGTCTCACACTTTAGTTAGCTCAAAGCATGTGAGGAAATCAAGTTACAGCCTCACACTTTAGTTATCTCTCAAAGCATGTAAGGAGACAGACAGCCTCACACTTTAGTTAGCTCAAAGCATGTGATGAGACAGCCTCACACTTGAGTTATCTCAAAGCATGTGAGGAGACAACCTCACACTTGAGTTATCTCAAAGCATGTGAGGAGACAGCCTCACACTTGAGTTATCTCAAAGCATGTGAGGGAATCAGGAGACAGCCTTACACTTTAGTTAGCTCAAAGCATGTGAGGGAATCAGGAGACAACCTTACACTTAAGTTAGCTCAAAGCATGTGAGGGAATCAGGAGACAGCTAGCTCAAAGCATGTGAGGGAATCAGGAGACAGCTAGCTGAAAGCATGTGATGAGACAGCAGGCAATTACTGTATAATGATGAACATGTGATATTCCAGCAGTAGAAGTCTCATTAAGTGAGGATAGTGATTGTGTATTGATTCTGATTTGTAGGGGTGAAGTTACATCCTGTAATAAACAACGATTTGCTGGAAACTTGGCAAATTACTGACATGAATGGAATAAAATATAACAATGGCATTCTGTTACACTTCTATTGTTGTAACAGTTTGTAAAATTTATAGAGGACTCCCAGGATCATTGTGATATTTATTGCAGCTGCTTTTGTTGGTTTCGCTTGTTGGAGTTACTGTATGATGTTCACTTTCAACAATATTTCAGTCATAACAAGACAGTGTCTACATGAGACAGTATTCTGAGTGCTGCCACACTGAAGTATGCCGCAGGCATATTGTATGATACCCCAACAAGTCACATTATACTGACACTGGGCGGACCAGACCTAGAACTATCCCCTAAATGCCGATAGCCAAGCGAGGAAGCTTCTAGTACCATTTTTTTACGTCTTTGGTATGACCCAACACACCCACAACATTTTGCAGGTGAGGCTGACATTTTACCGTTAGACCATACTTCAGTTTTGTTGGTTTTGGTGGTAATGTTGCTGCTAAATAGTTGGTGTTGGTGTTTATGTTGGAGTTGATGTTGGTGTTTATGTTGGATATGAAGCTGATTTTGGTGTTTATGTTTGAGTTGAAGTTAATGTTGGTGTTAATGTTGGAGTTGAAGCTGTTGGTGTTTATGTTTGAGTTGATGTTGGTGTTTATGTTTGAGTTGATGTTGGTGTTGGTGTTTATGTTGGAGTTGAAGCTGATGTTGGTGTTTATGTTGGAGTTGATTTTGTTATTTATGTTGGAGTTGAACTGATGTTGGTGTTTATGTTTGAGTTGAAGCTGATATTGGTGTTTATGTTGGAGTTTATGTTGGTATTTATGTTCGAGTTGAAGCTGATGTTGGTGTTTATGTTTGAGTTGAAGCTGGAGTTGGTGTTTATGTTAGAGTTGGAGTTGATGTTGGTATTTATGTTTGAGTTGAAGCTGATGTTGGTGTTTATGTTTGAGTTGAAGCTGGAGTTGGTGTTTATGTTGGAGTTGAAGCTGATGTTGGTATTTATGTTTGAGTTGAAACTGATGTTGGTGTTTACATTGGAGTTGAAGCTGATGTTGGAGTTGAAGCTGATATTGGTGTTTATGTTGGAGTTGAAGCTGATTTTGGTGTTTATGTTGGAGTTGAAGCTGATGTTGGTGTTTATGTTGGAGTTGATGTTGGTATTTATGTTTGAGTTGAAGCTGATGTTGGTGTTTATGTTTGAGTTGAAGCTGGAGTTAGTGTTTATGTTGGAGTTGAAGCTGGTGTTGGTGTTTATGTTTGAGTTGAAACTGATGTTAGTGTTTACGTTGGAGTTGAAGCTGATGTAGGTGTTTATGTTTGAGTTGAAGCTGGAGTTGGTGTTTATGTTGGAGTTGAATCTGATGTTGGTATTTATGTTTGAGTTGAAACTGATGTTGGTGTTTACGTTGTAGTTGAAGCTGATGTTGGTGTTCATGTTGGAGTTGAAGCTGATGTTGGTGTTTATGTTAGAGTTGAAGCTGATGTTGGTGTTTATGTTTGAGTTGAAGCTGATGTTGGTGTTTATGTTGGAGGTGAAGATCATGTTGGTGTTAATGTTTGAGTTTAAGCTGATGTTGGTGTTTATGTTGGAGTTGAAGCTGATGTTGGTGTTTATGTTGGAGTTTAAGCTGATGTTGGTGTTTATGTTGGAGTTGAAGATCATGTTGGTGTTAATGTTGGAGTTGAAGCAGATGCTGGTGTTTATGTTGGATTTGAAGCTGATGTTGGTGTTTATGTTGGAGTTAAAGCTGATGTTGGTGTTAATGTTGGAGTTAAAGCTGATATTGGTGTTTATGTTTGAGTTGAAGCTGATGTTGGTGTTTATGTTGGAGTTGAAGCAGATGCTGCTGTTTATGTTGGATTTGAAGCTGATGTTGGTGTTTATGTTGGAGTTGAAGCTGATGTTGGTGTTAATGTTGGAGTTGAAGCTGATATTGGTGTTTATGTTTGAGTTGAAGCTGATGTTGGTGCTTATGTTTGAGTTGAAACTGATATTGGTGTTTATGTTTGAGTTGAAGCTGATGTTGGTGTTTATGTTTGAGTTGAAACTGATGTTGGTGTTTACGTTGGAGTTGAAGCTGATGTTGGTGTTTACGTTGGAGTTGAAGCTGATGTTATTGTTTATGTTGGAGTTGAAGCTGATGTTGGTGTTTATGTTGGAGTTGAAGCTGATGTTGGTATTTATGTTTGAGTTGAAGCTGATGTTGGTGTTTATGTTTGAGTTGAAGCTGATGTTGGTGTTTATGTTGGAGTTGATGCTGATGTTGGTGTTTATGTTGGAGTTTATGTTGGTATATATGTTGAAGCTGATGTTGGTGTTTATGTTGGAGTTGAAGCTGCTGTTTGTGTTAGCAGATGTTGCTGCTTTCTAATATCACATATCTTTAGTCAATTTAATGTATTCATTTTGTTTGAAATTCAAAAATGTCTGTGTATTAAATTTCATGTAGTTCATCTGGACTGTAGTTAAATATAATGCTATAATATAGAAACATTGATAATATGTCTCCTGGGGTCAAAATTAATATAAGTAAAGATTTTAAATAAAAAACAATAACTTTGAACAATTAACGGTTTAGTAACTAAGAGCATATTTTAACATCCATGTATAGAAATGTGAGAAAATGCTGTAAAATAAATCTAGAATTAATTTATATTTCATTTCTATATTTCACAGTTAGAGGGGTTGCGTGATGACTGACTCGCTTTGTCAGTTCTTCACATGGGCTGTTCGCGATGTTATCTTCTCAAGTGGAGATGTCCAGACGACCACCATCGCTGTGGCGATAACAAGCTCCCTCTGTTGTTCCATTGTTGTCGCAGTAGTACATGTCATGACCCTAATACTGCCCAGACAGAGAAAGAACAAAAAGGTGAAAAAATGTCACAGGACCATGTCAAACTCAACTATATCTACCAAGGTAAGACTCCACTTTATCTGCCAAGGTAAGACTCTGCTTTATCTGCCAAGGTAAGACTCTGCTTAATCTACCAAGGTAAGACTCCACTTTATCTGCCAAGGTAAGATTCCGCTTTATCTACCAAGGTAAGACTCCACTTTATCTACCAAGGTAAGACTCCACTTTATCTGCCAAAGTAAGACTCCTCTTCATCTGCCAAGGTAAGACTCTGCTTAATCTACCAAGGTAAGACTCCACTTTATCTGCCAAAGTAAGACTCCTCTTCATCTGCCAAGGTAAGACTCCACTTTATCTACCAAGGTAAGACTCCACTTTATCTACCAAGGTAAGACTCCACTTTATCTGCCAAAGTAAGACTCCTCTTCATCTGCCAAGGTAAGACTCTGCTTTATCTACCAAGGTAAGACTCCACTTTATCTGCCAAGGTAAGACTCCACTTTATCTGCCAAGGTAAGACTCTGCTTTATCTACCAAGGTAAGACTCCACTTTATTTGCCAAAGTAAGACTCCTTTTCATCTGCCAAGGTAAGACTCTGCTTTATCTACCAATGTAAGACTCCACTTTATCCACCAAGGTAGGACTCCACTTTATCTGCCAAAGTAAGACTCCTCTTCATCTGCCAAGGTAAGACTCTGCTTTATCTACCAAGGTAAGACTCCGCTTTATCTGCCAAGATAAGACTCCGCTTTATCTGCCAAGGTAAGACTCCACTTTATCTGCCAAGGTAAGACTCCACTTTATCTACCAAGGTAAGACTCCACTTCATCTGCCAAAGTAAGACTCCTCTTCATCTGCCAAGGTAAGACTCTGCTTTATCTACCAAGGTAAGACTCCACTTTATCTGCCAAGGTAAGACTCCACTTTATCTGCCAAGGTAAGACTCTGCTTTATCTACCAAGGTAAGACTCCACTTTATCTGCCAAAGTAAGACTCCTCTTCATCTGCCAAGGTAAGACTCTGCTTTATCTACCAAGGTAAGACTCCGCTTTATCTACCAAGGTAAGACTCCACTTTATCTACCAAGGTAAGACTCCACTTTATCTACCAAGGTAAGACTCCACTTTATCTGCCAAAGTAAGACTCCTCTTCATCTGCCAAGGTAACACTCTGCTTTATCTACCAAGGTAAGACTCTGCTTTATCTACCAAGGTAAGTCTCTGCTTTATCTACCAAGGTTAGACTCCACTTTATCTGCCAAGGTAAGACTCCGCTTTATCTGCCAAGTTAAGACTCCGCTTTAACTACCAAGATAAGACTCCACTTTATCTGCCAAGTTAAGACTCCGCTTTATCTACCAAGGTAAGACACCGCTTTATCTACCAAGGTAAGACACCACTTTAACTACCAAGATAAGACTCCACTTTATCTACCAAGGTAAGACTCTGCTTTATCTACCAAGGAAAGTCTCTGCTTTATCTACCAAGGTTAGACTCCACTTTATCTGCCAAGGTAAGACTTTGCTTTATCTGCCAAGATTAGACTCCGCTTTATCTGCCAAGATTAGACTCCGCTTTAACTACCAAGATAAGACTCCACTTTATCTGCCAAGTTAAGACTCCGCTTTAACTACCAAGATAAGACTCCACTTTATCTGCCAAGTGAAGACTCCGCTTTATCTGCCAAGTTAAGACACCACTTTATCTACCAAGGTAAGACTCCACTTTAACTGCCAAGTTAAGACTCCGCTTTAACTACCAAGATAAGACTCCACTTTATCTGCCAAGTTAAGACTCCGCTTTATCTACCAAGGTAAGACACCACTTCATCTGCCAAGTTAAGACTCCGCTTTAACTACCGAGATAAGACTCCACTTTATCTGCCGAGTTAAGACTCCACTTTATCTATCAAGGTAAGACTCTGCTTTATCTACCAAGATAAGACTTCACTTTATCTGCCAAGTTAAGACTCCGCTTTAACTACCAAGATAAGACTCCACTTTATTTGCCAAGTTTAGACTCAACTTTATCTACCAAGGTAAGACTCTAGTTTATCTACCAAGGTAAGTCTCTGCTTTATCTACCAAGATAAGACTCCACTTTATCTGCCAAGTTAAGACTCCGCTTTTAACTACCAAGATAAGACTCCGCTTTATCTGCCAAGTTAAGACTTTGCTTTATCTACCAAGGTAAGACACCACTTTATCTACCAAGGGAAGACACCACTTTAACTACCAAGATAAGACTCCACTTTAACTGCCAAGTTAAGACTCCGCTTTAACTACCAAGATAAGACTCCACTTCATTTGCCAAGGTAAGACTCTGCTTTATCTACCAAGGTAAGACACCACTTTATCTATAAGGTAAGACTCCACTTTATCTACCGAGGTAAGACACCACTTTAACTACCAAGATAAGACTCCACTTTATCTGCCAAGTTAAGACTCCACTTTAACTACCAAGATAAGACTCCACTTCATCTGCCAAGGTAAGACTCCACTTTATCTGCCAAGTTAAGACTCCGCTTTTAACTACCAAGATAAGACTCCACTTTATCTGCCAAGTTAAGACTTCGCTTTATCTACCAAGGTAGGACACCACTTTATCTACCAAGGTAAGACACCACTTTAACTACTAAGATAAGACTCCACTTTAACTGCCAAGTTAAGACTCCGCTTTAACTACCAAGATAAGAATCCACTTTATCTGCCAAGTTAAGACTCCACTTTAACTACCAAGATAAGACTCCACTTCATCTGCCAAGGTAAGACTCTGCTTTATCTACCAAGGTAAGACACCACTTTATCTACAAGGTAAGACTCCACTTTATCTACCAAGGTAAGACACCACTTTAACTACCAAGATAAGACTCCACTTCATCTGCCAAGGTAAGACTCTGCTTTATCTACCAAGGTAAGACTCCGCTTTAACTACCAAGATAAGAGTCCACTTTATCTACCAAGGTAAGACTCCACTTTATCTTCCAAGGTAAGACACCACTTTATCTACAAGGTAAGACTCCACCTTATCTGCCAAGGCAAGAACACTTTATCTACCAAGGTAAGCGCTGTCACACTGGAGTATCATGCCGCAGACACATGGTATGATACCCCACCCAGTCACATTATACTGACACCAGGCCGACCAGACCTAGAACTCTCCTCTAAATGCTGAGCGTCAAGCGAGGAAGCTTCTAGTACCATTTTTAAAGTCTTTGGTATGACCAGGCTGGGGAATGAACCCACGACCTTCCGCATGTGAGGCAGACGCTCTACCACTAGACCATGCCGTGGTCTCTATATTGGACTGAAAGCTTATCTCTTGGGTGGGCGAAAAGCAATAATTGTTAAATGACACATACCTACAGTGTCCAAAGGCAGTTAATTATGCACCTGCTAATTCAATGTTTGGTACATTTATAAAAAGATTTACAACAAATTCTAGCTGTCCGGGTTGTGGCTACGAAAAATAAGACGTTGGACACTTTTTAATAAAAAGTACTTTATTTTCAAATGAACGACTCCCACCTTTTTCTGCGGTTTCATACACTTAGTCCTCACACATGACATTTTGGTAAAAAAAACTTATACTAACAATGAAAACTCATTTATATTCACGGCTGTGCAATATTTACAATATCTATCAAAGACACAATGATTTGATACTAGTTATCTGTATATTACATTTACTTTTAAAATCAGCCTAATGAAGGTTTCCTAAATATAGTGTATATTAATATTATCTTATTATTGCACCATACATCCTTTATTTCCAATTTCCGTTTCCTTTTTTCTAAAACTTTCATTGATATAACAATTACCTGAGATCTGATTTCAAATCAATTCAAATGGTTTTGTAATATGTTGGTTACCTGCAATTTTTATTTTTAGTATTATTAAATCATTTTGTGTAAGGAGTAACTAATGTTGGTAGAACCTGTTAACAAACATTTTGTTTTATATGTATGTTAAAAGCAGTAACATTATATTTAAACTAAACTTAGTGTTTAACCTCATTTGACAACAATTGTGTTGCTTTTACTTGTTAAAACAGCTTACAAAATAATTTAATAATTAATTTTGTTCTTAATTATAAAGAAGTTAATCATCACTGCGCAAGCGTGAATGAAATTGCATAGACTCTGCCCTTGATTTAATCCTGAACAAGTCATGTACAAACTACAAAGCTGCACGAGCTATGCTTATAAACGGCCTTAGCAAACATCAAATTTCAAGTGTCAATCATCTCGGATTTCATTGTAGCTCTGCCCAGAGTCAGTCAAGTGATGTCAAACTGTCAGTCATAGACGTTTAATACTAAACCAGTAAGTATTTATTCAGTGAAAATTTAATAATTAAGAAACCCCGGTCACTCCCTTTGGATTTCTTAATTGTTAATTCTTTACTTAATGAACACTTACTATATTAGGCAAACCCAATAGTATTTAAAATGTGGCATGCGTGTATTAAGATTTAAATCATCAGCAACAGAAAAACACATTTTTTCATTTCTATGAACATCCAGACAGTGACGTACTGGTCACTCCCCTGATGACTGGAACTTTTCCCTCCCAAGACTGAATAATATGTCGATGAGACTAGTTGTCTTGGTGAAAAGTACAATTATTGAGATTTTCATTTCACAATCTTATGTTTGCAATATTTAAATTTCATAATGTAATTCCTTCATTGAATCTATATATTTGATATTCATACTCTCTGTCACCTACACAATGTCATACCTGCATAAACAGCTATTGTAATGACTCTGTTCCAAATATATTATGATATATGGTAGTAGCAGAGAGCCTGGTTCCTATCTACTGTAACATTCATATCTGGTTCCTGTCACTACTGTAGCATTCAGCAGCCTGTACATATTTGGTGCCTGTCTCTACTGTAGCATTCAGCAGCCTGGTTCCTGTCTCTGTTGTAACATTCAGCAGCCTGGTTCCTGTCTCTGCTGTAGCATTCAGCAGCCTGGTTCCTTTCTCTACTGTAGCATTTAGCAGCATGGTTCCTGTCTCTACAAAAGCATTCAGCAGCCTGGTTCCTGTCTCTACTGTAGCATTCAGCAGTCTGGTTCCTGTCTCTACTGTGGCATTCAGCAGCCTGGTTCCTGTCTCTACTGTAGCATTTAGCAGCATGGTTCCTGTCTCTACAATAGCATTCAGCAGCCTGGTTCCTGTCTCTACTGTAGCATTCAGCAGCCTGGTTCCTGTCTCTACTGTAGCATTTAGCAGCATGGTTTCTGTCTCTACTATAGTATTCAGCTCTCTACTGTAGCATTTTGCAGCCTGTAAATATCTGGTTCCTGTATCTACTGTAGCATTCAGCAGCCGTTTATTCCCATTGACAAAAAACATTTTTTTCCTATAAAGCATGCCTACTATATCACTCAGTGACCCCATGTTGCCAAAAGGATATCTATTTAAACATGCCCAAAATAATATATTGAAAAGGTCTTTTCTAACTTTGGCTATGTGCCTAGGTTAGACAAAAATAGATTTCCCGCTTAAAACTGTAACCTATTATGTGATGTATTATATGAGTCAATTGATTTGATTTTGATTTTAATTTGATCCGTTGTACAGATTTACATGTATGAAAAATTGTATTAGAATGGGGATATCACTTTACCACTCCAATTTAAATATTGATTTTGTCACTTTTGGTGAATAAAAATAAAATTAATATTGAAATGAATAAAAAGCATCTCACTATCATAAATAAATAAAATCCAAATGGTTTGGTATTTGACCCATTCAGATTTTAATAATGAAAGTGAGATGCTTTTTATTCATTTCAATATTTATTTTATTTTTTAAGACATAAATAGCATTTTTTTCTGATATATTCCCTTTAAAGGGATTTGTAATCACTACTACTGGAAATATAGTGAGTCATCTGCCTGTGACTGTTTATAGTGCCCGGCCCAAACTGCTGTCTATAGTGCCCAGACTGGTGCCTGGCCCAAACTGCTGTCCATTGTGCCTGGCCCAGACTACTGTCTATTGTACCAGGCCCAGACTGCTGGCTATGGTGCCCTGCTCAAACTGCTGTCTATGGTGCCTTGCCCAGACTGCTGTCTATTGTGCCCAGCCCAGACTGCTGTCTATGGTGCCCTGCCCAGACTGCTGTCTAGTGTGCCTGGCTCAAACTGCTATCTATTGTGCCCAGCCAACACTGCTGTCTGTGGTGCCCGGCCAAACTGCTGACTATGGTGCCCTGCCCAGACTGCTGTCTATGGTGCCCGGCCCAGACTGCTGTCTATGGTGCCCGGCCAAGACTGCTGTCTATGGTGCCCTGCCCAGACTGCTGTCTATGGTGCCTGACCAAGACTGCTGTCTATGATGCCCAGCCCAGACTGCTGTCTATGGTGCCCTGCCCAGACTGCTGTCTATTGTGCCTGTCCCAGACTGCTATCTATTGTGTCCGGCCCAGACTGCTGTCTATGGTGCCCTTCCCCGACTGCTGTCTATTGTACCCTGCCAAGACTGCTGTCTATGGTGCCTGCCCTGACTGCTGTCTATTGTGCCTGGCACAGATTGCTGTCAGTGGTGCCCAACCTAGACTGCTGTCTATGGTGCCCTGCCAAAACTGCTGTCTATGGTACCCTGCCCAGACTGCTGTCTATGGAGGCTGACCCAGACTGCTGACTATGGTGCCTTGCCCAGACTGCTGTCTATAGTACCCAACCCAGACTGCTGTCTATTATGCCCTGCCCAGGCTGCTGTCTATGGTGCCCTGCCCAGACTGCTGTTTATTATGCCCGGCCCATACTGTCGTCTATGGTGCTCTGCCCAGACTGCTGTCTATGGTGCCTGGCCCAAACTGCTGTCTATGGTGCCTGCCCAGACTGCTGTCTATGGTGCCCGGCCCAAACTGCTGTCTTATATAATATTTTCCACTACAGCTTGTCATTAAATGTTCCATTTAATCAGATATAACAGTCCTCAATAAGAACAGTTTTATTATCTTCAAAAACCACGCCATCCCTCATAAATACAAGTCTGACATTAACTGTTTTTGTCTCCGTGATATTAAAGACATACATAATTATCTCTTATTCCTCCTAAGAGGCTAGCGTTCTAAAGAATAATTTGTATGGCATCTATTATTTCAAACTATCAAGGATAAATTTCTTTTTATGTAGCCTACACAACACCTTGTCATCCTATTGATTTCAGATGCTGCAAAATTAGAAATGCCTAGCTGTCGTTTGCTTTCTTATATTTCATTAGACATTTAATACTGAAGGCTTTATTTGCTGCTTTATGGACATTGATATTTTTTTTTTTTAATATCCTTGTCCAATCCTTTATCTGTCTTAACATTTACTTGTGCAGTTATAAAAAAAAAGTGGCTCCTCGTTGCAAACTTTCTTACAGATAAGTTACGTATATCATAAAACATAATATCTTAAGTTATTTATTGGTTCCTGATATATTTGATGGATAATTAGAATAATTATTTATACCTGAGGCCATTATAAATTAATTAGTAGTTTATCATCCAAATTTTTCTTGAAATGGGGGAGGATTTTATTTTAATTTTATTTTAAAAAAATTTTTTTTAATGAAAATAAAAAGGATTGGTGCAGCATGAAAATTAGGGGGCGGACAGGGATGATAATCTAGCAATTAATATTTTATACCTAAATACTTTTTTAACAAATCAATTAAGTTTACTAGTATATTGTAATTAAAAGATAAATTGACATAATAT
Organism: Panopea generosa; assembly: GCA_029582155.1. NCBI lineage: Eukaryota > Metazoa > Mollusca > Bivalvia > Adapedonta > Hiatellidae > Panopea > Panopea generosa. Next base: position 87,556,151 of record CM055897.1, on the reverse strand, counting down.
TGGAGCTAATTTGACTTTACATGAATATAGAACAATATATATATAACTACTGTTAACTTTATTCTGTAATGTAGTCTTTATTATTAGCACCTGACATCTATTAATGTTGGTTGTTAACTGTTTTATCACTCTGGCCACTCAAAGAATGATGATGCATTAAGCGTTATCCCTGTTTATTCTTCCTTTTGAGCATCTGTTTGTCAAATTGGTTTTCGATGAATAACTTCTGATAGGGTCTATTATAATAGATCTTAGAATGTAGGACAAAAGCCCCTTGGTCAAAACATGTACACATGGACAAATGTCCTTTGGTCATTTTAGAAGTTGGACAAAAGCCTCTTGGTCGATTTTAGAAGTCAGACAAAAGCCCCTTGGTCAATTTTAGAAGGTAGACAAAAGCCTCTTGGTCGATTTTAGAAGTCAGACAAAAGCCCCTTGGTCAATTTAAGAAGGTGGACAAAAGCCTCTTGGTCAATTTTAGAAGGTGGACAAAGCCCCTTGGTCGATTTTAGTAGGTGGACAAAAGCCTCTTGGTCAATTTTAGAAGGTGGACAAAGCCCCTTGGTCAATTTTAGAAGGTGGACAAAGCCCCTTGGTCAATTTTAGAAGGTGGACAAAAGCCTCTTGGTCAATTTTAGAATGTGGACAAAGCCCCTTGGTCAATTTTAGAAGGTGGACAAAGCCTCTTGGTCAATTTTAGAAGGTGGACAAAAGCCCTTTGGTGAATTTTAAAAGGTAGACAAAATCCCCTTGGTGGATTTGAAAAAGTGGACAAAAGTCCCTTATTATATTATTTTAATAGATATTGTGTACTACGCATTTTACTGTTTTGATGTTACATTCAGAATACAGACTGTATTTTATGCCCCCCAAAACATTTTTGGGGTGGCATATAGTAATCGCAGTGCCCGTCTGTCCTTCCGGGCAAACAAATGGGTAGTTAAGTGTCTAGGGTTTAGGGTAAGTAATTTTTATGGACAGTTGAAAAGCAGTTGAAAAATAATTATGTGGCTGTTTCTAGCCACTTAAAAAACAGCATTTAAGTGGCTTTTTTTCTCTTACGTGGCTAAAATTATCTAAAATTAACTACACAAGTAATAAGATTGACGCAAACAAGCCACTTAAATACCCATTCGTGAGAATGTCCGTCTGTCGTTCTGTCCAGTATTTCGTTTTCGGCCTGTAACTTTGTCATGCATAGATGGATTTTGTGATACTTGTTTACTATGTTGCCAATCATGAAAAAAACGCATTCAAGAAATGACATTTTTTCTATTTTTTTTTATTTAATTCCATTCCATTATATGGCAATTTATACATAACAAAAATATTCAATTGACCCATTTTCCATAAAATTAAGGGCAATTTATATGAATTGAAATAAATTGTGGACACACTTTCATTAATTCCAATTATTTAATTGATAAACTTTAAACACAACATTTAATTGATCTATTTCATTTAAAATTAAGGGCAAGTGATATCATCTGAAATAAATTGTGGGCAAACTTTAATCTTTAATTATTTATTGGCTTCAAACAACAACATTCAATTGATACTTTTGTCCACTGTTTCAAAAGAATCAAGGGGCTTTTGTCCATCTTTTCAAATCTATCAAGGGGCTTTTGTCCATCTTTTCAAATCGACCAAGGGACTTTTGTCCATCTTTTCAAATCGACCAAGGGGCTTTTGTCTATGTGTACATTTTTTTTACCAAGGAGCTGTTGTCCGGATACCTAGATCTTCATATTGCAATAAACTGTACATATTTCTATCTTTATCAGATATTTAAGATGAACACCATGTAAAAAAGAAAATGAAAAGACATAGATCTTAATAGTTAAATAAACATTTTTATTTTTATCAAATGTTTAAGGTGACAAAAAAAAAAAAAATAGTTTGAATGGCTTTATGTTCAGCCGGGCCCGATTAGCTCAGTCGGTTATGCGTCTGACTATCAATCCAGGGGTCGTGAGTTCGAATCCCCCGCCCGGCAACAGTCTCCGTGATGATTGATATACGACATTGCATCTCATTATCATTCGTCTCTAACCACTGATTCAAGTGGGAAAGTTATCAGTTACTTGCGGAGACGAGGTGTGCTCGAGTACTGGTTAATCCCAGGAAACAGTGGTTAGGTTAACTGAACGTCTGTTAGCCCTCGATGGCATAAAAATGACGCTAAATATTCAATCAATCAATCAATCAATCTTTATGTTCAGAGATGTAAAAAAGAAAATATGACAACACAAGACTTTAAATATTTCATTAAAAATTCTTATTCACTTTTATAATATTTTTCAAATTGGCAGAAACTATTGCTGGAAGATGAAAACTATTAAGATCCTATAACAAAGTGACTATCCCTTAACAACAATTACTCCTGCAATGCTTATATACATCATGTCATAAAGATTCTTATTTCAATCTTATATACCAGTAATTTTTTTAAGTTTGTGTATTTAGTCGATGTTGGATAGTTCAGATGAACCCCATGTGGTCTCATACTAAGTTACATTAAGTTCAGTAAAATAAGGAAATAATACTGTCAAATCTCTTCAAAATGTGTCAGTAGCCTTATTATAAATATAGTAAGATTTTAACAATGTGGGGTAAAATACACACAAAAATAACTAGTATAGTATATATTACCAGTCCTGTATTACCTCATTTTGTCTGAGATAAAGAAATTTATCAATAATGCACGAAAAAAAGATATTTTGGCAATATTTCATGGTGGCAAGCTGAAGCAAAACTATACTACAGTCAAACCTGTCTTAAGCAGCCAGTCAAAGGAAGGAGTTAAAGTGGCCTTTTAAGACAGGTTGTTTTATTTAAACAGGTTAATTTGCTCTTAAAACATAGAAATGGGAAATAGCAAATATGGCTGCTTAAGACAAGTGGCTGCTTAATAGAGGTGACCGTTTATACAGGTTTGACTGTATAATGGTTCAACCACAAATAATTGCTTACAGAGTGATATCATAACCCTTCAACCATCTCATTTTGTATTGTGGCTAAAATTGATCTAAAATTAAATATTATCATTTCCTAAAATAGGTACATTACTATTGAAATATAAAATGTAATTGATTTCTCCTTTTTATAAAAAATGTAACTAGATCCTTCCTCTCTTGATGCCCAGCATTTAGAAGATAATTCTAGGTCTTGTGGGCAAAGAATCAGTATATTGTGACTGGGTGGGGTATCACACCATGTGTTTGCGGCATGATACTCCGATGGATACTGTCTCAGGAAGACACCATCACAATATAACTGAAAAATTGTTGGAAGCAATGCTAAACACCAAACAAAACAAAACAAAAAAATATCCTTTATACTGGGCAAATTATTTGTACTATCTTTTCTATCATTTAAAGAAAATTGAAGAATAGGTTTGATATTTTTAATAAAATTATAAAACCAAATCAGACATTAAATTGGCACAAATGATTAATATTAATTGAATTTTTCTTTGAATTGTTTTTCAGAAAGGTGATTCATCGATGTGGATATCAAGTGGAAAGGTCCATGTGCCGTGTGTCAAGTAAGTGGGATGTTAAATAACTTACTTGACAAATCAAATAATTTTGTTTGTTTGAATATTTAGCTTTATTTTATGCCATCAAGGACTAGCAGACTAACCACTCTTTCTTGGGATCCTGGAAGGTTTACCAGTTCTTGAGCACATCCATCTCTGCAAGTAACTGATAACTTGTCCACTTGAATCAGTGGTGAGAGATGAATGACAATGAGGCGCAATTACATATATCAATAATCACAGAGTTTCGAACTTATAACTCCTGGATTGATAGCCAGACATGCTACCGACTGAGTTAACAAAGCCTGACTGGAAGCTAATATAAAGAATATAAGAAAGCAATAATGTTTGTTATGTGTCATGACCATATAACATGAATACCTGCAGAACTACATATACATTACGTGAATCGCGTGACAGATATGACTATTTGTCCTTATGCTCTGCTTCATGCAAGAGACACATTTATCACATTCTTACCATTACATCTCTGTATAACAAGAACGATTGTGACAAGATAATGTCATTTATTTGAAATGGAAGACCCTGATCTTGTTGAGTTCAACGCATCAATAAGCTTGCAGCTTTGAGAATGTGATAATAGTAAAATATTACATTGCACTACTGTTAATGTTAGTTCAAAACAGACCGCAGCGTGGTCTAGTGGTAGAGCGTCTGCCTCGCATGCGGAGGTCGTGGGTTCAGTCCCCGGCCGGGTCATACCAAAGCCTTTAAAAATGGTACTAGAAGCTTCCTCGCTTGACGCTCAGCATTTAGAGGAGAGTTCTAGGTCTGGTCGGCCCGGTGTCAGTATAATGTGACTGAGTGGGGTATCATACCATGTGTCTGCGGCATGATACTCCAGTGTGACAGTGCTTAGAATACTGTCTCAAGTAGACACCGTCGCGATATGACTGAAAAATTGTTGAAAGCGACGCTTAACACCATACAACAACAACTAGTTAAAAACATACACAATATACACTGATTAAATAGCAATCTTCAAGATTTTGGTAGCGTGTATTTTTTAAATGTCTTCCCTATTTTATCTTAAGTACTGTTTCCTCTCTTCACCTCCACCCCAAATACATGTATTTACTATACAGCTGATATTATAGATAAAGATATGCCGTTTTATCAGATGTTACATGTTATATATATTAGATATGCTATTGTGACAAGGCTCGAATAGTCAGGTTAATGCTGTTCTCAGTTAGCTCTTGTGTGTGTTTTTAGCTTTACTGGCCAAAGGCCAGAAGTGCTTATGCGATGGCGCGTTGTCTGTCGTCCGTCGTCTGTCGTCTGTCGTCTGTTAGCAGCACTTTCTCTGAAACCACTAGGCCAATTAAACTGAAACTTCACATGCATGTTTCTGTTGCATAGGAGACTATACAGAAGATTTTTTTTTTTTATCTGAAATTCAAGATGGCCGCCATTACTAAAAATAGTCCAAAACTTAAAAAATCTTCTTCTCATGAACGGCCCAGCCGATTTTTAAAATGTTTATGTAGTAATGATGACCAACTATAGTTTTGATAGATTTGTTCAAATGGTGTCCCTAGGGTTAAATATGACCCCGCCCCGAGGGTTCAATTAGGGGACACATGTCATTATAATATTTATTTATTTTCTTTTTTTAAAATGGAAATGATTTTGCCTATATCTTAACAGAAGCATTGTTAGGTGAAGGAGGTTCAGATTTTGTAAAAATGAATGGGTTCCACTGTCTTAAGGGGTCAGGAGGGGCCCCAAAAGGGTACAAATTGGGATTTACTAAAATCATTTTCTTAAAACCGGCATGTCAGATTTGCACATATTTTGCATAAATTATCCCTATGTGTAGGGGTTTGATTGCAGATAAGAATTAAGGGGCTAAAATTTATAGAAGCCCTGTAAGGGGACTTAGAATTTTACCTAGGGATACTATGGGAAAACAGAAAATTCTCTTTTTCTTTCATCTATTCTGAAACCACTATGCCAATTAAAATGAAACTTCACATGCATGTTTCTGTTGCATAGGAGACTATATAGAAGATTTTTTTTTTCGATCTGAAATTCAAGATGGCCGCCGTTACTAAAAATAGTCCAAAAACTTAAAAAACCTTCTTCTCATGAACGGCCCAACAAATTTTCAAAATGTTTATGTAGTAATGATGACCAACTATAGCCTTGTTAGATTTGTTCAAATGGTGTCCCTAGGGTTCAATATGACCCCGCCCCGAGGGTTCAATTAGGGGACACATGTCATTATAATATTTTTTTTTTTTTTTTTTTTTAAATTGGAATGATTTTGCCTATATCTTCACAGAAGCATTGTTTGGTGAAGGAGGTTCAGATTTTGTAAAAATGAATGGGTTCCACTGTCTTAAGGGTTCAGGAGGGGCCCCAAAAGGGTAAAAATTGGGAATAACTAAAATTGTTTTCTTAAGAACCGGTACGTCACATTTGTTCATATTTGGCATAAATTATCCCTATGTGTAGGGGTTTGATTGCAGATAAGAATTAAGGGGCTAAAATTTATAGGGGCCCTGTAAGGGGACTTAGAATTTTACATAGAGATACTATGGGAAAACAGAAAATTCTCTTTTTCTTTCATCTATTCTGAAACCACTAGGCCAATTAAAATGAATCTTCACATGGGTGTTTCTGTTGCATAGGAAACTATACAGAAGATTTTTTTTTTCGATCTGAAATTCAAGATGGCCACCGTTACCAAAAATAGTCCAAAACTTAAAAAATCTTCTTCTCATGAACGGCCCAGCCGATTTTCAAAATGTTTATGTAGTTATGATGACCAACTATAGTTTTGATAGATTTGTTCAAATGGTGTCCCTAGGGTTAAATATGACCCCGCCCCGAGGGTTCAATTAGGGGACACATGTCATTATAATATTTATTTATTTTCTTTTTTTAAAATGGAAATGATTTTGCCTATATCTTAACAGAAGCATTGTTAGGTAAAGGAGGTTCAGATTTTGTAAAAATGAATGGGTTCCACTGTCTTAAGGGGTCAGGAGGGGCCCCAAAAGGGTACAGATGTTCAAAATGTTTATGTAGTAATGATGACCAACTATAGTTTTGTTAGATTTGTTCAAATCTTGTCCCTAGGGTTAAAAATGACCCTGCCCTGATATTTTTTATTGCATAGGAGAATTTCAAAAATTGCTATGGCCACTATGAGTCAGTAGAGCGTCCTCAGGCCCTCTTGGGCCTCTTGTTTTAATAAAATTGTATTTTCAACCAAATTAAGTACCCAATAATATTGCCAGGAACAAAAAGCTGTATGATTATTATAAAAATATTATTGAAAACATTCACAAACCTGTACAAAACATTTTCTGTTTGATAAAGAAAACATTGTGTTTTTTTCACAAGCATAATATTTCAGCAAGCTAGCATAAAAGTAAACACTAACTAGCCATGCTAGAAGAATATGAAAGGTGACAGAGTTACAGAACAACTTTAGTTGAATACTATTTAAGATTGACATTATTACAGAACTTATAAATTTGAAACTATGGTGCTTTGTAAATATTTTTTGCAGATGCGGCAACTTTTTTGCTGATGATGGTTGTAGATTTGTCACATGTAAATCGTGCTGTTTCTCTGTGCTGTCGTGTCAGATACATCAGAAGAAATCTCTCTCCAGTAAGCCATGTGACAACAAGCAGACAGTTATGGATCTGAGGTACTGTACCGAAATAAGATAAAAAGTAAATTATTACTGACAGTGTATTGCCAGTAATGGAATTTGACCTGAGGGTAGAAAATATGTGAATATAAGAATGACGCTGTGCACACATGTAGTTCTGATTACCATCATAATACAATAAACAATACATGTAGTTCTGAGCACCATCATTACACAATTAACAGTACATGTAGCTCTGAACACCACATAACACAATAAGCAGTACATATAGTTCTGAATACCACCATAACACAATAAAACATACATGTAGTTCTGAACACCACCATAACACAATAAAACATTAAATGTAGTTCTGAGCACCACCATAACACAATAAAACATACATGTAGTTCTGAACACCACCATAACACAATAAAACATTAAATGTAGTTCTGAGCACCACCATAACACAATAAAACATACATGTAGTTCTGAACACCACCATAACACAATAAAACATACATGTAGTTCTGAGCACCACCATAACACAATAAAACATTAAATGTAGTTCTAAACACCACCATAACACAATAAAACATTAAATGTAGTTCTAAACACCACCATAACACAATAAAACATTAAAAAGTAGTTCTGATAACCAACAATAAGACAATAAAAAATGAAATGTAGTTCTGAGCACCACCATAACACAATAAAACATTAAATGTAGTTCTGAGCACCACCATAACACAATAAAACAAACATGTAGTTCTGAACACCACCATAACACAATAAAACATTAAATGTAGTTCTGAGCACCACCATAACACAATAAAACATTAAATGTAGTTCTAAACACCACCATAACACAATAAAACATTAAAAAGTAGTTCTGATAACCAACAATAAGACAATAAAAAATGAAATGTAGTTCTGAACACCACCATAACACAATAAAACATTAGATGTAGTTCTAAATCCTACCATAACACAATAAAACATTAAATGTAGTTCTAAATACCACCATAACACAACCACACAATAAAACATTAAAATTAATGTAGTTCTAAATACCACCATAACACAATAAAACATTAGATGTAGTTCTAAATCCTACCATAACACAATAAAACATTAAATGTAGTTCTAAATACCACCATAACACAATAAAACATTAAATTTAGTTCTAAATACCATCATAACACATTAAAACAGTAAATGTAGTTCTGAATACCACCAGTACACAATAAAACATTAAATGTAGCTCTGAACACCACCAAAATACAATAAAACATTAAATGTAGTTCTGAATACCACCATAACACAATATAACATTAAGTGTAGTTCTGAGCACCACCATAACACAATAAAACAGAATGTAGTTCTGAGCACTACCATAACACAATAAAACATTAAATGTAGTTCTAAATACCACCATAACAAAATAAAACATTAAATGCAGTCCTAAATACTACCATAACACAATAAAACATTAAATGTAGTTCTGAACACCACAATAACACATTAAATGTAGTTCTGAATGTGACCACCATAACACAATAAAACATTAAATGTAGTTCTGGACATCGCCATAACACAATAAAACATTAAATGTTGTTCTGAATGTGACCACCATAACACAATAAAACATTAAATGTAGTTCTGAACACCACCATAACATGATAAAACATTAAATGTAGTTCTGAGCACCACCATAACACAATAAAACATTAAATGTAGTTCTTAACACCACCATAACACAATAAAACATTAAATGTTGTTCTGAATGTGACCACCATAACACAATAAAATATTATATGTTGTTCTGAACATTGCCATAACACAATTAAACATTAAATGTAGTTTTAAACACCACCATAACACAATAAAACATTAAATGTAGTTCTGAGCACCACCATAACACAATAAAACATACATGTAGTTCTGAACACCACCATAACACAATAAAACATTAAATGTAGTTCTGAGCACCACCATAACACAATAAAACATTAAATGTAGTTCTAAATACCACCATAACACAATAAAACATTAAATGCTGTTCTGAATGTGACCACCATAACACAATAAAACATTAAATGTAGTTCTAAATGTGATCACCATAACACAATAAAACATTAAATGTAGTTCTAAATACCAGCATAACACAATTAAACATTAAATGTTGTTCTGAACACCACCAGTACACAATAAAACATTAAATGTAGTTCTAAACACCACCAAAACACAATAAAACATTAAATGTAGTTCTGAATACCATCATAACACAATAAAACATTAAATGTAGTTCTGAACACCACCATAACACAATAAAACATTAAATGTAGTTCTGAACACCACCATAACACAATAAAACAATAAATGTTGTTCTGAATGTGACCACCATAACACAATAAAACATTAAATGTAGTTCTGAATGTGACCACCATAATGCAATAAAACATTAAATGTAGTTCTGAATGTGACCACAATAACACATTAAATGTTGTTCTGAATGTGACCAACATAACACAAAAAAACATTAAATGTAGTTCTGAACACCACCAAAACACAATAAAACGTTAAATGTTGTTCTGAATGTGACCACCATAAGACAATAAAACATTAAATGTAGTTATGAATGTGACCACCATAATGCAATAAAACATTACATGTAGTTCTGAATACCACCAAAATACAATAAAACATTAAATGTAGTTCTTATCCGCCATAACACAATAAAACATTAAATGTAATTCTGAATACCATCATAACACAATAAAACATTAAATGTAGTTCTAAACACCACCATAACATTAAATGTAGTTCTGAACACCACCATAACACAATAAAACATTAAATATAGTTCTGAACACCACCATAACGTACTTAAACATTAAATGTAGTTCTGAACACCACCATAACACAATAAAACATTATATGTAGTTCTGAATACCACCATAACACAATAAAACATTAAATGTAGTTCTGAACACCAACATAACACAATAAAACATTAAATGTAGTTATGAACACCACAAGTAAACAATAAAACATTAAATGTAGTTCTGAATGTGACCACCATAACACAATAACACATTTAATGTAGTTTTGAACACCACCATAACACAATAAAACATTAAATGTTGTTCTGAACACCACCATAACACAATGAAACATTAAATGGTGTTCTGAATGTGACCACCATAACAAAAAAAACATTAAATGTAGTTCTGAACACCACCATAACACAATAAAACATTAAATATAGTTCTGAATGTGACCACCATAACACAATAAAACATTAAATGTAGTTTTTTAACACCACCATAACACAATAAATTATTAAATGTTGTTCTGAATGTGACCACCATAACACAATAAAACATCAAATGTAGTTCTGAACACCACCATAACACAATAAAACATTAAAAGTAGTTCTGGGTACCATCATATTACATAATAAAACAGCATTTAAGTTTAAGTGCAAAATGAAGAGTCTCCTTGTGTGTTTGTTCAGCTCTTGGAAGTTTCATATTGTAATTGATTTCTGATGTTTACATGTAATGCTATCAATGTTTAATGAGCACTGAACTTGATATCACCTAGAGGGGAAAAAACATAACAAATAATTTACAGTATTTGAATGGATATTGTAGTAACTGTAAGTTGGATGTCCGGAGAAAAACTATACGTAGCTTACATGTATGTTACTTTGTTAAACATATATATCCAAAAAGAAAGATAGTCTTATTTGACCTGTAAGTTATTGTACAGTTATTTAATTTGATTTTTACATCCGTTTATGTTCTTGAATGCATGAAAATGTCGTAGATCTGCCTTCAGTATTCTCAAACACAAGCTATAGTTCAGGTAATTGTTATACATGTACATGCATCAATGTTTCAAAGTCTTGATATTCATATGTTTTCTGCCTTTCCAAATTACCATGACTGCCAACATGGAGATTTTTAAAGTCTCTATTGAATTATTTAATTGGAATATCAAGTAATGACTGAAATAAATTAGTTTCAGTATTTGAATAACAATGCACAAGAGTAAACGATGGGTAGTTATGGGTATCTGCAGGTGATTGTGTGAATTATATGTGTTTGCTTCATCAATAGTGTTGTCTTTGCATGTGATTTAAAAGGACATCTGATTTTGATATAACAGAAAGGGCAAATATTTATCAGATTTCAAAATTGATTCCTGAAAGTTAATTAACATCAATATTAAATAAGCACTGAACTGAATACCAGCTGAAGGAGTGGAACTATGAATAACATCATTTACATATATGGATGTAGCAGTTGCATTGATCATTGTGAAGACTCACCATTATATATATTACAATAATTATATTTATTTTACAATAAGTATGATGTGAGTGCTATCTGCCATTATGCTATGTCTGTATATAATATATAAATGTTACCATGATAACTTAATATTTCTGATTTCCTGCTAGCTCATGTCAACTGTAGAATGTACCTTATATGACTGGGTATAGAGTATTGTATGTTACCATGTGTCGTGACAAAGTGTGCTGAAACCATGGTATATCACAATGCATTGTACAGTTGATGGTCCATATTGTATACATGTACAGGTAATGTTCCATTTTGAATACATGTACAGTTGATGGTCCATATTGAATACATGTACAGTTGATGGTCCATATTGAATACATGTACAGTTGATGGTCCATTTTGAGCATATTTACAGTTAATTTTATATTGAATACATGTACAGTTGATGGTCCATTTTGAGCATTTGAACAGTTGATGGTCCATATTATATACATGTACAGTTGATGGTCCATATTGTATACATGTACATTTTGAGCATATTTACAGTTAATTTCATATTGAATACATCTACAGTTGATGGTCCATTTTGAACATATGTACAGTTAATTTCATATTGAATACATGTACAGTTGATGGTCCATATTGAATACATGTACAGTTGATGGTCCATATTGAATACATGTACAGTTGATGGTCAATTTTGAGCATATGTACAGTTAATTTCATATTGAATACATCTATAGTTGATGGTCCATATTGAATACATGTACAGTTGATGGTCCATTTTGAGCATATGTACAGTTAATTTCATATTGAATACAATGTTGAACTAATATTACCCCCAACACCCTTACAAAAAATGTATAATTACCAGTATTAAAAATAATATTAATTATATATATTAATTAGTATTAAAATAGAATATATTGACCAGGTAATAATGAAAAAAAAATGTCAGTTAAAAATTGTTTTATTATTATCAGTATAAAAAATATAATCAGTATTAAAAATCAAATGTATCATTCTTAGTACAACAAAATAAATATATCCATTTTCAATATCAAAAAAAGAAACATAAAATAATTGTTGCAAAAATGCACACAAAATTATTCATTATCAGTACAAAATTGTACAGCATTTTATTATCAGTACAAGCATTTTATTATCAGTACAAGCATTTTATTATCAAGCATTTTATTATCAGTACAGCATTTTATTATCAGTACAGAATTGTACATGGCACAGCATTTTATTATCAGTACAAAATTGTACAGCATTTTATTAAAAGTACAAAATTGTAAAGCATTTTATTATCGATACAAAATTGTACAGCATTTTATTATCAGTACAAAATTGTACAGCATTTTATTATCAGTACAGGCATTTTATTATCAGTACAAGCATTTTATTATCAGTACAAGCATTTTATTATCAGTACAAAATTGTACATGGTACAGCATTTTATTATCAGTACAAAATTGTACAGCATTTTATTATCAGTACAAAATTGTACAGCATTTTTGTTATTAATACAAAATTGTACAGCATTTTATTATCAGTACAAAATTGTACAGCATTTTATTATCGATACAAAATTGTACAGCATTTTATTATCAGTACAAAATTGTTCAGCATTTTTGTTATTAATACAAAATTGTACAGCATTTTATTATCAGTACAAAATTGTACAGCATTTTATTATCGATACAAAATTGTACAGCATTTTATTATCAGTACAAAATTGTACAGCATTTTTGTTATTAATACAAAATTGTACAGCATTTTATTATCAGTACAAAATTGTACAGCATTTCATAATCAGTACAAAATTTTACAGCATTTTATTATCAGTACAAAATTGTACAGCATTTCATTATCAGTACAAAATTGTACAGCATTTCATTTTATTATCAGTACAAAATTGTACAGCATTTCATTATCAGTATAAAATTGTACAGCATTTTATTATCAGTACAAAATTGTACAGCATTTCATTATCAGTACAAAATTGTACAGCATTTTTTTTATTGATACAAAATTGTACAGCATTTTATTATCAGTACAAAATTGTACAGCATTTTATTATCAGTACATTCTGCATTACATTATCAAAATGAAAAAATGTACATAATTTTATTATCAGTATAAAAACACAACAAATATATCATTATCTGTAATGGAGCATGACTGGTAGGGCATCTGACCAAGGATCGGATGGTCATGAGTTTGAATCTCTGTCACGGCTATGTATGGTGTCCTTGAGCAAAACCACATAGTTCTGGTTCTACCCAAGAAGACTTCAAGCATGACATGTCTAAGTTGTTTTAACTTGTTCCACTATTAAAGTAAAATAAATTTAAACGTTTTATAACAAACTTTTATTGACATATATTTGCTTTGGTTTCTAGTTCTATAGGAATGCAGGCATGCCCAGACAGACTTGGTTTTGTTGGTGCCCAACTCACATGGCTGAACCTTGCCGACAACCAGCTGACAGATCTGCCCCCAGAGATTGGCTGTCTACGCGGGTTACAGCAACTGTCTCTCAAACATAACAAGCTAACCGTACTACCAGTAAGTTGTTGTATTACTCTTTAATTTGATTTTATATAGAATAATATTAGAAATTTTATAAAAACTTTTTTATCTGCCTTCATTATGTTTTAGTGCTGGTAATCTCTCATATGCTTTTAAGGAATTATTTTTATTCTTTTTAATGTTCATGAAATGAATGTAAACTTAGTTTATACTACTTAATTTTAGCTTGGTTGCATTTAACCCTTTGCTCCATAGATACACGTTTTCCCGCACCAATCACAGAAGGCCTTTGAAAATAGTGCAGGAAGAGTTCAGATTGCTCATAACGAGCAATCTGAACACTTCCTGCACTGTTTTCCACTCTGTCAGTTAATATAAACATAATTCACCCATTGCTGATATGTGGTGAATAAATGCTTTCAATTTGGAAGAATCCAAGAAAATGCTTATGGGGCAAAGTGTTAAGAAAGCTCAATGTTTGAACGGCTCTCGAGTCGGCTTCCTGGGTAGAACCAGTACTGAGTGTTGTTGTATGAGAGCATCATGCAAGCTTGGAATTGAACCCGCAACTTCTGTCTACCACTCTTTTTTATTCAAATGTGAACTTCTATGCACTTTGTGGAAAGTAAGTGATTGAATTGAATCATAAAGGGATTCACCTAAACTTTACATGAATTTTACTCGATCGTAATATTATATAAACAATTTTGTTCCCAGTGACCCGTTCATAACAGCTTGTTCCATTTATACAGAACCTTTATAAATATATATTTAATAGAATGTGTTGATTATATATTTTTTAAATTTGTGAAGACATTAGTAACCATACTACTAATGTACCTGGAATAGAGGTTTTTATTACAAAACATGCTTGAAACGAAGATATTGCCATTCACTGGAAGATTTCACATCTTTAATATTGATCTGAATAATAATGTTCAAAGGAGGAGTTACGTAACTAGTGTAATTATTTATGTATGTCATGTTTCACCTTCTCAGCAAACTTGTCTCTGAGTTCATTACTGCCACTGTAATGACATGAATTGTTTCTGTAGAATTATTTAGTTTAATGCATGAAAATGTTTCAATAATTGAATAAAAATGGACAATAGTCCACGGTTAGTAGTTGCAGATGTGTGTTAAATGTGATTGATTTATTTGTCAAAAAGTTGACATTGACTATAACAAAAGTAAGTTTAAGTTCATGTAGTTTTAAAGACTTCTCACACACCAGATAATTGTGTACAGTTATACATATACAGACATGCACTTCTGGAACACTGAACACATTGGCAATGGTTGTAAAAGTGTCTTGTTTCCATAGAATGTCCTCTGTTAGTCCGAATATGCAGCAAAAACATTGGGTTGACCAGATTGATTTTTTTACAATTTTGATGTTTTGAGGACATGCCTTCATTTTTGGCAATTCTGCCCATTTGTGACAGTGTATCACTACGCATCTTTAAACTGTTATATCTTCGCTCAACAGTTCCCAATGCCATCCAAACATGGCAGAACTCATGAAAATGCTCCAATGTTCTGATATGTACAAAGAAATATGATCATTTTAAGTATTTTCAACAAAAACAATGCCCAACTGATTTACACAGTTCTAATTTCTTGGGCACAATAACCTTGCTACTGTCACTAAGGGGAGGTAATTGGTGAGACCTTAAGCATGCCTGTACTTTCAGACTTGGTATAATTTACTAATTAAGTCCACAATTTATTAATAATGTTGTTTTTTTACGCTGGGTGTACAGTGTTATTTTGCCAAAATAGTTTAATCAAAACATACAATATACTTGACCAGTGAAAGTGCTGTACTATACAGCCACGGCCATGGAGATTTCCAGGTGTTATTGTGCCAACTCTGTTCTCGTACACTCTAGTTGTAGACTTACTTGCTGAAATGTAGTTGACAACACATACATCTCACATTTATAAATTACAAAAAAATGTGGGAAATCTATGTCACTAAAACTTCTCTATTTGACCTTCCGACTGATAAGGCAGCACTTTGCCTCCTGGTGTCAGTAATGGATCAGGTTACAAGTTGTTTATTGATCTGGGGTACTTTACAACAGAAACAATCTGTCACCTTTACTTCACATTGACATGTGATATGATGATTATCTCACCTGGAAGTCCACCCCTATCTCACCTTGTACTTAATGATAATAATGCCTGGATCTGTCATTGAACTGATATGATAATCTTCCTGACCTAGAAATTGTTACAAGACACATGTATTAGGTTTAGAAAAAAATATTACCTACCAGTAATAATTTCTAAATTTCTTATTATTTATAAATACGATATACTTGAATCTTACTGAAACTTAAACTTAAGCGACACATTATTGTGTTGGATGGAGTGTTGGCCACTCATGCCAGAGGTTGCAGGTTCGATACCAAGATTGACCCGGTGCCTCTAAAATAACAACGCTCAGTACTGGTTCCACCCAGGAATCCGATTCGAGAGCAGTTGACATAAGCTTTTTTTCACAATTAAGCTAAAACCAATATGGTAGTATATACTAATCTTATATTAGTTTCGTGAACATTCAGAAAATAAGATTTATTCGTTAAGGGAGAATATCAGGAAAAAATTAAAAATAAAAAGCATCTCATTATCATTAATAAATAAAATAAAAATGGTTTAGTCTCTTAAATCCACCAAAAGGTGATAAAATCAATAATTAAATTGGAGTAAAATGAAATCCCCATTCTAAAAATAGACACCACTGAAATACTGCTTAACGACCTTCACATCATCATTTGGACTCTTTCTGAAAAACAATTTTTACCAAGTGTAAATCTATATATAATGGATCATTTAATACATCACAAACTATGTTGCAATTTTAAGTGGAAAATCTATTTTAGTCTACCCTACACGTGTAGCCGAAGTTCGGGAATCCCTTGATTTCAGTATATTATTTAGCATGTTTGAAAATATATATGTTCAGCAACATGTGGTCAGTTAGTATTTGTAAGCATATTCTTTTGGGGAAAAAATGTTTTAGCCAATTTTAAAAAAAATCAAAAAAATTCTGATATATTCCTTTTAAAAGCATATGGTAGATTACCAGAACTAAGAAATAATGAATGCAGATGACAAATGCCTTTATACAATCCCTTACATTAAAGTAACTTTGTGCACATATCAGCTGGTTTATATTGCACTGTTATGTACAGGCCCTTGTTATGATAATTTTATGGTTTGAATATGAACTCACAGTTGTAGAGAGTATGATGTGTCTGTGGAGAATCCTTCCATCTGAACTACTTATCACCACAAAAACACTTACAAAATATTTCAAGACCATTTTCTCCCTGTCTGAATCTACACCTGGCAAATAAACATAATTGACACGGGTTATAAAACTTTTTTCAAGCTAAACTCAAATTCGTACTCCTTCACAATTTCCAGGAATCGTAAAAAAGCACTTGACTTGTGACCTCAAACTTGAGATTATTAGTGCTGGTTTGCTGTGGATACATGTGTTTATATTTATTTATTGTAATGAATCAATTCATATTTTTGAGTTGAGTATAAAGTCTTGAGTTGAGAAAGGAAGAAAGTTTTATTACCTCAGACCCACAAATAAACAAACGTGGATCCAGTGGCGATTGTCAGGTCCTCAGTCTAATGCTCTCTCCTGTTCATCCACCACACAAATATACAAACATGGACACAGTAGTGATTGTTAGGTCCTCAGTCTTATACTCTCTCCAGTACCTCCAACCCACAAATATACAAACATGGACACAGTAGCGATTGTCAGGTGCTCAGTCTAATGCTCACTCCAGTACATCCACCCCACAAATATACAAACATGGACACAGTAGCGATTGTCAGGTGCTCAGTCTAATGCTCTCTCCTGTACATCCAACCCACAAATATACAAATATGGATATGGTAGCGATTGTCAGGTGCTCAGTCTAATGCTCTCTCCTGTACATCCAACCCACAAATATACAAACATGGACACAGTAGCGATTGTCAGGTGCTCAGTCTAATGCTCACTCCAGTACATCCACCCCACAAATATACAAACATGGACACAGTAGCGATTGTCAGGTGCTCAGTCAAATGCTGTCTCCAGTACATCCACCCCACAAATATACAAACATGGACACAGTAGCGATTGTCAGGTGCTCAGTCAAATGCTGTCTCCAGTACATCCACCCCACAAATATACAAACATGGATATGGTAGCGATTGTCAGGTACTCTGCCTAATGCTAGACTCTCCTGTACATCCACCCCACAAATATACAAACATGGATATGGTAGCGATTGTCAGGTGCTCTGTCTAATGCTAGACTCTCCTGTTCATCCATTCCACAAATATACAAATGTGGATGTGGTAGCAATTGTCAGGTGCTCTGTCTAATGCTAGACTCTCCTGTACATCCACCCTACAAATATACAAACGTGGAAAAGTAGTGATTGTCAGGTGCTCAGTCTAATGCTAGACTCTCCTGAACATCCACCCCATAAATATACAAACGTGGATAAAGTAGTGATTGTCAGGTGCTCTGTCTAATGCTAGACTCTCCTGTACATCCACCCCATAAATATACAAACGTGGATAAAGTAGTGATTGTCAGGTGCTCAGTCTAATGCTAGACTCTCCTGTACATCCACCCCACAAATATACAAACGTGGATAAAGTAGTGATTGTCAGGTGCTCTGTCTAATGCTAGACTCTCCTGTACATCCACCCCACAAATATACAAACGTGGATAAAGTAGTGATTGTCAGGTGCTCAGTCTAATGCTAGACTCTCCTGTACATCCACCCCACAAATATACAAACGTGGATAAAGTAGTGATTGTCAGGTGCTCTGTCTAATGCTAGACTCTCCTGTACATCCACCCCACAAATATACAAATGTGGATAAAGTAGTGATTGTCAGGTGCTCAGACTAATGCTAGCCTATCCTGTACATCCATCCCACAAATATACAAACGTGGATAAAGTAGTGATTGTCATGAGTTCTGTCTAATGCTAGACTCTCCTGTACATCCACCCCACAAATATACAAACGTGGATAAAGTATTGATTGTCAGGTGCTTAGTCTAATGCTAGACTCTCCTGTACATCCACCCCACAAATATACAAACATGGATATGGTAGCGATTGTCAGGTACTATGCCTAATGCTAGACTCTCCTGTACATCCACCCCACAAATATACAAACATGGATATGGTAGCGATTGTCAGGTGCTCTGTCTAATGCTAGACTCTCCTGTACATCCATCCCACAAATATACAAATGTGGATGTGGTAGCAATTGTCAGGTGCTCTGTCTAATGCTAGACTCTCCTGTACATCCACCCTACAAATATACAAACGTGGAAAAAGTAATGATTGTCAGGTGCTCAGTCTAATGCTAGACTCTCCTGTACATCCACCCCATAAATATACAAACGTGGATAAAGTAGTGATTGTCAGGTGCTCTGTCTAATGCTAGACTCTCCTGTACATCCACCCCATAAATATACAAATGTGGATAAAGTAGTGATTGTCAGGTGCTCAGTCTAATGCTAGACTCTCCTGTACATCCACCCCACAAATATACAAACGTGGATAAAGTAGTGATTGTCAGGTGCTCTGTCTAATGCTAGACTCTCCTGTACATCCACCCCACAAATATACAAACGTGGATAAAGTAGTGATTGTCAGGTGCTCAGTCTAATGCTAGACTCTCCTGTACATCCACCCCACAAATATACAAACGTGGATAAAGTAGTGATTGTCAGGTGCTCTGTCTAATGCTAGACTCTCCTGTACATCCACCCCACAAATATACAAATGTGGATAAAGTACTGATTGTCAGGTGCTCAGACTAATGCTAGCCTATCCTGTACATCCATCCCATAAATATACAAACGTGGATAAAGAAGTGATTGTCATGAGTTCTGTCTAATGCTAGACTCTCCTGTACATCCACCCCACAAATATACAAACGTGGATAAAGTAGTGATTGTCAGGTGTTCTGTCTAATGCTAGCCTCTCCTGTACATCCACCCCACAAATATACAAACATGGATATGGTAGTGATTGTCAGGTGCTCAGTCTAATGCTAGACTCTC
This sequence comes from Panopea generosa, assembly GCA_029582155.1. Taxonomy (NCBI): domain Eukaryota; kingdom Metazoa; phylum Mollusca; class Bivalvia; order Adapedonta; family Hiatellidae; genus Panopea; species Panopea generosa. The sequence goes on along the minus strand of CM055897.1, from coordinate 87,536,022 downwards.
CTGTACATCCTTCCCACAAATATACAAACATGGATAAAGTAGTGATTGTCAGGGGCTCTGTCTAATGCTAGACTCTCCTGTACATCCACCCCACAAATATACAAACGTTGATAAAGTAGTGATTGTCAGGTGCACAGTCTAATGCTAGCCTCTCCTGTACATCCATCCCACAAATATACAAACGTGGATGAAGTAGTGATTGTCAGGTGTTCTGTCTAATGCTAGACTCTCCTGTACATCCACACCACAAATATACAAACGTGGATGAAGTAGTGATTGTCAGGTGTTCTGTCTAATGCTAGACTCTCCTGTACATCCACACCACAAATATACAAACGTGGATGAAGTAGTGATTGTCAGGTGCTCAGTCTAATGCTAGACTCTCCTGTACATCCACCCCACAAATATACAAACGTGGATAAAGTAGTGATTGTCAGGTGCTCTGTCTAATGCTAGACTCTCCTGTACATCCACCCCATGAATATACAAACGTGGATAAAGTAGTGATTGTCAGGTGCTCTGTCTAATGCTAGATTCTCCTGTACATCTGCCCAACAAATATACAAATGTGGATAAAGTAGTGATTGTCAGGTGTTCTGTCTAATGCTAGACTCTTCTGTACATCCATCCCACAAATATACAAACGCGGATGTGGTAGTGATTGTCAGGTGCTCAGTCCAATGCTAGACTCTCCTGTACATCCACCCCATGAATATACAAACGTGGATAAAGTAGTGATTGTCAGGTGCTCTGTCTAATGCTAGACTCTCCTGTACATCTGCCCAACAAATATACAAATGTGGATAAAGTAGTGATTGTCAGGTGTTCTGTCTAATGCTAGACTCTTCTGTACATCCATCCCACAAATATACAAACGCGGATGTGGTAGTGATTGTCAGGTGCTCAGTCCAATGCTAGACTCTCCTGTACATCCACCCCATGAATATACAAACGTGGATAAAATAGTGATTGTCAGGTGCTCAGTCTAATGCTAGACTCTCCTGTACATCCACCCCACAAATATACAAATGTGGATAAAGTAGTGATTGTCAGGTGCTCAGTCTAATGCTAGACTCACCTGTACATCCATCCCACAAATATACAAACGTGGATAAAGTAGTGATTGTCAGGAGCTCAGTCTAATGCTAGGCACTCCTGTACATCCACCCCACACATATACAAACTTGGATATGGAGTGATTGTCAGGTGCTCAGTCTAATGCTGTCTCAAACAATCCACCCCACAAATATACAAACTTGGATATGGTAGCAATTGTCAGGTGCTCGGTCTAATGCTAGACTCTCCTGTACATCCATCCCACAAATATACAAACGTAGATAAAGTAGTGATTGTCAGGTCCTCAGTTTAATGCTCTCTCCAGTACATCCACCCCACACATATACAAACATGGATACTGTAGCGATTGTCAGGTCCTCAGTTTAATGCTCTCTCCAGTACATCCACCCCACACATATACAAACATTGATACTGTAGCAATTGTCAGGTGCTCGATCTAATGCTAGACTCTCCTGTACATCCACCCCACAAATATACAAAGGCGGATGTGGTAGCAATTGTCAGGTGCTCTGTCTAATGCTAGACTCTCCAGTACATCCACCCCACAAATATACGAACGCGGATATCGTAGCAATTGTCAGGTGCTCTGTCTAATGTTAGACTCTCCTGTACATCCACCCCACATATATACAAACGCGGATATGGTATCAATTGTCAGGTGCTCGATTTAATGCTAGACTCTCCTGTACATCCACCCCACAAATATACAAACGCGGATATGGTAGCAATTGTCATGTGCTCTGTCTAATGCTAGACTCTCCTGTACATCCATCCCACAAATATACAAACATGGATATGGTAGCAATTGTCAGGTGCTCTGTCTAATGCTAGACTCTCCTGTACATCCACCCCACAAATATACAAACATGGATATGGTAGCAATTGTCAGGTGCTCTGTCTAATGCTAGACTCTCCAATACATCCACCCCACAAATATACAAACATGGACAGAGTAGCGATTGTCAGGCCCTCAGTCTATTGCTCTCTCCAGTACATCCACCCCACACATATACAAACATGGATATGGTAGCGATTGTCAGGTGCTCTGTCTAATGCTAGACTCTCCTGTACATCCACCCCACAAATATACAAACCTTGATATGGTAGCAATTGTCAGGTGCTCTGTCTAATGCTAGACTCTCCTGTACATCCATCCCACAAATATACAAACATGGATATGGTAGCAATTGTCAGGTGCTCTGTCTAATGCTAGACTCTCTTGTACATCCACCCCACAAATATACAAACATGGACACAGTAGCGATTTTCAGGCCCTAAGTCTAATGCTCTCTCCAGTACATCCACCCCACACATATACAAACATGGATATGGTAGCGATTGTCAGGTGCTCTGTCTAATGCTAGACTGTCCTGTACATCCACCCCACAAATATACAAACATGGATATGGTAGCAATTGTCAGGTGCTCTGTCTAATGCTAGACTCTCCTGTACATCCACCCTACAAATATACAAACATGGATATGGTAGCGATTGTCAGGTGCTCTGTCTAATGCTAGACTCTCCTGTACATCCACCCCACAAATATACAAACATTGATATGGTAGCAATTGTCAGGTGCTCTGTCTAATGCTAGACTCTCCTGTACATCCACCCCACAAATATACAAACATGGATATGGTAGCAATTGTCAGGTTCTCTGTCTAATGCTAGACTCTCCTGTACATCCATCCCACAAATATACAAACATGGATATGGTAGCAATTGTCAGGTGCTCTGTCTAATGCTAGACTCTCCTGTACATCCACCCCACAAATATACAAACATTTATATGGTAGCAATTGTCAGGTGCTCTGACTAATGCTAGACTCTCCTGTACATCCATCCCACAAATATACAAACATGGATATGGTAGCAATTGTCAGGTGCTCTGTCTAATGCTAGACTCTCCTGTACATCCACCCCACAAATATACAAAGGCGGATGTGGTAGCAATTGTCAGGTGCTCTGTCTAATGCTAGACTCTCCAGTACATCCACCCCACAAATATACGAACGCGGATATCGTAGCAATTGTCAGGTGCTCTGTCTAATGTTAGACTCTCCTGTACATCCACCCCACATATATACAAACGCGGATATGGTATCAATTGTCAGGTGCTCGATCTAATGCTAGACTCTCCTGTACATCCACCCCACAAATATACAAACGCGGATATGGTAGCAATTGTCATGTGCTCTGTCTAATGCTAGACTCTCCTGTACATCCATCCCACAAATATACAAACATGGATATGGTAGCAATTGTCAGGTGCTCTGTCTAATGCTAGACTCTCCTGTACATCCACCCCACAAATATACAAACATGGATATGGTAGCAATTGTCAGGTGCTCTGTCTAATGCTAGACTCTCCAATACATCCACCCCACAAATATACAAACATGGACAGAGTAGCGATTGTCAGGCCCTCAGTCTATTGCTCTCTCCAGTACATCCACCCCACACATATACAAACATGGATATGGTAGCGATTGTCAGGTGCTCTGTCTAATGCTAGACTCTCCTGTACATCCACCCCACAAATATTCAAACCTTGATATGGTAGCAATTGTCAGGTGCTCTGTCTAATGCTAGACTCTCCTGTACATCCATCCCACAAATATACAAACATGGATATGGTAGCAATTGTCAGGTGCTCTGTCTAATGCTAGACTCTCTTGTACATCCACCCCACAAATATACAAACATGGACACAGTAGCGATTTTCAGGCCCTAAGTCTAATGCTCTCTCCAGTACATCCACCCCACACATATACAAACATGGATATGGTAGCGATTGTCAGGTGCTCTGTCTAATGCTAGACTCTCCTGTACATCCACGCCACAAATATACAAACATGGATATGGTAGCAATTGTCAGGTGCTCTGTCTAATGCTAGACTCTCCTGTACATCCACCCTACAAATATACAAACATGGATATGGTAGCGATTGTCAGGTGCTCTGTCTAATGCTAGACTCTCCTGTACATCCACCCCACAAATATACAAACATTGATATGGTAGCAATTGTCAGGTGCTCTGTCTAATGCTAGACTCTCCTGTACATCCACCCCACAAATATACAAACATGGATATGGTAGCAATTGTCAGGTGCTCTGTCTAATGCTAGACTCTCCTGTACATCCATCCCACAAATATACAAACATGGATATGGTAGCAATTGTCAGGTGCTCTGTCTAATGCTAGACTCTCCTGTACATCCACCCCACAAATATACAAACATTTATATGGTAGCAATTGTCAGGTGCTCTGACTAATGCTAGACTCTCCTGTACATCCATCCCACAAATATACAAACATGGATATGGTAGCAATTGTCAGGTGCTCTGTCTAATGCTAGACTCTCCTGTACATCCACCCCACAAATATACAAACGCAGATATGGTAGCAATTGTCAGGTGCTCTGTCTAATGCTAGACTCTCCAGTACATCCACCCCACAAATATACAAACATGGACACAGTAGCGATTATCAGACCCGCAGTCTAATGCTCTCTCCAGTACATCCACCCAACTCATATACAAACATGGATATGGTAGCGATTGTCAGGTGCTCAGTCAAATGCTCTCTCTAGTACATCTGCCCCACAAATATACAAATATGGATATGGTAGCGATTGTCAGGTTCTCTGCCTAATGCTAGACTCTCCTGTACATCCACCCCACAAATATACAAACATGGACACAGTAGCGATTATCAGGCCCGCAGTCTAATGCTCTCTCCAGTACATCCACCCCACACATATACAAACATGGACACAGTAGAGATTATCAGGCCCGCAGTCTAATGCTCTCTCCAGTACATCCACCCCACAAATATACAAACATGGACACAGTAGCGATTATCAGGCCCGCAGTCTAATGCTCTCTCCAGTACATCCACCCCACAAATATACAAACATGGACACAGTAGCGATTGTCAGGCCCTCAGTCTAACGCTCTCTCCAGTACATCCACCCCACAACTTAAAGGTAGTTAAATTGGGAAAAATAACTATAGATGTTAGAATATAAAATTAAGTTTAAAATGAACATACAATATCTAAGTATATATGAAAACAAAATAGGAATGATTAATACTTAAAAATCTACCAATTAATAACAAAAAAACAACATTTTGATCATAGTGGTGAACTCAGAAACATAATTCCAATACTAAAAATAAATATCATGCATGCATTGACAGTCTTCATCACATCTTTCAGACCCTTTTTGAGACAAACAAAACAATTTGTTACCAATATGAGGCATCAAATCAAAATTGAGATTGGAAGCTATGTGACGCATTTGATATGTATTTAAAAAGTGCAATTTCAGAGAGAAAGTTATTTTAGTCTAACTTGGATGAAAAGGTCAAGTTAGGAAACACTTTTCAATACATGATTTTTATATGTTTTAATATAAGTTGCAGAGAGTGTGTTTGTTTCAGCCAATCAGATATTACTTTAGATTCAAACATTTTTGTCTGCACATCTCATCAAGATGTTTGTCTTTTACAAAAGCAAGCATTGCAGATTTTGATATAATTATATATCCTTACGGCAATGAAGGCTCGTTGATTATATGATATTATAGAATGTATTCCGGAAATATGACTTTTCTGCCTTATGCTAATGTTGATATATTATGTTTCACATATTTGGTGCAACAGCATGTGTATTCCCATTACTGATAGAAATGTTCCTTTCAAGCAATTAAAATATTGACACAACATCCCTATGAATCTTTAAAAGATTGATTGATGGAATATTTAGCTTCATATTTATGCCATCTAGGGCTAACAGATGATCAGTTAGCCTAGCCACTGTTTCCTGGGATTAACCAGTACTCGAGCACACTCCGTCTCCGCAAGTAACTGATAACTTTCCCACTTGAATCAGTGATGAGGGACGAATGATAATGAGACACAATGTCGTATATCAATCAAGAAGAGTCAAATGCAAAGGTTATAGAGTATTATGAATTCTTTATTACTTTCCTATATCAGTCAGGTTATAGAGTATTATGAATTCTTTATTGCTTTCCTATATCAGTCAGGTCATAGAGTATTATGAATTCTTTATTACTTTCCTATATCAGTCAGGTTATAGAGTATTATGAATTCTTTATTACTTCCTATTTCAGTCAGGTTATAGAGTATTATGAACTCTTTATTACTTTCCTATTTCAGTCCACGCTTTGCTCCCTGACACATCTCACTATGTTTGATATCAGCCATAACCAGTTCAAAATAGTACCAGGTAAGATTACAAACAGTAATTGCACGCTAGAAGCATTAAAAAAACCAGTTGCTTGATGTTTAAAATCGTCTATGGTCTTTATATTAACATGACATTGATGAAGAATGGAGCAATATGCACTTGACATTATATCAGATCATCGGGTAATGGTATTCTTTCAAATGCAGTCCTTTATCCAGCCTGCCAATTCAGTAACCACATGTAAAATTGATGCTGTTAAGAAAGTGAGTGTTAAGAGTTGATAAATGAACTCGACCCAATGTTCCTGATTGCCTCTAAATACGTAGTTGTTGTTTAAGGATGCTTTCAGTGCAAACTTAATTATAATATGTATTTTTATGTCTAAAAATGTAGTTGCCAATGACGTATGAACTAAACTATAATAATTGTGTATTTTTCTGCTGCGAATGCTCAGATAATTTAATATCATTCAAAGAGCGGGGCAAGTCAAATATAATTTATCATAGATAAAAACATTTTGGTCAGCCCTGATATTATCCTTGGAAATTGTCATCCCTTACAAACTGAATGGGAAGCTAGTGTACATGTAGTCTAATTTTAGAAGGACGTGGTTACATAAATTTTTAAAGCTGGTTCAAGAGCCAGATCTATAAGAACAGCTCACACATAACAAAAGATGAATTAATGGATAAGCAATTGATAACATATAAATTATTTACACTTAATATATTCAATGTAGTAACTTATTTAACATTTAAGAATACAAACTTATACATATATGCAAATAAAAACACAAACAACATGATATAAAAAAGATTCAGTGGCATCTAACAGTTTAGGGAAATGTTATTATTAACATTATTTAATTATTTAATAATATTGATTAAAATATCTGTATTATTAAACATTTTACCTCCAGACTGTGTTCGTAAATTCTCAATTTACTGGAACAACACAGATTGTTTGATTTTTATTCCTCAGAAAGCATACATACAATGTCCCAGCTACAAGATTTAAACATGTCCTATAATCAAATGTCTCATCTACCACCGGAGATCTCCAGACTCAAACAGCTACAGACATTAGATATAAGGTCAGTATAATTTGGAAGCTGGTCAGTAGCCCATTAGATAGAGTTGCTCATGCCACAGGTCGTGGATTTAATCCCACACTTGACCAAATAGCCCCCTAGTAACAACTCAGTACTGGTTCTATCCAAGAAACAGACTTGGAAGCCATTCATACGAGCTTTGAACTTTCTTTGCAATTAAGCTAAAATAAATTGATATGAAATAAGGTCAGTATTGTCCTACAGAAACTGTATCTTTGTATGTCCCTTTATTTATGTGTGGTCATATTATAGAATTGCCTGCGTCCACTCATCTGTTCATTTGTTTGTATGTTATTTTCAGTATGTTTATAAATTACATGTATTTCATTTCTTCAAACCCAATAACTTGTATTGCTGACAAAAATCATTTTTATTTTGCTGTTTTCATTCATGAAATAAAGTATTGAAACTACATGTTTAGTCAATTTTAACTTTCTCTTTCAGTTTTAATAAAATAGTATTGCTGTGTAGTGGCTTATTTGACCTTTTCCATCTAAAGGTAAATACACATTATACAATATATGTGTAGATGTTGTTGTCAAATGTTACATTTAAATGTCGATACACATTATGCAATATATGTGTAGATGTTGTTGTCAAATGTTACATTTGACGGTAAAAATGCATTACGCAATTTATGTGTAAGTCGTTGTCAAATGTTACATTTAAATGTAAATGCATATTATGCAATATATGTGTAGATGTTTTTGTTAAATGTTACATTTAAATGTCAATACACATTATGCAATATATGTGTAGATGTTTTTGTTAAATGTTACATTTAAATGTCAATACACATTATGCAATATATGTGTAGATGTTGTTGTCAAATGTTACATTTGAAGGTAAATACGCATTTCCCAATATATGTGTAGGTCATTGTCAAATGTTACATTTAAATGTAAATGCATATTATGCAATATATGTGTAGTTGTTGTTGTCAAATGTTACATTTAAAGGTAAATACATAGTATGCAATATATGTGTAGATCATTGTAGATGCTGTTGTAAAATGTGACATTTAAAGGTAAATACACATTATGCAATATATGTGTAGATGTTATTGTCAAATGTTACATTTAAAGGTAAATACACATGGTGCAATATATGTGTAGATATTGTTGTCAAATATCACTTAACAATCAAGAAATGGATTTCTTTTAGTCATAAATAGATGGGAGATTTCTGCCAAGTGATATTAGAAAAAAAAGAGTATTTTGTGTTTTTCTATAATTGTTGTAAAAGAGATAAGCTGTTATCTATTATTAATTTATTAAAATATGCCTGTTATGTTATAAAAAACAGATTCTTTGTTACCTATTATAATGTGTTCAATATTTACTGTAGTGTTGATTTACAAATATTGGGATGTAAAATTTTATGTATATATCAATGTCAACAAAACTGTTTTCAATAGCTGAATGGTCTAAGGCATTGCCTCTGGATCATTTACCTCTCTTAGTTTGACGTTGTGGGTTCAAGTCTAGTGTAGTTCAATGAATTTATGTGAGAACGTTTCCTGACTAGTTGTGCAGTGATGCTGGTTCTACTTAGATTGATGTTCATGTACCTGGGGTCTTCATCTACTTGTAAAATTATCATATTATAACCTAGATGCTGAAATTGTGGTTTACCCATGAATGATCAACATTTAGAGGAAAGTTCTAGGACTGGTCAGCAATGTTGCAGGGTTTTGTATCATGCTGCATGTCCTGCAAATATCACTACTGTTCTACACATACTTCTGTAATTCTATCCCGAATAAACAGCATCGAGATGACTAAATAATTGTTGAAGATACTATAATTTGAGGTTAATACACAACAGAGATGGGCCTGGAGGTGATAATTAGCACCAAGTAAGCCCTCGGGTCATTATAAATTCTGGGCCTTGCTTTCAACGAAATTGCATGTGTCCTTTTCAGACACACTTGTGGTGGCATCCAACTCTTACAAATGGTTTGCTAGTGACTCCAATGTCCTCTCGCCCTTCATGTTGAAAATGCACTGACCTTGATGATGTTTTATTTGGCCCTTGGTGAAGGCAATAATCTGTTTAAAACATGCTCATTTTTGTTACTATTAGTATACAGTTACATGTGTATTGAAGTACATTTATTCACATTCTTGTATAACTAGCAATAAAACAAAACTACAGTTCATGCATATAGGTACAGATCAAAAGCGATAATTTAATATGTTGAATATATCTTACTTTTTCAGTCACTGGTTTTGATGTCAAATCCTATTAAACATATACCCTGTGCCATAGGAAACTTAGTCAAGTTGAATTCATTAGATGCCAGGTCATGTGATCTGACATCACTTCCTGTCTCCATTGGGAAATGTTCTAATCTAGTCTGCCTTAAACTTGATAATAACAGGTAAGTTAGGCCTAGAGACTTTGTGTGTTTGTATTCATTAATGTTGGCATTACAGAAAAATACATTTGATTTCTTTGTTTATTAAGTACATTAAATTTTAAATAATATACCAGATATTTATTCATAATTTTAACGAGGTCATCATAATGTATTAAGTAATCAATACCAGTTGTGTTAAAAAAATACGCTGACTTCTGTATTATTTTCAACATTCAATATTATACACAAAAATAAAAGTTATATTGCCATAAAAAGTAATATATATCTCTATGCAATTGTCAAATTTCGTATCTATATTGTTATGTAGCAACAGCGTATCATGTGATGGTTAACCAGAATAGTCTGATGACATCAACAAAGTCAAATGTTTGCACGCCAGAGGTTGTGGGTTCGATCCCCAGCTTGACTCGATGCCTCTCATAAAATAACACTCAGTACTGGTTCTACCCAGGAAGCAGGCTTGAGAGCGATTAATATAAGCTCTGAGCTTTCATCGTAATCGAGCTTTAAGAAATTAGTATAAACTAAATGTTTGCATGACATTTAACTGGCCAAATAACATTTTGTCAAAATACCAACAGGGCTCCATGGATGCATTTCATGTCTTTTCACCCATTTATTATATACATATCTATATCGCTCTTCCTTGAATTGTCGGGCCTGATTAGCTCAGTCGTTAGCGACTTAGTGGGAAGGTTTATTAGTTACTTGCAGAGATGGGATGTGCTCAAGAACTGGTTAACCGTTCAGAATCCCAGGAAACAGTGGTTAGTTAACCAATTGTCTGATAGCTCTTGATGGCATAAAAATGATTTTACCAGCTAAACATTGTGCATACTTGACATCATTGACATCATCAGACTGCTCCGCCATACCACAACAATATCTTAAAGGGATTATATTGACAAACTACACATAAAAGCTGCAAATGGAGACTTCCCTATAAATACTCTGTGCAAAATACTGTGTGTATAAATACTGTGTGTATAGCGATTCTGTGCCATAATTAACCTAAGAATTATTAAATTAACACTAAACAAAATATTGACAATACTTTATCACAGGATGCGAACAAGTACTGTCAATATTTATCTCCGTAAACACTCAGAACATAGCTTCACACTTCCGAAAATACCCGTGCAGGCACCTGGTCAGGCGTAAACCATGCATGTGTACACAAATTGTATACACCGTCATAGTTTACGCTGGTTGATTGTTCAAAATTGAAAGATAAACAAATCAAATGATTTAGCTTTTCACACATTTAAGTTGTATATTAAAGTGCCAATATATAACTATATACCTTGCATTCATAAATATTTAAGTTCTATGTATATGTTTGTACTTGTAATGTTTACTTATGACATCATGTTGAGAGTTAAATGCCAGTGTTCCCGTTAAATTATATAACAACTTCCTACCATTGTCAGTCTGGATATATATGAATGTGCATGTCGTATTGGATTGTCTTACATTTCAAATCATTCAATTCATCAAAGGCTATATCAGACTGTCATTGATTATGTGTTCTCAGACAGTATGCCATAACTTGAAGAATACACTTATACATGCAATGTCGGTGAGGTCTGAATTGCTATAACTGTTTACAGAAGGAGTTTGCATAAAAGTTGTTTCTGTAACACATAAGCTTTGTTTCCATAATGCATAAGCTTTTCTTCTGTAAAACATAAGCTTTGTTTCTGTTAAACATAAGCTTCTTTATTGTAAAACATAAGCTTTTTTTTCTGTAAAACATAAGCTTTGTTTCTGTTAAACATAAGCATTGTTTCTTTACCACAAAGGCTTTGTTTCTGTAAAACAGAAGTTTATAGCTTACTAGAAATGTGTCCATTAGACACAAAAGCCCCCGGTTTTAGTTTGAAGGATTCTAACATCAAGCCCCTCAAGTTTGTTCAAATTATGAACCTTGGGTTAAATTTGACCCCTTCCCCAGGGGTTTATCAGGTTTTATTTTTCAAAATTTCTTAAATCTTTGATATTTTACATGTCACTTTCTCTCAGGCTTGAACCAACCATAACCCTTGGGTCTAAATTGGTCCAGACATTGGGACTAACCAGATTAAAATAGGGAAATTTTCATTTGAAAATCTTCAACTCAAGAATCAACCAGCCAAATTTGTTCATATTTGGTGGTATAAATGATTCCTATGAGTTTCAAGGTTATTTAAATAATAGGACTAAAGTCCATTGGGGTCCAGTAAGTGGCTCTAATTTTTCCATAGGATTACTGTGGAAAACAGGAAATACTGTGCGTTTTTCAACCACTTTAGGTATTTTCTCAATCATCTCGATGTCTGAAGCATTGTTTTTTTTATTACAGTTGATACTGGGTCCAAAGGTTTTAATATCCATAAGGGCTAGCAGGGATAAAAAAGGGGTAAAAATTGTGAAATTTCAAAAATCTTCTTAGGAGCTAAGAAGTAAATTTGTACATACAAGGGGTGTTTGAAACATTCCAGAAAAGTGCCATATCTTACAAGTAATTAATATTTTTAAACAAAATATTGCCCGTAAAGACATCAAAGTATATTTCACTAAACTCATCACTTTAGGTATATGTATTACAAATACTGCAGTCTATGCAGGTACAAATAACACATACATTTTTTACCTAAAAAGCCACAACAGATGTTTTCAGGAAACTGTCCTATGTTAAAATCTCAAAATACTCATCTGCATGCTTCGCACACTTTTCCCATCTATGGTAGGAAACAGCCAGAAAACGCACGGCACGGATCAGTGTTAATACCCAAATTTGTAAGACTTGGCTTGGCACAGACAAATGTAGAGGAGCGTTGTCATGGCGCAGGGTGCAGTTTGTGACTGGTTCTGTTTGCCAATGTTGATTTGCCATATCAAGTGCATCTTTGTAACTGTAGTTATTTTGTGGAAGGTGAACTTAATGAAATTTTATATTGATATAATTAGATTATTTAAAGATTTACTTTTGAATGTACGGTACCAGTAACATAAAATGGTACCTTTGTGACACAACACAACTCCTGTAACATCATAGGAATAAGACGATAAGTAATGCAGATGTCCTCACCATAGGCTTAGCTTTGGGATGGAGAGTCTATACAATGTACTCATGTACTCGAATCTTATTATGTCTCAGGATTCATAGACTCTGATTAAAGTATCGTCTTCTACAATTACGGACTCAAAGAAACAGTCACCATGGTTTCTGTCCCTTCTTTGGAATGTCTTGCTCTCAGCGACCCTTTATTGCTTTAGTTCCGTTGTCAGTAGAAGTGGAATACATCTAGTATACACTGTGGTCATACGTAACTTTTCAGTCACTATAGAATACACAGATACTGTACCTAGACCTACTTTCTGTGCAATGTCTCTACCTATCAACCGTCTGTTACTCCTCAATAACGCCTCAATCTTGTCTCTTTTCCTAATGCAGTAGTGGGACAGCCCGATCTTGGTTGTCATTCGCATCACATTTAGGGTCATTTGTGAACAAATTGATTTACTTTTACTCAATAAAACACAAAAATTAAGGGGCCAGCAGGACCATTTACTGTTGCTGACTTGTGCATTTCAGACTGAGGAAGCTGCCATCACAGGTGGGCCAACTTGCCCATCTACACTATTTACTGTTGCTGACCTGTACATTTCATACTGTGGAAGCTGCCATCATAGCTGGGCCGCCATCTACACTATTTACTGTTGCTGACTTGTACATTTCATACTGAGGAAGCTGCCATCACAGCTGGGCCAACTTGGCCATCTACACTATTTACTGTTGCTGACTTGTACATTTCACACTGAGGAAGCTGCCATCACAGCTGGGCCAACTTGGCCATCTACACTATTTACTGTTGCTGACTTGTACATTTCAGACTGAGGAAGCTGCCATCACTGGTGGGTCAACTCGGCCATCTACACTATTTAATGTTGCTGACTTGTACATTTCAGACTGAGGAAGCTGCCATCACAGGTGGGCCAACTTGGACATCTACACTATTTACTGTTGAGTGACAACAACTTACAACATCTCCCTGCCATGCTGTATTTTCTTCCTGACGAAATTGTTATCACAGGTTTGTTTAAAAAAAATAAAACCTAAAAAATTGATACTTGGTGTGAAAACAGTAGCCCATGGCTATATAACTCTATACAACTCAACATATAAATACAAATGTTATATTTTATAGATAAGCTTTACAGGAGAATTTCTCTGTGTGTTATGTATTAAATAGAGATGACAATTTCCAGCCTTGTCAGTTCAAGGTCAAAAGTCAAACTCTTGTAGGCAGTATTTCCAGCATTATCAGTTCAAGGTCAAAAGTCAAACACTTGTAGGCAGTATTTCCAGCCTTGTCAGTTCAAGGTCAAAAGTCAAACACTTGTAGGCAGTATTTCCAGCCTTGTCAGTTCAAGGTCAAAAGTCAAACACTTGTAGGCAGTATTTTCAGCCTTGTCGGTTCAAGGTCAAAAGTCAAACACTTGAATGCAGTATTTCCAGCCTTGTCAGTTCAAGGTCAAAAGCCAAACACTTGTAGGCAGTATTTCCAGCCTTGTCAGTTCAAGGTTAAAAGCCAAACACTTGTAGGCAGTATTTCCAGCATTATCAGTTCAAGGTCAAAAGTCAAACACTTGTAGGCAGTATTTCCAGCCTTGTCAGTTCAAGGTCAAAAGTCAAACACTTGTAGGCAGTATTTCCAGCATTATCAGTTCAAGGTCAAAAGTCAAACACTTGTAGGCAGTATTTCCAGCCTTGTCAGTTCAAGGTCAAAAGCCAAACACTTGTAGGCAGTATTTCCAGCCTTGTCAGTTCAAGGTTAAAAGCCAAACACTTGTAGGCAGTATTTCCAGCATTATCAGTTCAAGGTCAAAAGTCAAACACTTGTAGGCAGTATTTCCAGCCTTGTCAGTTCAAGGTCAAAAGTCAAACACTTGTAGGCAGTATTTCCAGCATTATCAGTTCAAGGTCAAAAGTCAAACACTTGTAGGCAGTATTTCCAGCCTTGTCAGTTCAAGGTTAAAAGCCAAACACTTGTAGGCAGTATTTCCAGCCTTGTCAGTTCAAGGTCAAAAGCCAAACACTTGTAGGCAGTATTTCCAGCCTTGTCAGTTCAAGGTTAAAAGCCAAACACTTGTAGGCAGTATTTCCAGCATTATCAGTTCAAGGTCAAAAGTCAAACACTTGTAGGCAGTATTTCCAGCCTTGTCAGTTCAAGGTCAAAAGTCAAACACTTGTAGGCAGTATTTCCAGCCTTGTCAGTTCAAGGTCAAAAGCCAAACACTTGTAGGCAGTATTTCCAGCATTATCAGTTCAAGGTTAAAAGCCAAACACTTGTAGGCAGTATTTCCAGCATTATCAGTTCAAGGTCAAAAGTCAAACACTTGTAGGCAGTATTTCCAGCCTTGTCAGTTCAAGGTCAAAAGTCAAACACTTGTAGGCAGTATTTCATGCTTGCTACTTATCTTTAACGGATTTTTAAATAACCTAGCACAAATGTTTGCCATATTGAGACAATATGCAGTGGAGAACTTCCAGTCATGTTGATTCAATGTTTGTTTAAATATTTAGCATCATTTTTATGACGCCGAGGGTTAACAGATGATTAGTTTACCTAACTGTTTCCTGGGATCCTGGAAGGCTAACCAGTACTTCAGCACACCAATCTCCATAAGTAACTCATAAATTTCCCACTAGACACAGAGGTGAGAGAGGAATGACAATGAAATGCAGTGTTGAACTTGCCCGAGTAATGTTTAATAAATTTTAAGAGTTTGTTTAAAATAATCTCTAACTAAAATAGACTTTTCCATCTTTGTAAAGTGGTTACATTCCAGTACTATAAATAATTCACTTGTTATTTAGGAATTGGAATATCATTGGTTACATGGCCCCTGGCACATTCTCTTAGAACTTAATTATTTGTCAGTAAACTAGTTTAACCCTTTACTTCATATAGATGCCTTTGGACACCTCTAATATAGACGCCTTTGGGCAACTAATATAGAAGGCTTTTGAATTTATTGGGTGAATTATGTTTATATTAACTGACAGAGTGGAAAACAGTGCAGGAAGTGTTCAGATTGCTTGTTACGAGCAATCTGAACTCTTCCTGCACTGTTTTCAAAGGCCTTCTGTGATTGGTGCGGGAAAACGCATATCTATGGAGTAAAGGGTTAAGTCTATAGAAGATCTTGGTCAGTTCTTTAATAAGCTTAATCATACTGTTGTCGAGCTAGGTTCATTCATTTGTGTTTGCCGTTAATTACTTGATTCTGCCTCAAGCTTTCTAGTGTTCTTATTTAGGTTCCAACCAAACATGTTCAAATCTTGACATTTGGGTTCCTACCAAACATGTTCAAATTTAGACATTTGGAATTCATTCTAAATACACACCACAAATTAAAAAAAATTATGTTGTATTTCAGTTCATGGGAATCCATTACTTACGCAGGATGTATATACAAACTTTACTCAAATACCTGACAGAGGCCCTTCTTTGTTTCCAAGCCTTAAAGAGTTATCAGCAAGGGAGATAATCAAACGTAACATTCCAGATACACATACATTACCAAGTATGCTAGAAAGTAAGTATGAAATTAGTATCAGGTTTGTGTACTGTTTTATAACTTATTTATTTTACTTTGATTGTGAAACAAGTCAAAACAACTTAGACAAATCATGGTTGAAGTCTTCCTGGGTAGAGCCAGTACAGTAACTAAGTATATGCAGATAAAATGCTATGGTGGAGTATCGAACCGATGACCCTCTGATCATGGATCCAATACTCTACCACTAGACCACCTGCTCCACACTGTTTTATAAACTGCTTTATGATAATTGACAAAATTCACTTCGGACAATATATAATTATTGTGATACCATAATTGGTATTTTCTCAATTGAATTGTCACATCACATTTTAACTTGGTCTTCTTAATCTTGAAAACACTGTAAGCATTATAATTTTCTGTTGGAATTGTTTTGATAAACTCTGATGAAATGTTCTAACTGTTAAAATACAATATCACTTACTATTGATTAATGAAATGGCTAAACAGTAGTTTACTTCATGGGGAAACCAGGTAAAAGGTTTGCTTTTCACATTTTGTGCAGTGTCGCTTTTGACAATTGTTCAGTCATATCACAACAATGTCTACTTGAGACAGTATTCTAAGCGCTGCCACACTGGAGTATTGTGCTACAGACACATGGTATGATACCCCACCCAGTCACATTGTACTGACACCTTGCTGACCAGACCAAGAACTATGCCCCAAAATGCTGAGTGCCAAGTGAAGTAATTCTAGTACCATTTTTTCCTGGCTAGGAATCAAACACACAACCTTCTGTATGCAAGGCAGATGCTCTACCACTAGATCACTGCTGCAGTCTCAGAGTGATAACTGAATTGATGGAAATTAAGTGAAAAACGAACCTAAAAAGCAATGAATTTTTCTTTTTCTTGCACATCAAGCACATAGAATAATTATTTTAATTCATCATTATACATGTATGTAGCACAGAACTTTTGGCTTTATATCAGCTGATCAAAATGTCTGGTATCATGCTTTTCGCAGATTTCATTATTATACTTTTCTAGAGCTGCATATCATTATCTGATAATATTTCCAAAATATCTATAATGTATATTGCAATTTTTGTGTTTGTAACAGTGGTACAACACTTTTTTATCCTATAAAGAATAACATTTTCATTGCAGAAATACAATTAGCAGAATTAAAAATACTTTTTCTGCTTAAAGCACAGTATATTTTGCTACATAAATAACCCATTTTGCAATATTTTCAGAATGCTTTAAAGGGAGTGTACACTATAACTGTCTTAAAAAATAAAATAATTATTAAAATGGATAAAAAGCGTCTCATTATTATTAATAAATGAAATCTGAATGGTTTGGTATGTCAAATCCACCAAATCATGACAAAATTGATATTTAAATTGAAGTGATAAACTTAAAACAAAATCCGTTTTAAAAGCAGACAGTACTAAATACTGCTTGATGGCATTTGCATCTTCATTCAGACTCATTCTGAGATGAAACAAGTTTCATTATATGTAAACCTGTATAATGGATCAAACTGAAATCAAAATGAAATCACGTCACTCTTTTAATATGTCACAAAATATGTTGCAATTTTAAGCGGGAAATATAGTTTAGTCTAATCTTGGCCCATAGCCCAAGTTTGGGGATCCCTTTTCAATATCCTTTTTGGCATGTTTAATTAGATATCCATGCAGCAATATGAGATCAGAGAGTATATAGGCATGATATATTTGGGAAAAAATGATTTTAGCCAATTCTTAATTTTTGAAAAATCCTGATATATTCCCTCAAATGACAATTAATGATAATGTAAAACAAGAACTTACGCAGAGAAGGAAAATCAACTATTGAGATTTCATGCACACTTGTGTAAAATCATACCAAATCTTGTTTTTAGTTATCTTAACATCCATTCACTGCAGGCTTATACAAATTAAAATTCTTTCTTTGCACAATGAAACTGTATAAAACAAGACCGTTCACTGCAAATTGTGTTTGAAATTGTTGGTAAACTTACTATTACAAAATTTGTTTACTGCAACAAAGAAAAATAAGCAAAAGTGCTTGAAATTTTACTTTGAATTGTAAAGACTTTACTTCAAGATCATTTTGCATGTTGAAAACATACAAACAGTTTACATTTTATGTAGAAGATCTGTTCCCTTGGAATTCTGAATGATTATTTGCCAAATTATTAATCCTTTACATGCTATTTTCTCAACATTAGTCAGGAGATGCAAGTTTCCTATTCTTTTACATCTTTGGTTAAAAATTCCATACCTAACTTATAATGTAATAAATATTACTTTCATTGTTTCAGATATGTTAAAATCACCAGGATTCTGTTCCAAATGTGGCGGACCACTTTTTGAATTTTATTCCAGCAAGATATTGCCATGGCATTTCCTGTTTGGAAATGTAGACTGGATTCCACTTTACCAACAGTTGTGCTCACCACATCAACCAGAGGGCTGCGGATAGCATACCAGTCTGTTAAACAATTCAATATTTCCCAAAGTGCTTACATCACCAATTTTGTGTAAAAAAGATGTTGTGTAATGAAGGGACCACCACATTTTATTTTTAATATATTGCATATTGCATTCCACTTTACAGAAACCAAAAGCAAACAATTCTTGAAGAACAAATCTTTGTTTTTGTTTTTAACACAATCTATGAAGTAAAATCAGGAATTATGTGGTAACTGAATTGTCATTTTAAAAAAAAATTTACTTTTAAAAATTGGTTTAATACTCTTGAAAATATAACAAAAAGATGATTTTGATGTGCATATTGCCAACAAAATTTATGTTGTGCAAAATTTAATGAAAATATTTATGTTAACTCTTAGTTTGATATGTGTCATATTAAGAAATGCTGAAAGTTTTATCATGTTTGGTGCATACATCAAAAGTTATTGTGTGGAAATTACCTCATCCTTTCTGTTGTGACAACACTGAATTTTCATTGACTTTGCTCATTCTAAATCAGTTTTTGCTGTAAATTTGATGTACTCAACCAATATTCGAAAGTTACAAATTTTATTTACTACTAAAAAAGATTGATCTTCTGTTTAAAATTGATAAACATAATTATATGCCACTACAGTTTCATTTATAGAATTTGTAGATAAAACCTTCAACTGAAACAAGAGCTCTGAACCAGAAATTATAAACATGTATTTATTGTTAAATATAATTATTCAACTACCACAATGTTAGTAATTTAGCAACTAATTAATAACAGTTGTGGTATTTATGTTTCCAGTTTACATAATTTGTTAGCGTTTTCAGAGAACTTCCGTTGTTACTTATATGTAATATACATAATATATAAATCAGAATTGATGAACATTGAAAATATTTCTGCCACCTGTTGTTTAGATAATTATACAATTATTTGGGTTACAATACAAAATCCTTCATTTGACTTGGAGTAGAAAATGTGCCACACTCTCTTGGAGGAGAGACGTGAATATCGCATACCTGATATGCATAATTGGAGAATTTACAGAATGCTGTAAAGTATGTATTTATTTATTGGTGCTTTAGTGTTTTATATTATGTTGAAGGGAAAAGGTGGAGTCTGCAAAGTTTGAGTTTGGTTAATATTGTTTTCCATTTTAAGCGTTCAATAATTATCATGTTACAATTCATTTGAGGGTCCAATATTAATATTGAACCTGTTCATCTATAAACACTCATATTGTGTCTTGTATATCTATTCTGATTTAAAGTCACACATCTAGTCATTCTATTATTTGAGATGAGTAATCAATGTATGCCTACATTTTTATATCTTAGAGCATAAAGGTTTCATATACACAAAATCATATTGATGCCCTCCGGAGTCATTTCAAAAGTATACATTGAAGCTCCAAGGAGTCCATTTAGACATTACTGATTTTATATACTTTATTGTTCCTAATAAATGCCACACCTCAAGCACACCTTGACAAACTGAGATTGTCATAACATGTAATAAACTCTCTAATAACAGGATGCTTGCATTGTATACCTGTAATTCTGTAATTCAGGCAATCTTATAAGAAATGCATCTCGCATTTTTTTCTAATTTATTATTGATTTTTTTTTTTAAATTTGAGACCTGGTAGAACATGGTCTACTGAATCTAGAGCATCCTGGCCATCTCTAAATGTCCCAATACATCTGGTAATAATCCATCTGTGAAACTTTCTGCATCTGCAATTATTTCACTTTGCTTTTCAAGTTAGCATTTTGAATGTTTGCAATGCCTCTTAACCCTTTACTTCATATAGACACCTTTTGACACCTCTAACATAGACGCCTTTTGACACTCATATTGAAGGCTTTTGAATTATTGGTTGAATTATGTTTATATTAACTGACAGAGTGGAAAACAGTGCAGGAAGTGTTCATATTGCTTGTCACGAGCAATCTGAACTCTTCCAGCACTGTTTTCAAAGGCCTTCTGTGATTGGTGTGGGAAAATGCGTATCTATGGAGTAAAGGGTTAAACTGACATTAAACAGAAAAATAATTGTTTTTTTGCACTGTTTCTACCCTCTTGTTTTGAAAGGTTATATTTCTTGAAATACCAAAAGGCAACACTTACCCCAGTGTACAGCAATGATTAACCAATGACAAGACAGTTCCGTCGAATATAATGCCTTGCCCATATACATGTATAGAGTTGACGGTCTCGTAGAAGACTGACTTGTTCAAATGAGTTCTCGTTAAATAAAGACTCTATAATTATCACTTTGAAGAAGTCTAGCTTGTGACTCAATGTCAAAGCTAGAAAATAATAACAGATCCAAGATCATATCTGTTAAATTTTGGGGTGGATGAACAACATTACTAGATGTCTGCTAAAGCACAACTGTCATCCATACATCTATATCAAGGTTTCAGAGTATTCCCTAAAAAGTTATTATTAATTTCTCATTGTTTTGAAAGCCAGAATATTGTCATCTTTTTACCCCAATTGTGGCATTTTATCTGTCCTATCATATTCCTCAGGTATTTTATTTAAGTCAATGTTCAATTTACTGTCGATGTTCAATTTACTGGTTGGATTGTTGTCAGATTTTGATGTACCCACAGTACTTACTTCAAGTTTTGACTCTGCAGCAATAGGTTGTAGTATCTGATATGGGGGTATTCCTATGCTTTCATTTTCATTGTGCCGTTTCCACTTTATCTCTCCTTTCAATGTGGTTTTAACCATAACTTTGTCATTGATATGGAAAATTTGTTTTCTTATTCTGTTTTTGTCTTGAGATATTTTCATTTTCTCCTGTTTTTCTTCCATGTGTTTTTTTTTTCATCTGGTCTGAGTAAAGATAATTTAGTTCTTTACTGTCTTTTTACAGATAACTCGGCAGGGTTGTATGTGTTGTTGTTCAATATTTGAGTACAAATTGGACCAGGCGACTTTGTAATGTAAACTTGTGATATTCCAACACTTGCGATTTTAGAGACCTTTTAAACACTTGAACGCTTCTCTCAGCTAGGTCGTTGGAAGCTGGGTGATTGGTTGGAACTAGGATATGCCAATTCTTTGCCAAAAACTCAAACTCAGCAGATGACCAATTCGGTCCATTATCCAAAACACAACACTGAAGCAAACCTATCGATGCAAATAAAAGTTTTCAATTGTGTTGAAACTTAATGTAGACTTCATTGGTATTAATTCAATCTATTTTGAAAAGCTCTCAGTCACTACCAAGAATGATTGATCTTTGAATCTGTATAATCTATAAGAATTCCCTGCCATGGACATGTAGCCCATTTATGTAATGGTGCTATTGGTGGTGATTTTTATGTTGATTGGCATATTTCACATGCTTTTACTTTATGCTCTATATCATTGTCTAATCTCGGCCACCATAAATAACTTTGTGCCAGGTTTTTCATGCGCGTCATGCCTTTGTGCTCTTTGTGAAGCTCATTTATCAGTCTTGCGAAATTTTAGTGGTATGATGACCCTTAATCCCCAAAATATTACACCTTGATCCACATTTTTAGCTCGCCAGGACGAAGTCCAAGGAGAGCTATTGCCATGACCCCGGCGTTGACGTCCTCTGTAGACACCCTGGTTAAACTTTTGCGTTAGAGTTTAAGATATCTATGCAATCACTCACTGGATGTGAATGAAACTTCGCATGTGTGTTCACCATCATCATTGGAACACACAGAGACAAGAACCATACTCTGGATTGCATTTTGGCACAGTTATGGCCTTTTTGGAATTGTTATGGTTAAAGTATGGTGTCAAATTCTAAATAATTTGGCCATGCACTTTGTGAATTTATTGCCCCAGGCAAGTGTTGCAAACATATCTTCCGTATTAGGCAACAGATATTGTTCCTAATGTAAACAACAATTTACTGTCACTTTATAGTCCCCATATATACGGGAACTTTTTTCGTTTTTGGGAACGACCACAATGGGTGCAGCCCACTCGCTGGTCTTAATAGAGTAAATTATGCCTTGTTCTTGCAACTTACTCAATTCCTTTTCAACATTTTCTTTTACAGCATACGGCACTAGCCTTGCTTTGCAATATATTGGCTGGACATCATCCTTAACGCAAATATTTGCTTTGAACCCTTTTTTTGGTTGGCCAGGCTGTTTCTTTTTAAACAAGTGCGTAAACTGTTCCTAAAGCTTCTCCAGATCATTAGTTTTTTTCAACTGCCAAAATGTAACTCCAATTTAATGTAATATTGTGTAACCAGTCTCTTTCCAGAAGATTTGGTCTGTTGCCTTTAGTCACAATTAATGTCAACTTCTTAATTGGTTGATGTTCATATTTGGCTGGCACAGTGCATTCACCTTTCAACTCAATTGTACCTCCCGTGTAAGATTTTAATCATAGTTTTGTGATTTTTAATTTAAAGTTTTTCAAGTTTCTATTATATTTGTCTTCATTTATGATAGTACAAGCACTGTCGGTGTCCAAATGAAAACTTACTTGGTTGTCTATATCCAAATCCATTATTATTCCCTTGTTTTGACTATCTGTACTGTTAACAGTACTGACACAATAGTCACTTTCATATTCAGACATGAAGTCACCATTATGAACATATTTTTGGTGTTTAAATTTAGATTTATTTTTATTACTACCAGATTTTTCATTAAACATTGTTTTTGCAATATTTCCTGTTTTGGAACAAAAATAGCACTTCAAGTGCAAGTTGCTTGGTTGTGCAGACCACAACATCAAAAACACCCTGTTGTCAACTTCATATCGATTTTGGAAGCAGCTTGTCTTGAAATAAAAGATGCACCCTGTGCCCTGGAAGGCCATGCCCTGTCTGTGAAATTTACCTCATTGCAACCAAACTCTCATTCATATCATGAATTAATTCATCATGGTAGGGTCACAATTGGGGGAAATCCGTGGTGTTGTTTTGTTTTTCACTCCTCTATTATGTCATCTTGAATCGTTTTCTCAATTTTGTTTCTTCATAAGATAAAATGGTGTTCCATCTGTTTTTCTTAGCTATTGGCATAACATTCTTGTTTTTCTGAGCCTACTGGTCTAACATCCTTGTTGATGTGCAGTGTCACTGTTTGATTTTTCAGATTTCCGATCCATTATAAATTCCAAGGTATTTGTCATCCATGTTTTCACCTGCTGTGTTGACATTTTGTATTATCTGAATAACGTCCAAATCACAATATGTCTAGTATCCCAGTAATGTACCATAGTTGCCTTTGTTGTATATAACTAAATGTTTGCCTAGCTCATGTGAAATTGAATATGAGAATTGCATTGGTTAAGTCAAAAACGCTGTATTCTGATAGGCAATTCACTCAAGTCTTTCTGTCACAATATGAAACTTCTTTCCAACAAGAGTCCTCGTGTTTGAGACATCCACATGTTGCTCCTAATGCCTCTTTCTCAAGTGTTGCGTACTGTTTTTCTGTCAATGTGAGTGCTCTGGATGACAACGAAATGGTTTTAAGTCACTGTTTTCCTGTTCTTGGAACAATCCAGCACCTAATCCATGGTTGCTAGCATCTGTCATTAAAACAGTTGTGTTTGTTGGGATCATACAATACAAGAACTGGTGTACTTGTCATCATACGTTTGATCTTATCTAAGGCACATTGTTGGTCTGGGCCTCAGTAAAACGGTGTTTTTGTACTCGACAAGTCCCTAATTGGTTTTGAAGTCTCAGCTAGCAATGGCGTAAATGTGCTAATCTGGTTAACCACGACTTTGGCATGTTAATAGGAGGTTTCATGTCAGTTATTCCTTGACCTTGTAGGATGATATCCCTTTGGATCCTACAATGTGACCTACGAATCTGACTTCTTAAATTCACATTTATCTGATTAAATAGTCAGGATTGCATTTTCCCTATTGTCAGAATCATTTTCAGCCGTTCGTCATGTTCGAATTCTGTTATTGAAGAAATCAAAACATCATCTGTCTGACATAATATGCCGTTGATCCCTTCCAGAAATAGAAATATTATTTTCTGGAAATATAGCAGAGCTAATTCTGAACGGAAGCCTATTAAAAGTATATCTACCGAAAAGCGTTTGAAAATGAAGTCAGTAACTTACTTTCTTCGGACAGTTTTAGCTGCCAAATACTTGGGTTGCAGTCAAGTTTTGTGAAACATTTTGCCCCTGCAAGAAGCCCTAAACTGATCATAAACTGATCAATGTTCGGAAGTGGGAATGCTTCTTGTCTGACGTTGTCATTTACTTTTGCCAGGTCGACACAGATTCTGACTTCGTCTCCAGGCTGTGGTACGACAACCGTGCCTGCGCACCATTCAGTCTCCATGTTGTCTCAATTCATGTTTGACCTTGGGGAGTAACAAGATAGGTATGCGTTGAGGAACTGTTAATCCATATAGCCTAGCACCATCATTGAGTGAAACATGGTATTCGCCACCAAACATGCCTAATTCTCCAAACGTTATCAAGTGAAATTACCTCTTCTATGTATTTTAACTTGATAAGATTAAGCTTTATAATAGCTGGTGGGCCCAGTAAACATCGTTCTAAGCTTTTAAGACATATATCTCTTCGACCACTGATGATTTAGTAGAACAGTTAGTGTGATTGAACCCAAACCATGCAATGGTTTATTACCTGGCCCAAAAAGATTTTTCTTGCCTTTAATTAAAGGTGGTGAACCCAGTGTTTTATACAAATTTCAGAAATGTTACATCTGCCCCAGTATCAATCTTGAATTTGATAAACAAATGCATCACCTTTAAATTAATTGTCTAGGCTATCTTATCACAGCCAATTGATCGGAGGAAGGCTCGATCCTCTTTTTCGTCAACTTTCATGGTTGACAGACAGCATTTAACCCACTTCATTGGTGGCTCATTCTGCTCAAACATTGATCTCAACTTGTGTTGTATTTGTTTTACATAGTCCATCATATTTCTGACAACTGATTGTTGTTTCGAACTGCCTCTTTTTCCCTTGCAGTGTTAATTGACTTTTGAGTGTCAACTTGGGAGTCCAACTGCAGTTTCTCTGAAATGCCAGCATCTCTTATTCCAATAACTATTCTGCTCCATATTAATTTATCTTTTAATGTACCATAATTGCAATGTTCCTCCAAAGAATGTAGGGCTGTCACAAATACTTAACATTCTCGCCCTCCTCCTGGCACCTCAT
Source organism: Panopea generosa (assembly GCA_029582155.1). Lineage (NCBI taxonomy): Eukaryota > Metazoa > Mollusca > Bivalvia > Adapedonta > Hiatellidae > Panopea > Panopea generosa. Next base: position 87,510,022 of record CM055897.1, on the reverse strand, counting down.
GTGGTATTTTTGTCCGTTCAAACATGGTGTTTCGTTATATCCAAAGTAACTTTTGAGTTTGTCACATACATCTTTGTACTTTTTTTATTGTTCTTCAATTAAATTAAGAGAAATAAATATTTCGTTTGTATCATTATCCATACTATTGTACTATGAGACTTGCTGTTAGCATGCTGTACCTCTTACTTTACACTTAGTCCCGATGCAGCTTTGTCACATTCAAATCTCATAGTCCATTTGTCAAAGTCTTTCGGTTTTTGAAAATTGAAATTTTCCAAAAGATTTACTTTAATTTTTATATACTTTCTTTTCTTTCTTTTAATTAATACACAATTATCCATTGAACAGCATAATTCATCTAGTCCAAATATACTTTCACTTCTGACACCATATACTGTTTTGAATAAATCACCAGTCAGTAGCTGTAAATACGTGCAAAGCCCTGCAACCAGAACAGTATATGTTCATATACTCCAGACACATGCAAGATAGTGTGTATCATGTTACAATGTAGAGTGCATTTAGTTATATACAGCTGAACTGGTAGTATGCCACTCTAGTCTTAGGTTTTTAGTCTGTTGGAGTCTAAAGTAAACACACATATTTACAGCAACCAACTTGTGATTTATTCAGAATGATACATATTGCTTTCATCTTTTGTGCCAAGCCCTGCATTTAAGGAACAAAAAAAAAGAGTTGAATGGTCCAAGCTGTTACATATACCACATGCCATCGTCCTTAATCCCGAGAAAGTAGTAACATAAGATACAGTCTGGTGTCACAGGATGCCCAATCAACAGGGATATGCTGAGTTTCCTGTTAGCTTTTCTTGAAAAGGAATTGTGGTATTCATAGAAGGGGTTTCCCAGGTATTGCCTATACATGCTGTCAATCATGTCGCTGTATGTATATAGCTCTTTTTGATATGATTCTACCTCACATAAGAAATTTTTGTACTTAAAACCACATACCTGAACTTGTTGATATTCAGGCTTCTGTGTAACCTTGCAACGCTCGTCCATATGACTACCTAAATGATATTTACTAGAGGTAGTTCGTCAATTGCTCGTGCTGATAAATTTCATTTTGTGCATTTGCTTCTTGATTACGTGTGTAATTGTCACTAGAAACAGTGACGGAATTTCCAGAAGTGTTCATTTTTCTTTCCATTTGTGCCATATTGTCTTACATCTCCCTAATTTTGCGCTGAATCTAATAAGTTTTGACAGTCTGGACATTTCTGTTCTTTATTCATGGGCACCGCCATGATTGGTGACTTCATTATCAATTTCTTTGTGCGAAACTTGCTGCACTGCTTTTTCTGGACATCCATGGCTGTGGCTTGAATGTCCAATTGTTCAAGCATTTGTCCCATTGTCCCCTAGGCCTTTTTAAAATGGTTCCTTAGTGCCTGGTGTCTTTATTGGTTAAGATTTACAGTTTTGAATCACCTATTGCAAGATCTCATTATCAATGTCCACAAACTCACAGCTCTTTACTAGTGTTCTTACTCATGCCCATTTTTGATCTCCATCAGTGGTTTTCATTCCACAAATAAGTTTTTTTAGTTGTGCTAGACATTTTTCCGATCGCGTTCCTGCATTTGATTTGTCAGTCTTGACATTGATTGTCAGGAAATTTGGTCAATTTTTCATAGTTTTCACAGTTTGTCTTAATCCATCAATTGAACAGACTTGAACAATTATCCAATATTTATTAATCCTTTTCTTTTATCCTTGTTACCAGATGATTTATCTTGAGGTGGTTATTATATTAATCAACAAATGGATGTTGGAATATCTATTTATTCTGTAAAGCTCCTAGTTCTGGAAGTACCAAATCATATTACATATATACCAAAGGAGGTCACAGAAATATTAAATTAATAGTAGAACACAGTAATATTATACCAGTCTCTTTTTTTCTTCAAAAAGGCTGGACAAAAATCAAGTATCATTCAAAACATTATGTATGCAAATATCTAGGTGTTGGTCAGTATTTGGAAGTAGTAAACAACGAAAGGGGTACAGATAATAAGTATATTAGAATTATTTCAGCTAATTTGGATGGATGAATAGCAGCAACCTCATTACTGGATAGCCACTTGATATATTGTATTGTGTGAACCAATAACTGACTCTCATGATCTCTGCAGTGTTTAAGATTTTTGTCATGTTCCTTGAGGTTAAATTATCACCCATTGTGTGGTTTCTGGGCTCTATATAAATTATGGCAAGAATAGGATCACTACAACCCATGCATGTTGATCTAAAATTTCACTACTTTTTTTATTCAATTTTCTATTAAATATTTGCAAACCTTATGTTGTACACGACTTTAACTTGAATGATATCAAAATCACATTAATTAGTTGAGTTTGAATAATTTTATTTAACAATATCGAACATGTAAAATGATGTCACAAATGAACTTACACCTTCTTGTCTCTACATTATTTGCAAATATGAAAACCTTAGATTATGAAAATTGCTAACAACTTGCTTTTCTGTTATATTTATAATATAAATTATTGGTAAGTGCAATATTAATCCAAACTCTACAAAACAGCAATGAGTGTTATTTGTAGAGTTTTTACTTTTGATTTTATTTATTTTTGATGTTATATGTTTACTGTTGTTGTTTTTCGGTTTATTCTAAGGTCTGTACAAATTTGCGGGAAAATTTCAGTGCACTACACTTTCAAAATTTCCCTTACATGAATGCCAAAAAAAAGACAAACTAAAAATCACATTAAATTTCATTGTCACTCCTTTTATGTTGGTTTCACATTAAAGAAAATATTATAATCAGGATTTTTCAAAATTTTTAAATTGGTAAAAAAATATCCCCCCCACCATCCCCACTCCCAATATTTCTTGGCTGTGTATACTCACTGACATTTATGTATAATTGCCAAAATGATATTCTGAAATGGGAAATGCATCCAGTTTAGACTGAAACAGATTTTCCTCTTAAAATTGCAACATATTTTGTGACATATCAAATGAGTTTCTTTATTTCATTTTAATTCCTATTTGATCCATCATTTTGGTTTCATACTGTAGAATTTGTTTCGCTGCAGTATTTGAATTTACACTGAGTTCTGCACAAAGTTATCTACAGAAGGATTGTGGTTCTCAGATTCCTGATCATGGCTTCACAGGACTGTGGACCTTCTACACAACTAGAGCCCATTTCACTAGCCTTTGCTAGTTAACCATTAACAAATCCTACATTTTCTTATAAACTTTGAAGACAGCTAAGAAGTTTCACTGATGAGAAGAAGTACATGCGAATTTCAGCATAGTCTTTTCTTAGACTTCTGAAGTTCTTACAATGACATTAGTAAAAGGTTTATTGAGATTTCCAGACATCTGTCATAGCTTCAAGTATTACTCTGAACACATTCACAAACAAGCAGTAATGAAACATTCCTACAATCATTAATATATATAATGAATTGTTACAAGTTCAAAATAGTCAAACATTTTATTAGCATTTTAAAAACAATTGTATTGTGTCAATGCTTGATTACATTATGCTGTTCACATGAAAATAAAATAGTTCAGATGAATTGATGATTTTTGTATTTTTCTTGACCTTTAATCCTATCTAAAAATCATTTTTATACCAGTTTGTGGCTTCCACAAACCCAGAGTCACAACATCCCAGAATCTCTCACTTGTGACATAAGAAACTCTGTTTACTGCAAGAATGTAACAAAAATTGATTTAATATGTCACCTGACTATCAATCCAGGGATAACTAGTTCAATGATTGGTATAAAAGATTGTCTCATTATCATCTGTCTCTCACCACTGATTAAAGTGGGAAAGTTAACAGTTACTTGTTGCGATAGTGTGCTCAAGTACTGGTTAACCTTCCAGGATCCCAAGGAAAGAGTGGCTAGGTTAACTGATTATCTTTTAGTCCTCGATGGCATAAAAATTACTATTTTCAAGATCTTAAGGGAAATATATAACTACTGTGAATGTCAGAAGACTTATTGGAAAATGCAGGTGCTTACAATCCCAAAAGTTCTTTATATTTTTTAAACTTTAAGGGAACTTCAGTTGACCTATAATGGTCCCATATAATTAAATAAAGAATATGATCTATATGTAATGTTCTTTTAATTTTGTTATTTCATCCCCATGGGGTATATTACTTAGATATTCGAGTTCTGAAACTTGAAAATGAAAACTGCTTCACAGCAAAAGGCTCTACCAGACCAGTGGGTTTTGGAGTTTGACCATTTGACCACATGGTTGACAAGTGTACAAAGTTATTTAAAGTTATGATCCAGAAATTGAAAATTTCATAGGGTAATAAAAAAAATATTGAAATGTTATCTTAATGATTTTGAAGTTGTGCTCTTGAAATGGAGAACTTCCTAATTATTGGTAAAGAAAGCTTGACTCAAACCCTCAGCAGTGAGTATTTGTAATAGGGTTTAATGTCATTTTCAACACATTTCAGGTTATATATGGCATATATCCAGTTTTATTGGTAGAGAAAGACCTCAGAATGAATCTGAGTAGAACCATTGTCCTTCCACAGGTAACTGGCAAACTTTCTCACATTAACTTTTTGGACTGAGTAGGATCTTAGCGGTTAGTTTTCTTAAGATAGCGCCTCAGACCACTCCGCCGTGAAAGAACCACCCTCATTGCAGAAGGCACTATTAAACCAGTATATTGACATGTATACAAAGTTCTGTGAATTTATCTTGAGCAGTATTAGAGTTGGATGTCAGATGCACAGACGGTGTCAAATTAAATATCCCTGTTAAAATCATGTTGTGGGTATTAAAATAGTACTTGAAAGAGACAACCCTTATAACAGTTTAGTCTAACCCAGTCCCTGATAACTCTTGAATAAAGAAAAAAGCAGGGAATTATGTGCCTTTCCCGCAATTCATAGTACTTTAATACTTATAATATTGCAACATCATTCAACTATCACTGAAGCAACTGACTAATCAATGTACTTAATGAAGCAACTGACCAATCAATGTGCTTAAATCTCAATGCTATGTGACAGATCCAAGTGAGAAAAGCTGGGTCCATTATTCAGTTTACAATAAATTGGTCAAGATTCACTTTCTAACTGCATCTATAGTGATTACATGTATCTCGACCATTGATCAGTGACCGTGTTGCACTGAGAACTAAAATGTGGACAACAACATAATTTTGTTTACCGTGTAATTCCAATTTTATTTATTAATTGATAAATTTATAGACATATATCAGGATGGATATAGACATATATCATGATGGATACAGAGTAGCAAATGTAAGAAACCCTGTATGGCCTGGCATCTGTGTAGGGGGAGCCGCCGTCTTGAAGAAGAAACTTCTCTTGTCCTTCTTCCCAATTAAGTCAAAGTCATGACGTGTGTTTTCAGGCTTTTTCTGATCTTCTGCATTTGACTTTTTAATTTGCTGTGTATCTTCCTTCGATTCTTCCTTGCATTCACAGTTATTTCCAGTTACAACTTTATTATTAACATCATCTTTCTCAGTTTCAGTATCCATAGATTCCTCTTTCATGTTACAACTTTCTGTCGAGTCTTTAGTTACTTCCCCAGAATTTGAATTCTCCAGTGTGGAGACTTCCCTTGATTTGTTATCTGTTTTCAGCATCTTGTCTCTACTAGATTCTTGAACTTCAGGACCAAGATCTGCGTAAGGTAGGTTAATAGTACGGACATCAAAACTTCTAACAAGACATTCTATGGTGGAGATTTCTTCAAATCCAAGATCAGTCAAGACACCGCATGATTTCTGTACTTGCTCTATGCAAGGTGAGAAAGAACATAAACGTCCTCCTAAAAAAAAAGATACTTTTCTATTAATTTTACAAACAAAACAATGTTTACAGATAATGATACAATGTGCAATTATCCGAAAAAATACATTTAGCTTCAAAATGAAACATTACCTACATTTTCTACAAGAATCAAAAACGGCATTTACACTCGTAATAATTTCAAATCCTATTAGTTTTAATATTGATCTTGTAGTGAGTATATGACATTTACCTTTGTATAACCATCTGGCAATTTTTTAATATTTTCTGACCACCAAGTCAAAGTGATAAACAATGCACTGAATATAGCTATTAAATCATACAAACTTGATTGATACATACTGTGCTCGATGGAGACACATAAAGAAATTTCCTATAGAACACTCGGAAACGGTCATAAATCTTCAAAGGGGTGCATCTCTTTTGAGAAAGTTATTATTTTAATTGTGAATATTAATAGCCAGCATTATATGTATGAAAGTGTTGATATTTATTGATTTTTATAACAGAATGTAACCAAAAAATCAACATTGTGGCAGCACAATTATTCATCCATAGAGGACAATATCAAGATTACTGAAAACATGCTGCACGGTTTGAGCAGTACCCACAACACAAAAATGGACCAAAATTGGTAACTCTTAAACAACTGTTTTTGAGAAACGGAGTTGAAGCAAAAACTTAATGTTTACGCAAAGTTAGTTATTCATTCATAGAGAGCAAAAAAAGTCACCCATAAAAGTGCTGATTGTTTAAAGTGGAACTAGCCATTACATATTACTTCAAACCAAATTTGGTGACTCTAGGTCAATCATTTTTAGAGAAACAATGCTCAACACAAACAATTTAACATTAAATTATTATCTTTAAACACAAAAAATAACATCTCTTTTTTTTCTTTTAATATTAAAGTTGCACATACCTTCAAGTTTCAATGCCTGCTTTGCACTGGGGATAGCATCCCAGGGTTTGGGAAGATCTAGGAAGACAGCATCTGCTACATGGTCCAACTTGAAGCCTTCTTGACATACATCTCTGTGTGTTACTGTCACATATTCAGATATACCTGCAATATAAGTGACAGTCACTTCAAATGACGATTGTTACAAATATTGTGTTAGGAAAGAGATACATTAATAATATATATGTGTACCGTATTTGTCTTGACATGAGTAAACGGAAACATGTAAAAAACAGTCCTTGCCAATGACTTTGACTGACCTTCAACTTATGAGCAATGAACTGTCTTGCGTACCTGACATACCCAGTAAGTCCAGACATGGTTTCTAACTCCAGGGGTCAGTGCTTCATGAAGCAGAACAGTTGAAATTGGCCATAGATTTATGGGAAAAGCTGATCTGCAAAAAACTGTGCAGATCACACAGAGACCCGATGTATGCTTATGGTCCAAAAAGAACAAGAGTCTACTGGTAGTTATGTAGCAAATGAGAAACTACAGAAGCTCATTATTTTTTCAGTCCAATAATCGGACTCAAAATCTAACGAAAGTAGAGGCAGAAAGAGAAACAATAGGTCCAATAGGGCCTGAATGGCTCTACTATGCAACAAATGAACAGATGAACATTTCAGAGGAATATATATCTATATGTTTAGGCCTTAAACTTTCAGAGAAAATGTTTTTTAAAATTTCGCATAAAATGTACTTAAAAGCTCTGTGGCGGGGGCATTTGTGGTGGAATCATGCTGGTTCAAGAAATTGTCTGCGATCTTGTGGTTACATAATTGCTGTGCTAGTTTGGTTAAGATTCATTGAAAAATGGGGCTGCTATCGTGTCTACAACACTTTCCCTATATTACTCTTATGTAAAACAGTGACCCCTGTAGTGGCCCCCAAATTTGACCCGAGGGACCAAACTTCAATATACCTTTATGGGAACCCCCATGCAATGTTACATGTAAAATGTCTAAGGTCTAGGCCTTAAACTTTCAGAGAAAATGTTTTTTGAAGTTTCCCATAAAATGTGTTTATAAGCACTGTGGGGTGGGGGCCATTTGTGGTCTAATCACACTGTTTCAAAAACTTGTCAAAAACCTTGTGGTTATATAACTGCTGTGCACGTTTGGTTAAGATTCAATGACGAATGTGGGTGCTGTCGCGTCTATAACATTTTCAAAAAATTCCCTATAGAGCCCTTATGTAAAACAGGGACCCCTGTCGTGGTCCCAAATTTGATTTCAGGGACCCTACCTCACCAAATATTTTAGAGGACCTCCATGCAATGCTACATGTAAAATATCTAAGGTCTACGCCTTAAACTTTCAGAGAAAATGTGTTTTTAAAATTTTGCTTAAAATGTGCTTACAAGCCCAGTAGCGGGGCCATTTGTGGTTTAATCACACTGGTTCAAGAACTTGTTCGAGATCTTGTGGTTATATATAACTCCTGTGTAAGTTTGGCTAAATTTCAATGAAAAATGAAGGTGCTATTGTGTCTACAAAAAACAGGTTAATGACGGACAATTTACCATGACATAAACCCTGCTGGACTTTGGCAAGTACAGCTAAAAACAATTGGTGTGCCACAGAGTCAGTATACATTGTCCAGCTGATCGTGACTGAATAACAAGAAATATGCTGGAAGCCATCTTCTAACCCATAGTGACTGATCATCATTACAGATCCATCATCCAAAGTGTTCTGGGTTTACAAATTACTAATAGATATATCACCATAAGTCATTTTTATACTGAGGTGTTGTTCTATAGAACAATCTTCCTCAGAATATTATCTAACTATCCATTTGATATAACATTGATCTCGGAAGTTTTCATTCAGTTTCCCAAGCATTTTTTTTATTTCAACTTTTTCATGTCCAATAGTTTTTTTATTAAGTATCGATACTTTTTTAATTATTATAAATTATTAATATAAGCATAATATGCATGGATTGGCAGTATATAATCTAGCAATCACTGTGATAAAGTTTTTTGTGGGCTTTTTATTATGATTATAGTAAAGTGACATAAAAGTTAAGTGGTATCATATAAGATATTGTTTAAATATAGTATGTACCGGTAATACTAAATGACATTACAATGATTTAATATGAAATAATAATGAAGTTTTCTGTGATATTTAATAGTACATGTATACTTAAGACATTTAACTAATCAACTGTGATATAATATATATAAACGTATTACTGTGATATATATTAGAAAATGATTATTAGCAATTATGAGGGCGGGAACCTACTTCATGTGCACCACTAAATACGGTACCGAAATGTTGTTTCAAAAGCTAGTTTAAGTGAATTTCGTGCCAATTTTGGGTACATTTGTAGATTTTATAGTTCCCACAGACTATCTGGGTATTAGAGGAAGCGATTTCACTGGTATGTAACTCAGTGCGACCTACAAAATTCCCTGATTAACTCAAAACAGTAGAATGTCGTGTCCTGTAACGTTTACATTTAGAATGAAGCGCAACTGTTTTGAGGTAATCTGGAATTTTGTATAATCTCAGATACCACTGTGCTGGTAGACAAGCCAAGGATAAAATAAACTCCATGTTCCGGCTGTTGCTCTCGTACATGAAGCGTGTGCCTTTTCCATTTATATGCAGCTATTATAATATCCTCAGTTATTCTTCATGAAAGGCCGACTGGTTTACTACACAGTTATACAATAAAATTACTGTATTCAGCCAACAGAATATGACACTGCAGCAAAGCAAACTGTTCACCAGAATTAATCAACAGCTGATCAAAATATCTGTTTGTGTGTACGCTGTTTTCTTTCTATCTGCTGTGTAAATATCAATGTATGTGTGTGTAATTGTGCTACATGGTAAATAATTTTCTTGCATGTCTCGGTATTTTTGATGCCTAAATGAAGCAGCTTACCTGGGCCACTGATCATTGAATTTGTTTTACAATATCATTTATAGAAACATATGAGTGGACTTGAGCAGATATCTCACACTGACTGATACGTAGTACCAGTCACAACTATATGCTACAACGTATTCATAGTAATTTAAAAAAAGATTCCATACCATGTACTTTGAACTCTTCCTGTGCAAGCTTGGCTCTCTGTTCATGGAACTCAAATGTGTGCAGATGTCCTGTGGGGGCAATAGTTCTGATGATAGCATGTGAAAGTGAACCACTGCCAGTACCTGTAATACATATCGTCTCAATGAAACTAGAAATGTTACACAAGCACACAGGAATTTGAATTTAAACATCAGAGAGAGATACATGAGATTCCTCATACGAACTGTAAACTATCAGTTAGAAGCATAATTGATATCAGTTACCAGAGGTAAGGGGTTGTACTTGTACTCCCCTTGAGTTAATTTTGAACATTAATGTCATCTAGTTACATATGAGTAAAGATCCGGGCTTTGTTTCACAAAATAACTATGCTATAAAAATCGTTGTATTGTATTGTATTGTAATGTGGATCATTTGGTCTGCCTTCTTCTCAAAACATATGAGTCCTCTATAGAAGTAGCAAGTGATCTAAGGAATACCCTGCTTCCGATTTATTTTACACAAAAACTAATTATATTAACTTCATGACTTTTTGTTTTTCATATGAACACAACACAAAATCACCAATACTTTTAATTTTAAGAACTTGAAAAACACAGGCATGACTGCATACGCCAATAAGTCCATATTTACTCCTCATGAACCTACTTCCTGTACCAAGATTTTAGTGACTGGATTTCTTTTACACATGCAGGTTACTGTATTAGCTCACTTTGGCACATGCTTTCAAACTGTTAGTTTGGAAAAACACTTTGAGCCATATTGTATGACTAAACACCGGAAAGGGCTTTTCTACACGGAAAGGGCCTACAAAACACACATTTTTCATGCAAAGCACATGAAATCGTTACTGAGTGTTGATTTTGACAATCACACATTGGCCCTTGGGTTGAGCTGGGGATTGACCCTGCAACCTCTGGTGTGAGTGGCCAACACTATTTACTACACTTCCGCCCCACTATAAACTGGATGTAACTTGATGTAGTTTAATTTCATATATTTGGCTCAGGGTATGAATAAACACCTGAAAGGGCCCCTTTTTTGCAGAAAGGGCTTTTCTACAAGAAAAGGGCTTACAAAACATACATTTTCCGTTCAAAGCATATGGAATCGACTTATAATCGTTTAAAAACATGTTTTAGGATATATCTGGGAGTTTGAAAAAATTTAATTTGAATTTTAAAGATTTTGTAGCAATAAAACTAATTATGACTCAAAACAGCTCTCTGCGGAAAGAGCTTTTTCAACACGGAAAGGGTCTATAAAACACACATTTTTTTGTGCCAATCACATAAAATCCACTTTTAATCGTTTAAAAACATGTTTTAGGATATATCTGGGAGCTTTATAAATTGAATTTGAATGTTATAGATTGTGTAGCAATAAAACTAATTAAGACTCAAAACGGCCCCTGCAGAAAGGGCATTTTCAAGACGGAAAGGGCCTATAAAACACACATTTTTCGTGCAAATCACATAAAATTGACTTGTAATTGTTTAGAAACTTGTTTTAGGATATATCTGGGAGTTTTATAAATTTAAGTTATATTTTAAAGATCTTGCAGCAATAAAACTAATTATGACTCAAAACTGCTCCGCAGGAAGGGAGTTTCTACACGGAAAGGGAGTTTCTACATGGAAAAGGGAGTTTCTACATGGAAAGGGAGTTTTTTACATGGAAAGGGAGTTTCTCCACAGAAAGGGAGTTTCTACATGGAAAGGGCCTATAAAACATACCTTTTATCGTGAAAATCACATATAATCGACTGTTATCTTTAAAAACGTGTTTTAAGATATATCTAAGAGTTTTATAGATTTAAATTGTATTTTTAGGATTTTGTAGCATTAAAACTAATTATTACTAGGCTGTACAAAAAGAGCTTTTTTCTTCACAGAAAGGGTCTATAAAACACACTACCCTAGATATTACGACTTTGTAGAATGTTTGTTATCATCCGTAAGTGTGTAAACCAAAAGTATTTAATATTTTGTAAATAAATTAATATTATAATAAATCAATATATTGTTTCATTTATGCTGCAAAAAGTTCAATCACTAATTATATAATGATGTTTGTTGATTATTAAAATACCAAGACGGATTAACTCTCTGTATCCTGTTGATTGGTTGTGACAATATAAAATTAATGCCCCGGTTCATTTAAAATACCATGTCGTTTTGTCCTTATCCTCTTCTTTTTATTGTTTATTAGATTATCGCACCTGGTTAGTCGGCATGCAATTAACCACAGGAACTGGTCACAAACTTTTTTTTAGTCAAATCAAGTCAAAATTTTATTCGCATAAACATATACATGTTCATCACCATATGTATGGCTGTCATGACAGTACAATAATAAATATAAGTATATATGGTCATATAGTATCTATATTGTACTACAATACAATATGACCATAATACTAAAAAAAGAGTTTGTGATCAGTGCCTGTATATATTAAATACCTCAATACTTTAGAATAGTATATAACTCTGATAATTTTTAGTCAGTTTGCTAAATTAACAAAGGCCGGAGCATTTATAAAATTGATCGTGTCAATTTAACTATTCATCATAAAAAAAACATGTGCGATTGGCTTACAGTTCAATTCAATTCAATTTTTCAATTTTAATTGATTTAACAAAAGCGTACATACAAACGAAGTAGGGTTTCTACGTTTTCTCAGAAGCTAAATTTACAAGGATTTATATACACAAAATTATGTGCCTTTGGCTTATTCACAATAACAATTCAATTCAATTTCCACCTAAAATGTCAGCATGTGTTAATCGCTGGAACAATACACAATAGATTTTTTAAAAAAAAAATTAACTAATGTCTTATGAAAGTTAGAACTTAGTTTAATACTTGTAATATATTTTATCGCATACAGTAGTAACATAGATTATATATTTTGATCATAACCTAGTGTAGTTAATGCTGGCTGTAGTCTCTATGTACAAAACCATCTGGTGGCGAACAGTTTGTAAATATACTGTGATATAATAATACAATAATGACATACAAATGGATAAATATAAGAGAAAAACATGAATATATATATGTATGGTATTTAGTTATCCAACTGAAGCTAAACACTTGTAAATAATATTTATGTGTAATTTGCACCAACATTGTTATTTAATCGATTAAATTCAAAGTGCTAAAACTCTCAGATATGAATGTTTTATAGCTACTTTCCGTGTAGAAAAGGCCCTTTCTGCAGAGCCGTTTTGAGTCATAAATAGTTTTATTGCTATAAAATCTTTAAAATACAACTGATATTTATTAAACTCCTAAGTATATCCTAAAATATGTTTCTAAACGATTAAAAGTTGATTACATGTGCTTTGCACACAAAATGTGTTTTGTAGGCCCATTTCCGCAAAGCCGTTTTGAGTCATAATTAGTTTTATAGCTATAAAATCTTCAAAATAAAACTTAAAATTTATAAAACTCCTAGATATATCCTAAAACATGTTTTTAAACGATTATAAGTCGATTCCATATGCTTTGAACGGAAAATGTATGTTTTGTAAGCCCTTTTCTTGTAGAAAAGCCCTTTCGGCAAAAAAGGGGCCCTTTCAGGTGTTTATTCATACCCTGAGCCAAATATATGAAATTAAACTACATCAAGTTACATCCAGTTTATAGTGGTGCGGAAGTGTAGTAAATAGTGTTGGCCACTCACACCAGAGGTTGCAGGGTCAATCCCCAGCTCAACCCAAGGGCCAATGTGTGATTGTCAAAATCAACACTCAGTAACAATTCTACACATGAAGCAGACTTAAGGGCGGCTCATATAAGCTTTCACCTAAATAAAGATAAGGTAATTTAATCCATAACCAGGTTACAATACTTTTCTACCAACCAGATTCTACAACCACAGATCCAGGGCGCAAGTCCAACTGTAGCGTCACCATGCTTATATCTGTTGAGTACAAGATCTGGGTTCTATGTGGAAGACACATTGTCCAGTATTCTGGTGTTGGGTAAAGAACATACAAATAGCCATTTTTACATTGGACACGACTGCCGTAAGTCTTCCCAATCAAATCAGCGTGTCTCAAAGCTCCGTATCGAGTTTGGTATGTACTGCCGTAGTTAATAATAATTGTATGCATATTATCAAACCCTAAGTACAGAATGACAGTGTCTCCATTTTCTACTTTTTCTTTATATTTTTCAAAACTCATGCTTCTTGTTTTTCAAGCGGAAGTGGGAAATAAAACAAGGGGAATAACTCACATTGACTGATATGTATATTTTGCGGCTGAGTCACAAATTGCGCGAGTTATACTGCGGCTACAAACAGGTTGGGGAAATAACCGTAAAGCAATGGAACATATGTACTATCTTAACTATTTATTCTTGATACTGTCCGCTCTAAGACTGTTTCCCAAATTGTCACTGCTTGTGTTTGTATGCACGTCAATAATTTTGGGGGCTGTTTCCTTTGAATGCTCCTGTTCGACATATATTTACTGTATACCTAATACCGCGATATACCTATTACCGCGAATGCCCGTATAATAACAATCTGGGAAGACATGCGCAAAGTTCCAACTTCCGTTAGCGTTGGCATTTGTTTGCATTTCTTATCCGCAACTGTGTATTACTCTGCATACTTGAGTAACCGTATTACTGTTTGTTATTGACGCCATTCTTTACATGGTTGAAAAAAAATTAGACTCGCAGTATTAGGTATGACCAGTAGGCCTATACTTTGTTATTTATTAGTATATGTTATGGCGAAACTTCGAGAGGGTCGTAGCTTCCTATAGGCACTGTAGGCAAGTGCCTTCATTTTTTCCTCTGAGAAATCGAAAGAAAAAATGCAAAAAAAATCAATAAAAATCTGACCCTAGCAAACTACTTCATTTTCCCTTTGTTGACTGAAGTGAACAAACGTTAATAAAAACTTAATACATTTATTCGGTTATAAAACAGTGAATTCAAGGTTAATAATAAGGATAATCAGGCCCCTAAAACATAAAAAATATACATCAAAACGCACCTAGACAGTGCAGCTGAAATTGTTTTACGGGGAGCAGGCCACCAAACCACTACAACTGTGCCTACACATCGTTTTCAGCCAAGCTACGCCCCTGTTCGAAATAAGGTACTTTTTTGTGTTTGTCATAGAGTCTGAAAAGTGGCTTTAATGTTGTTTTTTTTTTAAAAGTCGCACTTTTTCAGGTTTTCAAACGTTTCACTTTGTCCATTACAAATATTTTGGCGTTTCGAAAGCTTTTGTAAAGTTGTCTGCCTCGTTCTTCTAATTTCAGAGGTAACCTATACACTTACCGTCTACCATTAGTTGTAATGTTGTAGGTCTAAAGTAGCTTCATTTTAAGGTAGTTTCTGTGTAAAGCGTGAACTACGTTTCGTCAATAATTGAAGTTTAAGATAACCTCAATGTTATTTTATCTACCACCTCTATCCACAGGCAGGATTGATGGACCTTGGTTGGTCCCTCTCTACCACCCCCACCCCATACCCCATTTTTGTTGTTGTTGTTTTTTTGTTTAATGGGTATTTTGGATGGATTGAACATAAATTTGACAAAAAAATATTTGAAAAAAAAAATTGGGTATGGGTGGGGGAGGGGACCAAACAAGGTCCATTAATCCTGCCTGTGCCTCTATCATAGTTCCGAACTTTTCTCTCAAAGCACATTTCTTAAATTTCGTCAAATGTAAGATACAAGCAAATTGCTAAATTATAATCACTTATGTCAGTGACCGTTAGTCGTCTCTACATTATCTGTATCACACTCGTGTTCATGTATGCGCTGTTAATGCGCGTGTTTGTATGTGGTGTCTGTCTTTCACACTTCTATCCATGTATGTGTGTCTGTGAGTGAATATGCACGAGTATGCTTGCCAGTCTGTCTGGTGTGTATGTCTGTAGTTTGTGTTCATACATGTTTGTCTACATATGAATGTGTGTGTGCGCGTGTTTGCGTAATGTAGCATTCCGCAATTAGAATGTTGAATAATTGTCCTGTATGCTTTATTTTAGTTAATAAGGGTATATATTGTATTGTGTATGTGGTAAATTGTTCGTATTCAGGGTATGTTTGCTATGTTATTGATGTAATAACATGTATGCTGCTCTCGGATAGTGTTCACCCGTATGCGGTGGGTATGTGTATGTGTTTGTTAGCGTTTGCCTGAATTATATTACATTCATGAAATAATAATAATAATAGATAAAATATTCTTTATTTATTTTACATATATCAATAATCACATATCAATCCAACGAAAGCTGACTGTTTCAGAATATGTGTAAATGGTGTAAACTGTTATGTGAAAAGAAAACAAAATGTAAGGAAAATAACAGGACATATTTATGAGTGGATCGAAAGTTTAACTGCAAAGCAGAATATATCGTGATTGTGTTCGTCCTTCACCTCCCATTTAGCCGTGACCTGGATCTGGAAATCAAAAACAATTTTATATAAATAATAATGTGATACATGTGTCATGTTTCGGAAAACTAGATTTCTATATTAGATTCATAAAATCCTGAATGTTGTTACAAATAAATATATCGTGTTGGCGCCCTCTAAACATCATTTTTTCCAGTTAATTGTGTCGTGTTTTTGTATCTTGCCCCGACACGAGTTTTCGTGTTGTCGTGTTTTCACCCCCGCCAACACACCAACACGACATGGCAGAAATCAGCCAACATACAAGCCGAAGCATACAAAGTGGAACTTTAATTTTCATATAAAATCTGTATCTATAATTATGTTATAAGAACATGTAGAGATTTCATTACATTTGTACTTACATTTGGGGCAAATGTAGGGCATGTCATGGTGTTTGTGTATGTGTACGTTTGTCCAGCCACCATTGGACACGTAACGCTACCAGAGCATGCATTTTCAGGGGTCAATGGGAAGGGAAGGGAAAGGAAACCAAGCCCGCCGTGTAAAACATTATGTGCTTCCTGGATATTGCTTTCTGTAAATAAACAGTAGTTATATCTTAATATTGATTATTTTAATTATCAAACAAAATTGATCGAAACAAAACAAAAACCAGATATAAATATGTATTCGCGTACTGTTCAAGTTTATGTAAGTCATGGTATTACATTGAATGCTGAGAAAATGAAATTAATGCAGCAGTCGATCAAAACTTCCTGATTTAAGATCTTTTACAAGCAATGACGGATCTGCTCATTAGAAAAACCGGCGCACACCACCCCTCTCCCACCTCACATTTAACTCCCACATTTTGTTAAATTTCACTATGTTTCTATTGAAGAACATGTGCGCCTTTTCAGATTTTTGCTGTGTCCCCCAAGTACGTCCCCTCTAAACTGAAATCCTGGACCTACCCCTGCATGGTATTCATATACATCTGGATTTGTTGTTCTGCGGTTACTGCTTAATTGTTCCAAATTATCAAACATATATTTATACGAGTATTAATTCCGAACATAATTTTTCGTGTTTGACATATTGAATTTTAGAAATAGTGCCTAATATAAACACTTACTTGCTGTAAAGTTGACATGGACGGTGTAGTCTTGACCTTTGTGTACAACACATGGCTCGCTGTCACACTCGTCTACCCAAATGTCGTTTATCGTGGCATCTTTCGAACCTGTAATGTATATATGAAGATCACAGCGCAATGTCTTTACTCATACCAACAAACCAAATGGCATACTACCTTTGAACATACGAGTAAGCAAATGTTTAAAAATACAAATGGATATTTCAATGGACGTTTACCGTATTGATATTAATAATTGATGAAACTAAACATAACTTAGAGACTTCTCATAGACGGCAAAATGTGCAATATTTGGATGCGTTTTAACCATCGTCTAAAGTTATGTTTCTTTGCAAAGCCAAGGGTCTGCATAAATAATGTGTTCTTATTTTATATTTGTATCATGTGAATTTTTAGAAATGGTGTTGAGTCAAAATGTTGGCCCGAAATTGCCGTGCGTCCGTCTGAGACGTTTTCGACCTCTTCATTACAACTCGGTACATTTGTGTGCCTCGTGGTGAATTTTTGTATATTAAACGGTTGAAATCTCGTTAAAGAAAGTATTCTTTATTATTATTTTCATTTTGATTTTTACTTTCATTGTAGATCATATGACGCTAACAAAAATGAAGATTTTAGATTCATTGTTCATGCACAAACAAATTAAAACAAACAAATTTACATACATAATAAAAGCAACAACAATAAATGAGCCCGGTACCTTGATACCTACAGAACTGTAAAATGTCAGCAAAGTACATATGATCAGACTAAAATTGTCGCACAATTCGGCATGCACGGGCTACACTGGCCCTATTCTTGCCATCATTCATATGGCACCCTGGAACCAGTCAGGGGTAATTCGATCTATTTGGTTTTAATTTCATTTGATTATTAAAAGATATAACTACTGCAGAGATTGACAGTGATACTAGTTTAAACCGGAACAACGCAGGGTTTTTTGTTTTGTTTTAAAGATTATATTCCGACTTAAGGTCGGTTGTACATTTGAGATTTGAAAGCAAAATATGTTGGTTGTTAAGCTCTGTCGTCGGTACGATTTCTGAAACAGTGTATACTGCCGTTACATTTTGTTAACGAAATGTAGATACGAAATGTACATACTAAATTCAGGTCGAGCTCATTTGTACAATATATTGTACTAAACATTAAACGATACAACCTGAAATTATGTACGTGCTATGCACATGTACTATACACTGCCAAACTAGACCAAACAAACTGCACATACACAATTATACAATACAACCTCATATTGTGTACGTCGACATGTCCTATACCCCGCCATTCCCTTATAAGATTCTGCACATACATAATTATACAATACAACCTCAAAGCATGTTCGTCCATGCTGACTAAGTTGTAATAACTTGTTTCTCACTCGTGGTAAAATAAATAGTTTTACACAAAACTATACCCGGAAAACTTTACCCCGCTAATGTATTGTAACAAACTGCATAAAAGTATACAAAATCAGACGAAGCAACAACAAAGTATTTACATCCATGTGAACCATATCTAGCCAATGTCATGTTACAAAGTTAAACGGTACAACCCATATCGTGTACGTCCACATGGACTCGTTTTAATAACTTGTTTCTCACTCGTGGCGAAATAAATAAGTTTTAAAAAAGAATACCCTGCCAATTATACCCCGCCAATGCCTAATTACAATCTGCGCATACAACATTAAACGATACCACCTAAACAATATTCGTGCACATGAACTACTAGTATACCCCGTCAATGTCTTGTAACAAACTGTATAAAATTATATACAAAACAAACGATAAAGTATTCAAGCGTTTACTTTACGTCCATATGAACCATACCCCGAAAATGTCTTATACGTTATAACAAACCGCACACACAATATCAAACGATACAATCTCACATCATGTACGTATGAACTATACCCTTCCAATGTAATGTAACGTAGTGTAATATGTGGACGGCAACATGAACTATAGTTCGCGCCAATGGATAGTACCATATAACATAATCAAAATTAAACGCAAAAGCTTCAAATAATAAAGGCTACCATGAATAAAAAATTCGTGCCAATATCTTGCAACATTGCGCATGTAAAAAGTATTTAATACGAACCACAATCATGGACGACAACATGAACCATAGCTTGTGCCAGTGCAACGATGCAGACGATAGTAAAAAGACGCAACATCATTATTTATATTTGTTGTTAATGTTGTTATACTGGTTCTATCTTAGTCTATGTGTCCCCAGTTGTTCGGTGGAATGGTGACTATGTAAGATATATAGATCGCTTATATACCCTCCGTAATATTACACCAGTTAGTACGTCATAGAAATATGGTGCTACTGATAAGGCCACCATTCTAAAGGTCAGGGGACACTATCGTACCATTAATATCATGTAACGCGGTGGAATGGTATCGTGGACTGGATAAGGTGTCAAGGCCATCATAGCCTCGTTGAGTAAATGCGGCACAGGTTTTCATTAATTGGATGTATTCGGCTTTTGACGCAGAGGGTGCAAAATGAAACAAGAGCTGTCGGAAAACATCGCGCTCGACCTTCGGAAGCTTGTCTTTAAACAATAGTTACCAGATTAAACCATGCTATAAAATCTAATCCAATTTATCAGTTTAAAGAAGATGCTATTATACAAAACTTTAACTAGACTTTTTTTTAAGATAAAGGTAGTCATAAATCATCTTCAGATCAAAATGGAATTTTCTAAATTGTTATCTTGACTTCCTTTGATGGTTGTTGGTAATGACAACCTATCTGATGTTTAATTGATTTGCAATTGAATAGTAAAGGAATTACTGAGATGTCAGTGTCCTGTGAACTTTAACAAACTTTTCTAAGTATAAAAATGCAATAATTCTGCCTAAAATTCTAAATGGATTAATCCCACGTAAGTTCTTGAGTCCCCTTCAAAATAGTAAACACATGTGAAGTTGCATTACTGTATGTACAAATGTATATTAGTTACTAAGATCTGAGCTTGTTACATCAATTAAGACTAGATTCCTAAGTATTAAGAGTTGCACATTTAAAGCATCCTAAAATTTAAATGAAGTTTAACCGGCTGTCCCATTGAATTCCTTTTGGTGGTAATCAAAACACAAACACACCTGAAATTTCATTAACTTCAGTTTGACTAATACATTTTACTGTTATGTGAGGTTGTTATCAACGTTTACCAAACAGTTCTAAATATAAATGGGCCATTATGATGCGTTAACCTCAAAATGGAATTATTCCACTTCAGCTCTTGTGCCCTTTATACAAATAAACACACATGTGTGACGTATGTTTGAGAAACCTACAAGTCGGAGTAAATGGAATAAAATGTATGAAATAAATGAAATTGGTTAGCTTTTATACTATAACATTCCTTTCCAAATAACAAGAGCCACTAAACCGATGGATACACTATTGCCCCCCCCTCTCTCTCTCTCTCTCTCTCTCTCTCTCTCTCTCTCTCTCTTCTCTCTCTCTCTCTCTCTCTCTCTCTCTCTCTCATAGAAAGTTTGCAACCACATCTTTTGGCATTACTGTCATACACAAACACTTTGATTGTACCAATGGCATCTAAATAAAATACATATTCAAGATAATAATACAATGGCCCATTAAAATGTCAATACTGAATATAAGACAGTTCTGGTGTTCCATAATAAACAATAAACATTTGAAAAGTTTTGTACTGCTGGCCTCAGTGCGAACTATTGCACGTCTAAAAGGAACGTCATTTTACGATTATTTATAGCTCGACTTTCAACAAAAACTATTGCATTCGCCCCGATGTCGTTTTTAGTCGTGCTTATACCAAGGCATAGCGCTGCTTGCTTGTATGCCGTGGTGACCAAGCAACCGCCAAAATGATCATACGCGACAGGGACTATTTTTTATTCCTCGAATTTCATTTTTCATGTATTTAAGCAGCAACAAATCAAACAATAAAAATGTATTGCAGGCATTGTATATCATTTTTAAAAAAAAATCTGCATAGAATAAAACAAACGCTTCAAAATAAGGAGGGCGTATACCTATTTATCAAAACCATAAGCGGTTTATGCAAATATCAACAACATACAAAATTCAGTCTACATTCAAGTTTTTTTCACTTGGTTAATTAAAACACACACATCATAGTATATATAATATACATATAAAGATTGAAGTATGACCCTCCATTCATCATCGGGTTAATCCGACAGTCCGTTCTTAACAAATATGCATATATTTATTCAAAAATGCATTTCAGGCATCATGAGTCCTTTATAAGAAACAGTCTCAAGCGTAAATAGAAGTTGGATTTCATTCCTTTGTATAATCATTGTGTTGGGTTGTATAATCATTATGTTGAGTTGTATAAGCATTGCATTGGGTTGCCATAGCATTATCTACATGATAATAAGTGATCCAATAAATTAAGAAAATTAATTAAAAAAATAAGATATTGGTGGGGATTGAGCTCCAGACATTTCAAACTTAAATCCATAATGACAACGACTACCCTATTCCGCCAATACAGGCCCACAAAATGTTCGAAAATTACCATTCATACCGGTATTCTCGAACGGAGCATTTATCATTTTTACTTGAGAAAATGGTTTTATGCTTTCTAAACGTATTACATCTCACTACACAGTTACGCCTCTTTTTTCCCCCACAGTTAAAAAAAGGTATATGTAATTTGGTTTTGAAATATTTTCAAAATGGTTCATAGCGTTTGTTATTTCTTGCTGTAGACGAGTAGAGCAACAGATGGCATCGTATATACTGCAATAGGACATCACTGGTGTTAAAATGGGACTTTTAAAGGATTTCAACATATGCATGTATTTATGAGCATTTGAAGACTTCTTTTTTTCAAAATATCTCAGGATGTCACTGCACCCTCTTTATAAAAAAAACAAGCTGGTCAACCTATCCGTTATTGTGCATTTTTATGCGGATATACATTTCTGCTCTGAAAAAAAATCTATGTGGAATTCTTGTTTTACTATGGAAATCCTATACCTTTTTTATATAAATCAAAGAACAAAATTCAACTGTTTAGTGAGACTTTGTTACTGAAGGGTCATATGTTTCTTATTTTGGATACGTAGCATCAACATATAAAACACATATACGGAACCTGCTACAATATCTCACTTATCTACGTGATTTAGTGAATAAAGGGATAATGCCGTCTCTTACTGAAAACATGTCATGGCCAGCAATATATCTGGTACGAAAATGGTTCGGAGCGAAGTTAATATGTTGGTAAAAATCCATGAACAATTTAGAAATGTTCATCTTTATTCAAAATATCAAAGTAAAGTGTATTAATATTTGACAAGGAAGTGTGAAATAAGAGAAAATGAAATGAGCCATGCCTTCTAACCACCCCGTGCTATAATAAAATAGTAATCCGCCAAAGCACACAGGCAAAACGGAGCCAGTAACGTCATCTGGGAAAACACATCAATTGGCAATGTCCGTAGCCATTATCGTTATTGGCAATGTCCGTAGCCATTATCGTTCATCCGTTCTCCTTGGTTTTGGTATTAAAATATCAACCCAACAGAATGATATGTGCACCTTTCATAATGACATGTGAACAGAATAGAATAATAACATAACCGATAAGGATGAAACGACCAAGTACAATGCCGTGACAACCAAACATAATGATTATACAACCGAACATGTAATTGTTGCGACAACCAAACATAATGCAATAAAAACCCAGCATAATGATTATACAACTTAACACGATTATGCAACAACACAATGCAATGTGTAATATTAAGTGGGTTTTTTTTGGTGGGGGGGGGGGTTGGTTGGGGGGGGGGGGGGGGGGGGGGATTTTATAATATAGAAATATTAAGGGAAGCTGTTTTAAATGTGTAAGATGCAATCATTAACATCAAAAGCCGCGGTATGTCAGTGATGGAGATGAGATGACAACAATATATAGCCTTAGTCTTATCATAATATAGAGATGACATGGCATTCTTGTAAAAAGATATGGGCGTGTTTAATGTGGACTTAATAATTAAGAAATTGACCAATAGCCATATAGTAATGAGGAGACCAACCTGAGAAATGGACTTGAGGCCTTTTTGGGAGTGGGAAAAAAGAAAGATATAGTCAGTGAGAGAAATGCCTTACTTAGGGTAATATTTTAGTTTTATTAGATACCTCACTTAGGTTAAGATGTTAACTTGTAACTTAGAAATCATACATATATAGTTAGAAACAATTATCGAGAAATATATATACACATGTGAATAAGATGACTGTAAATGAAACCACCCTGTTTGAGTGTCTGTTATGCAACAAATGGCAACCCAATACAATAAATATATAACCGAACACAATGCTATAACAATTAACATAATGATTGGACAACTAAACATAACACAATGACGACATTGAATAATGATTTTACAACTTAACACGATTATTCGACAACCAAACACAATGCAAGGGCAACCAAACACAATTCTATGACAACCAAACACAATGGTTACATAACCAAACACAATATTATGGCAACCCAATATAATATTATGACAACCCAAGATAATGATGAAAACCCAAGATAATGATTTGTCAACGAAACATAATGATGAAATAACCTAAACACAAATATTACACAACCCAGCATAATGATGAGACAACCAAACATAATGCAACGGCAACCAAATACTATTAGTATACAGCCTAACGCAATGCTATGACAGTCCAACATAATGATTATAAAACCCAACATAATGATGAGACAATCCAACACAATTCTGTGACAACCCAAAACAACGCTTATACAACCCAACACAACCACGGAACAACACCTTACATTTTTTCTACAACCCAACATAATGATATGACTACTAAACATAATTTTAATACGACCCAACATAATGTCAATACGACCCAACATAATGCCATTACGAACCAATATAATGATCACCTAACCAGAGACAATGGCACGGCCATCCGAGATACCAATACAGTGACCTGTTGTCAAGATGTCAATGCTGAACATAAGACAGCTCCGGCGTTTCATAATTTATCATATGGCCGTTTACTGTAAACATGGAGACGTTTAAACTTTGCTTTGTTAGCCAATGCACCTTTATCAAGCCTTGCCTACATAGACAAAACGACACAACCAAATGACGGTTGCATTGCACTTAAACATGTATTTCATTTTACTTTTTTAAGAGATAAGATAAAATAAACGTATATATATATACATCGACAAATATTTGCATTCAACGTGTTTATGCAATTTATACGAGTTTAATAATATTCACTCATCATATCGAATGTTACACCTAGAAACGTATTAATTCACCAGCACTCTCTGACACTTCATAATAACACTCTAATTTTAAAATCTTCTGGGGTGGCTAGTGTGGCTAGGTTTGAAAACATGGGTAAAAATAGTTTGAAATACAAATTGATTGCTCTTCCATGCCATTACAAACTGCTGAAATGTTAATACATCATACACTTATTTCATAGACGACTTCGCTTATGTGAAAAAAAAACATTTACCAGAGTTATACCTCTTTGCAAGATAGAAACACAGTTACGGGTCTTTATACATACTGCCAGGGTATTTTATTTTCATATTATATATAATTTCCATTAATACGGTTAAGCAAAAATGTATTATATCTTAATATTTACGAGGAGTTAACAACATCGTTCTATAAGCGGGGCGGTAGTGTAATGGATAGAGTGTTAGTCGCTCACGCCAGAGGTTGCAGGTACGATCCCCAGTTCGACCCGATCGATGCCTCTCATAAAACAATACTCAGTACTGGTTTTACCCAGGAAGCGGGTTCTAGGGCGGTTCATACTAGCCCTGAGCTTTCATCGCAATCTAGCTAAATTGAATTAGCATATAAACTAAATTAACATTGTTCTATAATAATTGCACGATGATATTTTTCTCCAAATATTCACTAATGCATCTCCTACTTACTGACAAGTGTCACTGACGTGCAGAAATATATCAAGGTCATTTTTGCCGTAGTTAGCGAGGCAAGTAAAATCGGAAGACCCAACATTATACTTCATGACCGCTTTCAAAACAGCAGACGTTGAAATAGAACATTCTGATTGGCTCTCAATTTATGGCGCAATGTTAGAATACCTGGCGATGGAACTATGTCGTTCATATTTTATAAATGGAGATAAGTAGTTTCAACAATGGGTCATAATACTATCACGTTATCAGCGTTGGTTGAGTCCAATGACCTATTGACCTGTACAGTACTGCTCTTCCTTATATATACACTTGCAATTTCATTTACAATTTATCAAAAGAACTATCTTCATTACATTTACAAAGTAGTTGTTAAAGTTAATATTCAAAATGTTGCGATACATTATTTCATGTCTTTTAATTGGTGCGTGCACTTGTATGCAATTAACTAAGCTACAGGACTGTGGTAAGTAGTTTATTTTGCTCGTTAATATCTATTTTTTAATTTTTTAAAACTTGGTTGATTTGAAATTCAATGTAGACATTTTAATTTGAATCAAATCAGCATCAAATATAGATATGTTTAGGACTGGCTGCAGACCGATTGCTGTGGTAAGTGTACTTCTGACAAAATTGAATTTGCGGTCACGATGCTGTGGAGTGAACGCATGATCGAATACATTGAAAAAATCAATAAGTGATTTATGTTAAATTATAAAAACGACCCATTTTATTTGACATCGCGCCACTTAGTGGTTTAAGTGGGTCAGTTTTGTACAGTAAGGAAACGTTATGAAAATGAGTTGGTCATTTATTGTTGAAGATCACTCGCGCGTCATTATTTAGAAAATGTTTGATTTATGAAGAGAATAAGTATTGGTTTCAGAGCTGTTTTTCTATTTCATTAAAGAAATACAGTATGGCTTTTTTATTTCATCGATGGAACACAATATAGCTTTTCTTGTTTAATTGATAGAACACAATATAGCAGTATGGACACAATCAACTTCAGTTTTCTTGCATAAAATTTGATTTCACTGAAAATCATAGTTTTTTTATTTTAATTTTATGTATGAAAGCAGCCGTGAAATTATTATTTTCAGTTATCACTATTACGGGGAAATTATCATAAATATAAATGTTGTAATAAGTTTGATATCGATGCACGGTATTATATTACTACATTTGAGTATTGTATTAAAATATTTAATGAACTAAACTTAGAATTTCTAGTGGAAATGAATTCCATAATCTAATGTCAGACGCTAATAATGAGTTGGAAACTATCATAATTCTCACTAGGGGCATTTGCAGATTATCCTGATTTCTAATATTGTATGAATTATTAATGCCTTTGGTAGCAGGAAGTATGCCCGTGTAAATATCAGGTATTAATTCAATTTTCTGTATTCATTAAAAAGCTTTTGTTACTTTCGAGAATCAGCCAATGAAATCCACCCAACTTCTCTTGTAAGATTGTTGATTAAAACGGATCTAGTTAAACCTATAACAATTTGCGTAGCTTCATATTGCAATTTTCACTGTTTCTGTTTTTCAAATAAATCTGTTTATCGTACTTAACCAAATATTCTGAGTCGACAAACTGTGCTTTCTATGATTACACTACTGATTTCAGGTTCTAGCGGGGGAACCATCCACTCAGTGCATCTGGAGCCTTGTCATCAAGAACCATGTACCATCCACAAAGGTCAAACATATACGGCACATGTCAACTTTACTGCAAGTAAGGAAAATTATTGTATATTGTCCTCATTTTTGGCGGTAGGTGTATATTTTTAAAAAAAATACAACTGAAAAGGGCATTTATCAATTTATCAACATGTGTTTTAAGTAATTTAAGAAGTTTTTATCTGATGTATGTGGTTTAAACATATATTAAATAATTAAGCGTGCATGGTCGTCTTCCAGACTGGCTAAGTTATTCGAAATAGACATTGCTTATTTTATATATAAGATAGGTGAGAAAATGCAATGTCTTCTTCCAATTTGAAATGTTGAATAAGCTGGACTAAGAGATATGTGGATTTTAAATCACGACTTTTTGGAGGGTCCATGTGTTCGTGTGTTATTTATTTCAAAATATTTTGTGAAACGCAGCCCTGTTTCAAACCAGATTAACAAGAAAATGTGGCGTTTCCTTTCTTTAAACTGTCATTGACAGTGGATATCTACCAATGAAATTTCTGAAATTGATAGTTTTCTTAGCTAAACTTAACAGTTATAGGGTCTGTCAAAAATTTAAATTTTGAATCTTAAGTTTTAATCATAGGGTGGTGTTATATTGCCGTAGAGGGGTGGGGTGGGGTACATCGGTTCTAGCGCTAATTGTAAAACTATTTTTGACAACAGTAAGGAAAGGAATCCGCTAGTGATTGATGTTAAAATGTTGCATCGAACCCTCGATATGGTAAACTTAAATTAGATACAGGTGTAAGTACATGTATGGTATATAAAAATGCAAAAACGTTATTGATTTCGTGTGTTTTTAATCTTAAAAATGTCAACATATCATTATTTTGTTATTGTACCAGACAGTATTGTATTTAACCATCGTGTACTTGTGTTCATTTAAAGTTGGTCACCACAAAATGGCCAAAAATGTATGCCACGGAATCTTCGCTGGTGTTCCTACGCCGTTCGCCGTGGACCCTGCAAATGCATGTGGTAATGGTATGATATGTCCTGTGGAGAATGGAGTTACCCAAATATACACCGCTAGTGTGACCTGCCCACCTGAAGCCCCCGTGGTATGTACATTTCACTTACTAAATAGTAGCTTACAATATAAGTTGGTGCACAAGTTCTAAAAACACCAGTTACGGCCCTCCTCTTTAATTTACCAATAACAGAGTATACAATCACGATGGCATTGATCAGCGTTCAATATGAAACAAACCATGATTCGTAAGAATAATAAATAACTTGACCCTTACTCCATAGATACGCGTTTACCCGCACCAATCACAGAAGGCCTTTGAAAACAGTGCAGGAATAGTTCAGATTGCTCGTAACGAGCAATCTGAACACTTCCTGCACTGTTTTCCACTCTGTCAGTTAATATAAACATAATTCACCCAATAATTCAAAAGCCTTCTATATTAGATGTCCAAAGTCTTCTATATTACTATATTAGAGGTGTCTATATGAAGTAAAGGGTTAAACTTCTGCACGTTTGCATCGTACTTTGGCAATTAGTGCACGTGATAATCGTGCTGTTGACGCGGTATCCCTTGAAAACTACCTCGCATGTTGGGCATACACCTTTTAATTAACTGATTGTTATTTCAACAGTAATGTAAACTAAATAAATACACCTTTCATTAATACATGGTTTTAATTATTTTTAATTTCAGTCGAAGATGGCTGGAAAGTGGGAGGTTAAAGACGAAAATAACAGAGACATCCTATGTTTTGTATTCCCTCTGACTATTATGTAATTGCCGCCAGAATTTACAGTCACGTGTAATGCTTTTATGTCAATTTTGTTTATGTTTTATAATAACATGTGTAATAAACAAAAATAAAACTTCACTTTTGGTGTTTTCTTCTTTGACCTCTGATTTAGTCAGGTATTTTGTATGGGTCCAATATAAGTTCATTTTTAAAAAAATATTTGTCCGATATACTCCGACCCAATATTTTCATATGGGTAGGTAGTTACGTAATTTATTTTACCAGATTACCATTTTCTATATTCATTTTGAAAAAAAATGACAGAAATCATGCACAAAAAAGTCAACGCTTTGAAAGTCAATAAATAGTTTGGGTAGCTGCAATTTTGAGCGAGTAGCTAGGGCGACGTCAAACAATA
This sequence comes from Panopea generosa, assembly GCA_029582155.1. NCBI lineage: Eukaryota > Metazoa > Mollusca > Bivalvia > Adapedonta > Hiatellidae > Panopea > Panopea generosa. The sequence goes on along the minus strand of CM055897.1, from coordinate 87,480,845 downwards.
TTTTCTAAGAACGGCCTAATGTAGATTCTGCAGCTTACCTTCTACTGAGACTATAATGTATTTTTATTGAATTATGAGCTTCATAATCATGTTAGAGAAAGTATATTTGGTTATGTAACTCTTTAAACGTCTATAAGAGCGTCACATGTTATGCATACACACCCAAGATTAGTAACCAAATATATTTTCAAAGTATGTCTTATTAGAAAAAAAACTCATTTATTTATGATATTCAAATTAAATCCCTGTTTTAAACATGAAAATAAAAAACGCTAGCCTCAAGCTATATAATACTCACCACTAAACCCATTCGCGTGTACATGTTGATATGTGTGCTGTCAATATTGTAGACGATTTATAGCCTTATAAGCCATTAGGACGGACGCTTCATTAATATATAAAGTTTTCAATGTTATTATGTAAATATATCGTATTCGGTGGCTGGTACTGGTGCCTATGCATTAGCTTTCGCTAGTTTTGTAATATTAGTGTTAGGTTTGCACAAAAATAAATAACAATGTGAGACTGACTTCCACCGATTTCTTTCTTCGTATGTTGTGGTGATAAATCGGCCTTATAAAACGCCACGTTACATTCAAATCTTATAAAATGTGTTTGAGGAGGATGTATCGGATTATGCATGTTCTCCGCCACGTTTAATGGTAATTTCGTCAACAAATCGTGCAACCTGATCACGGCAAACATCAAAAGCTATAAAAGATAGCAAATCTGTATTCAGAGTATATTTGAAAAATAAACGAAAAGTGATCTTATCTTCAATTTGACCAAACTCGATATACCGTGCAGGAAAATAAGCCACAGGTCGTGTGCGTATTGGAACATATCTTCATATCTCAGACATCCTTGTCATTAGTGAAAACAGTATGTCGAATGTATTAAAGATTGTGATATTTTAAAAACAAACTGTAACAGATTCAACAATAATATATAAGAAACATTGTTTTCAATATTAATGTTTTTTCTTTGTCACAAATAGGTCCATACAATTTGCAATTTATTTCAAGTTTGTAATTATATGTAAACAAGCGACATAAAATCATAGAAAGATATATATAAACCAAAAATAAGCATCAAAATTATCAATGTTTAATCAGTATCTGAGTGTAGTGTAAAAACAACATATAACTACATTTTTTTTATATTTTTCTCTATACGAGAAGTTCCAAATGTGGTGAACGTCCCATTGTTTACAACTCGTGGTCGGACGTTTGTAATATATATTGTAATACAAACAAGTCTTAGCCCACGTGACAAGTGATAACTGTATTATAAACATATTTATGACCAACAAGAAACGTATGAGGATTACACGATATCAAAAAGAATTATGAAACACAAAAGGTCTTTTTTATCATCGCCTTGAACTCGCCAGTTTCCCAAAATATTTATCTGAAAATAAAGCAAATATTACACTATCAGTTAATAAAAGTTTGATAAAAGTTGAAACAGTGTATATGAAAAACAACACCGGAACACAACTTATGGCCAACCATTTGAAATCAAACAACGAACCAAACGCTTTAGTGCGAAAATGTTTTAAAAAATAGTTTTAAGTAACATTTCACGAAATCAAAATAAACAAAACATGTCAATAAGAGGACTGTAAGATACTAACATTGTGGTGTTCAGTAGCTATGTTCTCAGAAAATATCAATTTTATAACAAAAACGTTTTGTTTTACTACCACCACTGATATCATGTTTAAAGCCTCATTAAACTTCCGAATTGCACACTTTTTGATAATACCAAAAAGCGACAAAATAGATTAAGACCGTTATATAAGGCGTTCATTAACAAGATTAGAAAAGCTATGTATCATTATTGGGTTTTCTTTTTTTAAAAATATTTTGATGTCTGCAATAAAACTGTATTGAACGTTATACGCATTATATTATTTATACCCATTGAAAAACAATGAGTACAGAAAACTAGTTTGGTCTAGTAACTCTTGCTCAGGATCCTCCCTTGCAAATACGCGTGATACTATCGCACGCGCTATTACATCACAAATCACTTTATCGCTGTCAATATTGAGAGGCTACCAAGGGTGGTTTATTAAGTACAGTTATCAAAAAAGTAATTATATTTTTTATTTGATATGAACGATTCGTCGCATAAGTGCAATGAATTAGCTCGTGGGTTCCAGTTCATTTATACACTGAGGAAAACAAAGGGGATGTTCTTAAAAGCTATCTAATCGTAAGCGGTTACTTAATAAATTGTTCGCCGCCGATAAAGCGCACTATCCTCACTTTAATGAAGAAAATAGACTTACTTGAAAACAAAACATTGTTTTTTTTTGTATTTATAAACAAGTTTAGTTCATAATTCAGGGAATAGATCTGGGGCTGGGAGGGAATTTGCAAAATGCGTATGTCGATAATTGCTATGCCTCTCGTCATCGTGGAGATAATAACATTAAACGATGATTAATTAATGTGACACAAATATACACGCTTTGGTAACCACACTGACAGTTCCGCTTACAGGGGATATTTATACAGAAGATGGTTAACACCTTTTATTATTTGTCAATATTTGTGTTCGTTATATTTATGTGATATTAAAGCCACCATAACGATAAACATTAAGTGGGGTAAGGTACGTACGAACAGAAAAAGACAACGGCACCTCGGTGGTCAATCCAATTAAGTCTCTTGTAAATTCTTCTTAGAATGGCATATGCTGTGAATATATTATTTGTTTTTATACTGTATCATAAAATTGTTCATATGATGAGACGTTATATATAATACCGTGGGATATTCCGGACTAAAGAAAAAGCCATATTGATAGATGGCCGTGGTCCCTATCACGACAGGACATTTGATATTGTGTTCTGCACAACTGTCGACAGGAAGTCCCACAGGTACCGGCAGGCCATTTATTATTGCTTCAACTGATGTTCTGGCGCTAGTCGAGTTGACCACTGAAGTTAAAGTCAAAATATATTACATTACATATACCAAAAGTATACTCGTTCCCTCCGTAAAATAACTTTGTTAACTCAAAGATATAAATGAAGAAACATATAAATGCAGATTAGAATGATCGTTCATTTTTCTTGTTCACAGGTTGCCCCATTTTGGTATGACTTATTTGTCATTTGAACACTGTGACATTGTGCACAGAATATCGACATTTTAGTATTGGTGATTATTTGACAGTAATACTGGTTTAAGGTAGGTCGCGGGTTTGCACATGAATTTTCGAGATCGTTGGATTTTAATGATACTTTCGGTGATTTTTGGAACACATCTTGTCTGTTATATGATGTTGTAGGTCCTTTTTTTTGGCCGAAAATATAATAAATTTAATGATAAACATTAATATGCGCAGTGGACGCTTGTTTATAAATGAAGGCGATCATTGCACACAATGTCCAATTCAAGTGAGTGCTTATTTTTTAAAAATCGGCCAATTAATAATCGAGCTAGACCAACGAAACGTGGTAAACGGCGAAATGTTGATGGGCGCCAGGGGCACCACTGACGTAAAAATCGCCATATTTTCGACAAAAAAACAACCTCATATAATAGACAAGATGTGTTCCAACAATCACCGAAAGTTACTATAAAGTGCGACGACTTTCGAAAATCCATGTGCAAACCCGCAACCTACCTTAAATATATCATAACAAGCAAACGTGTCGGGCCACACGTTTAAGCAACATTAGTTACGGTCCTCCCATTTAGGCCGTGAGCTAAACAAAAAATTGGTACCATTTTTCTGGCAAATTCCCCCTATGATTTTTTGAAAGATATATATCTCTACACCAAAAAAAATCTGGGGGGCCATATCTCGGGCACAGCTTAATGTCTGAAAATAAGCAATTCCAAAATGGCTTCCAAAATGGCCGCCAATTTCTTAAAAAATGTCATTATCTATGATATACACCCGATTTTCAAATTTTAACTGCATATATGTATGTGTTTTAAGTTACTTATCACATTAATGTATGAAAATTGTAATGTTCTTCATTAAAACACACTCTGTTGAAAAATAAATGGATTTTTGTTAATAAAAACTAAAAACATCAACACCAAGAACACATTTTTGCATTAAAATTGTATAAATTTTTTGTTTTTTATATGTTAGATGGTATATGTCCTAATATTTTAATCAGATATGATATAAGGTTTAAAAAAACTATAGATTTTATCAAAATTAGGTGTTAAACTCTCGTTCTTTTGTGAATTACAGCAAAATCAACGTGGGTGGGGTAAATCGCACAATATTTACACAATTTGACAATAAGTCATAATTTATATACATATATTGGTTAATCATGTTTAACATTTATTTCTAACTAAATTAATTCATGAACACTAAAAATTGATGAAAATACAAACTTGAAATATTTATACATTTGTTTTAAACAAGAAGCCCATGTAAGTTGATCACCTGAGTAAAGGATTGACCCCTGTGGGAGCCATAAATTTGACAAAAGGAGTCCAGACTGATCAAATTTTATACAGGGCTACCAGACAATACTAAATGTAAAATATTAATTCCATACATTGTGCTTATTAACACTTTGTAAAAGTTAACCTCTGTGGAAGCCCTTTATTTCACCTCAGCAACCCAGTTTGAACAATTTTGATAAAGAACTATCAACCAATTGACATACAACATATCACTTGCAGAAGATTTAAAAAAGCTATATTTACCTATAGCATTCTCATATACTATAGAAGTGTTTTTAATACAAGGCCTCGGTAGACCCCAGACCATTTATTAGAATAAACAAAACTCTATCATAGGGTTTTCTATAGGAAATAGGAAAACATTTGACCTACATTCTTGAGTTGAAGCTTTTTGAAGATTCACATTTTCATTTTTCCTAATCGAAGTGGTAGTCTAGTAATAGAGCTTCTGCCTCGCATGTGGTAGGTCATGGGATCGATCCCCAGTCGGGTCACACAAAAGATTTAAAATGTTACTAGAATCTTCCTCACTTGGTGCTCATCACTTAGAGAATAAGTCTGGTCGACCTGTTGTCAGTATCATGTGACTGAGTGGGTATCATACCATATATGTCTGTGACATGATATTTCAGTGTGACAACGCTTAGAATATTGTCTGATTCGAGTAGACACCATCTCGATATGACTGAAACAATTTTGAAAGGGACACTTAACACCATACAACATTAATCCATTCTCTTCTACCCCTGCTGGTCCCTTATTGATATTTATTCCTCTTTAAAGGACCCAGTCTCAACCATTATGACTTATAAATGCTCAGGATCTGAAATGATACTTTTGAAAATCCACAATTCCATCCCTTTTTAGACCCCTGCTGAAACTTTATGGAGATCATAAGATCAATGTTAAAGTACCCAGTTCCAACTGTTATTACTAAACAATAGAGTTCTCAAGATGAATAAGATATAAATCCAAAAATAGATCAGAAAAACATTCAACTCCATGGGTATCTAACTAACATGGCAAAATATCAACACTTTCGTTGGTTATATTTTGCTGAATGCAAGCCAATCCCTGGTCTGTATTTTATTGCCTATGCTATTTAAAGAAATACACTCCTTATAGCAGGGTGAAGATATATGTACCTAATCCCTTAACTACAGTGTGTATATTCTAATAAAACCAAACCTCCATAGCAGAATAGGGGTTAAAGGACACAGTCGCCCTAATTGTTATGATTAAACAATGATTCAGCTCTTAAGATGATCAAAATAATTCCCTTTTCTGGGGCCCAAATGAGTCCTAACCCTTTCATTTGAACAAACTTGAAACCCCTCTTCATAGGGATATCTATACTGAATAAAAACGAATTTGGCTGGTCGGTTATTGAGACTTTATTAAATTAAGATTTATCGTGGCCAGGGGCTATGATCATAGCATAAATAGACCTGAGAGATACTTATTGCAAAAATCAAAGCCCGGTATTACACTTTCCAAGAAGAATATTGTTGAAATTTTGAATAAGAAAACAAATGATAAGTCTCTGGGACGGGTCCAGTCATGGCACCAGGGTCTTGATTTGAACAAACATCGCGTAAGAATGCTTCACTTAAAATTTGGTGAAAACCTATCGCGCAGTATCTGAGAAGTGATTTATAGAAATTGTTGACAGACATTCGAGCTAATAGGTATTTAAGTGATCATCAGCCATATAAAAGCATCTTTTAAGTAATTAGAAACAGCTGCATATTTTTTTCATCTGTTTTTCAACTGTCAAAAAAAACTTATCCTACCTAAACCATAGGCATTTAAATACCCATTCGGACAGACAGACAGATGTATGGACGAAAAGCGATCCTACTACATGTAGCTAATTTAAGACTTATCCATGTTGATCTTGAAGCACAGCTCATTCAAAAGGATGACAATTTAGACCAAGAAATATACTTGAGAATAAATTGTTGTGCTCTTTTATCAACAGCTTCAGCAATATCTACTGCCATTGTAATAATCTTTGAAGTGATAAGGAAAGGGCAGAGAATGCTTTATATATGCTTTAACATATCAAGAATACAATCTTTTGAATGAAAATCCATATGATTTGTTTTACGACATATTGCGAAGGAAACACCTAAATATATTCGGTAGCGTTCAGAAAACAAATTAAAATATTTTGTAAAGAATGCATTCTCGAGGTTGATAACCAGTTATTTGGATACATGATTTTGGTAGCATCTAGCTGACATTTGCTTGTGAAGGAAGTACTTCAAAATCCACCAGGACCATTAACCTTGGCATTGGCTAACTGTCATGGTATCCTCAAGAAAACAAATAAATCTGCACTTTCAAGGAACATGTCCAATAGACCAGTATATGTTAGTGATGCTATGATGATTGTCAACAAAGTAAGTGTTTAGAACCTAACGTTTGGAAATCTGTACAAAAACACATTTGATACTGCAATGCAAGAATAGCTTTAGAATTATTGTGGTATTTGATGTAAACTATAATGCAGAGATGAATAATAGAAGCTTGGGAAGTCGATTGTGAATCTGTAATATCAATAGAGGGCAATCAATTCAGCAATAAAGATGCCTCTAAGGTTTTCCAGAAGGCAAGACAGCATTAACCAATTTTCGTGTTGATACTTGGAAGGTCCCGTAGTACCTTGCCGTTCTAGGTGACAAAGAGATGTTTGCAACATCAGAAAACAAATGTTATAAACTAACGCATGATACTGTTTGTCATGTAGAAGAGCCAGCATCTTCACACGAAAAACTGAAACTCGCACGCTGCTAAATGCTGCTACATGCCATTCAACACTTTAACTCTATTGCCATTGAATCAGATGTGTTTATGCTATGTCTGGCACTTTACAGGGAGATCGAGCATATATTTATTAGATGTAGGACCAAGAATAGACAGCGATACAGAGATATATGGAAACTCTCTTAGTGATAATGGAAGTTTTTCAAGCATTTACCAGATGTGACCCAGTGTGTGCCTTCAATGGTCATGGAAAGGTGTCTGCAATTAGATTTGTTATGAAGTCCAGTGTATTCCAATCAGCTATGTTTAAAGTTGAAGAATGGATTGTACTACTTTGCGAACTGATTGCATCTCACCAAGACTTCAAATGTAGGATATTTGCTGCAAAGGCTACTGATACTAAAGTGAATAGTTTGTGCAACAAGATGTTTCGGATTTAATATCTTGGTGTTGAATCAGGAAAACTTCCACCCTGTGAAGGCACATTATATCTCCACTCATTGCCAGCAAATTACAGACATCTGGCGAAGACCGCCTAATAAACTTTACTGAAATTCAAGTCCAAAAGATCACGGATGGTTCATGGAAGATGGTTAGTTGGAAGCTAAATGGATGAAGTGATATTCTGCTACACAGGTTGTTATAGAATTCATGTCTCCTGCAAGTACGCTAGATAATGTAAATTACCAACATGTCATTGTCTGTTAAATGCACTAAAATGCTCATCCGTCTGCAAAAGTCGAGTAAGAGTTTTGATACGGAACATAGAGAAAGCTTTGATGGAGAGAATGGCAGTAATGATGACATGTACACTATCCAACTACTTCTTGTGACAACGGAAATGTACAGAATGGATTAAAAACACATAGTGTTTTATTACAGTATAAGATTATGTTACTTTAGAGTTCAAAATTGCTTGAAACAGAAGTTTATGTTGTGTAAAATTTTCCTAAAAACACATTCCATATTTTGCGAGTGTACCTATATGTATCGTCATTCTAATTATGTTACATGGAAGTCATTAGCAGGCTTGTATGATTAAAATTACAGTTCATATGATCATATGATTTAAACTTGATTATTATATTTTAAAAAAATGAATACATACTAATTATAAATGATACGTTTTACTTTTTTGTAACATATATTATGTTATATAAAGTTATAAAAAAATGTTTGTATTGTACTAACATGTGTCCACTGAACATTTATAAAAGCATCAGGGCGAGACGATACCATGTGGGTGTTAATATGAATCAAAGCCTGCAGGAATTTGATCTGATCCAATTTAAACTTGATAATTATATTTAAAAAAGAAAATGAATAAATACTACTTGTAAATGTTACATTTCACATTTTTGTAACGTATTTTATGTTATATAAAGTTATGAAATTGTGTTTGTATTGTACTAACATGTGTCAACAGAACATTATATAAAAACATTAGAACGAGATGAAACCATATTGGTGCTAATAATAATCAAAGCCTGCAGGAATTTGATATGGTCAAATTTAAACTTGATAATTAAATTTTAAAGAAATGAATAAATACTACTTGTTAACGTTACATTTCACATTTTTGTAACGTATTTTATGTTATATAAAGTTATAAAAATGTGTTTGTATTGTACTTACATGTGTCCACCGAACATTATATAAAAGCATTAGGACGAAAAGAAACTATATAGGTGTTAATATGAATCAAAGCCTGCAGGAATTTGATCTGATATTTTAAGATGATTTTTGGAACGATTATATAACTGTTTTTATCAGGTGATTGTAACGTAAATATTGTTTAGAAGAAATAATCAATAATAATAAATTACATATTACATTACTTATCTGATACACTTGTGTTTTATAATGTATTTTTGTTTATGTTAAATTAATACTTTATAAACAAATCTAGGAAGAGATTTCAATAGAAATATCGGAAATCAATATTACTTCTAAAAAGTAACGTCAAATGTAATTGTAACGTAAAAGTACAAAATGATTACAAAATAATTGCTTAATGTGGTATTTTATATCAGAAGAACACTTCTGCTCTTGTTTAAACACCATTGGATAACACATATAACAATTATTCACTGCACTAATGCAACTGTTTTGTATTCCAAAAAATAAGAAATTATTTGTAATGATTTTAATGAAATTACAGTTACCATAGAAACTCACTAAAATCAGACACTAAGCTGTGCCTCAGAGGTGGCCCCCTGACTTTTTCATATACCACATACATGTATCTATTCAAAAAATAGTATAGCAATTTGCCAGTCTGATTGGTACCAATTTGTTAAATTTTGGGTCTTAGCTCACGGCCTAATTTCAACTTGCAAATGACATAACAATCAAGATGAAAATCAATATTCAAATAGGAAAAAAAACAAACCAATGGAATGAAAAGATACAAAAAGAGAAAAGACTAACAAGTAGGAAATATGAATTATGTTTAACCCTTTACTTCATATATACACCTTTTGGCACCTCTAATATAGACACCTTTGGACACCTAATATAGAAGGCTTTTGAATTATTGGGTGAATTATGTTTATATTAACTGACAGAGTGGAAAATAGTGCAGGAAGTATTCAGATTGCTCGTACAAGCAATCTGAACTATTCCTGCACTGTTTTCAAAGGCATTCTTTGATTGGTGCGAGAAAACGCGTATCTATGGTGTAAAGGGTTAATTTTAAGTGCTGTCATAATGTCGTTCCGATGCAAGACTGCATATAGATAATTAATACTCCCGTATATACACGGAATAAGTTCATGTAAGCACGTGTTTTCTAAATAGTATTTGAACAAATAAATCAAACAATAGCTACGTATTGTAGTTTATAATCCAATTTACAACATCAATTATGATCACATATACTAAAACACTGGATATGTCGGCTTCCTCTAATTCAAGCAAATGATAAATGTTTCCTTTGAACATATGGGCCATTTTAATAACAAATAAACCCGAACTTTGACTAGACACAAAATACAATAGATAACTGGATTTGAACGTAAACCTTGTTGACAATTTTAAGAGAAAACAAATCTAATCACTTTGCGGTAATATCCGGTGTTCGTTGTTCCACCGTGCAAATGAATGGTACTAACTGTGGTGCATGCATTTGACGAGTTCGGGCGAATAAGAAATAAACATATGACTCACATGCAGTGTAATTTACACGTATTGTGTAGTTGTCTCCCTTATTGAAGACACAGGGATTCGTGTCACATGGCGATACATCAATGTAATTGATCTTGGCAACGACAGAACCTGAAAAGTATCGATGCATAAACAGCACATGATCGCCAACATTATTTTTGGTTATCCCTGGACATAACGGTCATTCAGTGACACAATGACATTCCCGGAAGAATAATGGTTGTCCTGGGAGACTTCGTTGAAGACAACGGGCAATCCTGGAACAGTTTGTCACCTTTTGAAACAACGAATAGCCTGTGGAGAAAACAAGTCCTGTTAGAAAAAATGTGCGCTCTGAAAAGCTGAATAGACATTGACTAGATAAATCGTGAATGTTGATTCTGAACTAATCATTCGGAGTCATGGGTTATATAATGAGAATAGCATAGAAAAACATGATCACTATGGTAGTCAAAGAAGAGGTCTATACAGATCAATCATTAGACCATGGTCATACAGGGAGAAAATGGTCGGCCCTGAAGATAATGTTCGTCTAGGGAGAAAGTGTTCATCCGTGGAAACAGAGTTCAGTCTAACGACTGTAACAATAAAATGGTTGTCCAAGGAAACAGAGTTCAATCTGTAACGATGATCCTTTAAGAGAAAACTGTTGTTCAGGGAAACAGAGTTTACTCTATGTTACGATGGTCCTTTAAAAAAAACGGTTGTCAAGGGAAACAGAGTTCGCTCTATGAAACGATGATCCTTTAAGAGAAAATGGTTGTCCAAGGAAACAGAGTTCAATCTGTAACAATGGTTCTTAAAGAGAAAACTGTTGTCCAGGGAAACAGAGTTCACTCTATGTAACGATGATCCTTTAAGAGAAAATGGTTGTCCAAGGAAACAGAGTTCAAACTGTAACGATGGTTCTTTAAGAGAAAATGGTTATCCAAGGAAAATGAGTTCAATTGTAATGATGGTCCTTTAAGAAAAAATGGTTGTCCAAGGAAACAGAGTCCAATCTGTAACGATGGTCCTTTAAGAGAAAACTGTTGTCCAGGGAAACAGAGTTCACTCTATGTAACGATGATCCTTTAAGATAAAAACGGTTGTCAAGGGAAACAGAGTTCACTCTATGTAACGATGATCCTTTAAGATAAAAAACGGTTGTCAAGGGAAACAGAGTTCACTCTATGTAACGATGATCCTTTAAGATAAAAACGGTTGTCAAGGGAAACAGAGTTCACTCTATGTAACGATGATCCTTTAAGATAAAACGGTTGTCAAGGGAAACAGAGTTCACTCTATGTAACGATGGTCCTTTAAGATAAAAACGGTTGTCAAGGGAAACAGAGTTCACTCTATGTAACGATGGTCTTTTAAGAGAAAATGGTTGTTCAAGGAAACAGAGTTAACACTATGTAACGATGGTCCTTTAAGACACAAAGTTTATCCAGGGAAACAGAGTTAACTATATGTAACGATGGTCCTTTAAGACAAAAAGTTTATCCAGGGAAACAGAGTTAACTCTATGTAACGATGGTCCTTTAAGACAAAAAGTTTATCCAGGGAAACAGAGTTCACTCTATGTAACGATGGCCCTTTAAGACAAAATGATTGTCCAAGGAAACAGAGTTCACTCTATGTAACGAAAGTCCTTTAAGAGAAAAGTGGTTGTCCAGGGAAACAGATTTCACTCTGTGTAACGATGGTCGTTTGAGAGAAGTGGTTGTCCAGGGAAACAGATTTCACTCTGTGTAACGATGGTCGTTTAGGATAAGTGCTTGTCCAGGGAAACAGAGTTCACTCTGTGTAACGATGGTCGTTTAGGATAAGTGCTTGTCCAGGGAAACAGAGTTCACTCTGTGTAACGATGGTCGCTGAGGAGAAGTGGTTGTCCAGGGAAACAGTGTTCAATCTGTATTACGATGGTCGTTTAGGAGAACTGATTGTCCAGAGAAACAGTGTTCACTCTGTGTAAAGATGGTAGTTTGAGAGAAGTGGTTGTCCAGGGAAACAGAGTTCACTCTATGTAACGATGGTCGTTTAGGAGAAAATGGTTTTCCAGGGAAACAGAATTCACTCTATGCAACGATGGTCGTTTAGGAGAAGTGGTTGCCCAGGGAAACGGAGTTCACTCTGTGTAACGATGGTCGTTTGAGTGAAGTGGTTGTCCAGGGAAACAGAGTTCACTCTATGTAACGATGGTCGTTTAGGAGAAGTGGTTTTCCTGGGAAACAGAGTTCACTCTGTGTAACGATGGTCGTTTGAGAGAAGTGGTTGTCCAGGGAAACAGAGTTCACTCTATGTAACGATGGTCGTTTAGGAGATGTGGTTTTCCAGGGAAACAGAGTTCACTCTATGTAACGATGGTCGTTTAGGATAAGTGCTTGTCTAGGGAAACAGAGTACACTCTGTGTAACGATGGTCGCTGAGGAGAACTGATTGTCCAGGAAAACAGTGTTCACTCTGTGTAACGATGGTAGTTTGAGAGAAGTGGTTGTCCAGGGAAACAGAGTTCACTCTATGTAACGATGGTCGTTTAGGAGAAAATAGTTTTCCAGGGAAACAGAGTTCACTCTGTGCAACGATGGACGTTTAGGAGAAGTGGTTGCCCAGGGAAACAGAGTTCACTCTGTGTAACGATGG